>JAOTAY010000190.1:22086717-22099715 GCA_025629805.1 Erythroxylum baracoense
GGCAACGGGAGTATATCTGTTGCATATGAGAGAAAGAAGAGGTCGGGATCAGTTCGCGTCTGCATTGTGTCTCTTTATTCTTGTACTGAATTTTATTTTCCGCAAAATTGTGTATCATTAGTAGTTGAATATTACAGTTTGTAAGAATTTTGAGAAACTGGAAATGATTGTATTTTGTAATTTGAAATGGGCCCAAATGGCTAATAAAAGCTTCTGTTGATTTCATTGTTTTGTAACAAATGATTATAAAACAAAGTGGAATGTTTTTATTATCGAATTGCTGTACTTTATGTTTGTGTTTTCAAAAAAAAAATTATACCGACTTTGACTATTTAGTGATGTGGCACACCACCCTCGCGAGGCGCGGATTCGGATATCACTATCGATATCGGGTTCGGGTCCAGCAGGAGTGGGGTGTTACAATCAAACCTTCCCAGACTCCATGTTTTTGTGGGATTTCAACTGGGTGTTGATGATGATGATTGATGCTGATATAGATATAATTTGAATCTCATAATTATGATCACATCATAATTTCAATTACGCAATAATTATTACAGGATTTTACCTTTAATGTTAAAACATCAAATGTAATTAACTTAATACATAAAGATAAAGATAGTCTTTTATTAATTAAATAATAATTTCATAAATCAAATTACAGCTATTCGATTGATTGCAAGGGTATAAACTAACAAGGATTACTGTGATGTTTGTGATTTGATCGTTCTTTTCTGATATATGTAAGTTCAGATTAATAACCTCGATAATCCGTAAGTGTATGGGTTGTTCATGTAGTACTTAAGGTGTTCATCCCACAAGGAGTGATAATATAATCCTAATATCTAAGGTCAAAATGATTCACAATAATTTAAAATGTAACAAAACCAAGGCAAGAATTTAATTCAATCTTGTAATTCGATTCCAAGAATCAATTACGAAAATGTTAACAAAGTAGCAGTTGCAACCACACTCAAGAATTAACCTAAAGGAACTATCAATTAAGAGAAAGGAGAATTTTTACCTATCTTTAACACTAACCTAATTGATTATAATTATTGGATTATTGGTTTTAGACAATCCTAGGGTTGATTACTGTCTCTCGAGTTATAACCATTAACCCTAAATTATAAACCCTAACTAGATTAAGGAAAATTGCAACCTCTCAACTAACAATCTATCCAAATATTATCGGGAACCTATATAAGATCTCTCTTCACACAATTGCCGATTTGATTAATTTTCTCATTCTTACACCTAACTCTCGTTAGCCTAATTTAATTATTTTTCATTCAATTCACCCTCTTAGTCTATTACCAATTTATGCAATCATACAAATCAATCACAATAGATCCAATAAACATTAACAAGCAGATTTTATTAGATCAATTATCGAATTATGCAATCATACAAATCAATCACAATAGATCCAATAAACATTAATAAATAGATTTTATTAAATCAAAGATAAAAAACCTGAAGGTGAGTATAGAATATCTTAACATTCATAATCCCATCATCAAACTCCTATTCCTAATTCTATACAATAATAAAATAGAAAATAACAAGAAATAAAATTTTAAACGAAGACGGGAGGTAGCAACGTCGGGAAACTCCAAATTTGGGAAGTACGTCGATGTCGGCTTCTTCTCTACTTCTCTCTTCTTTCTTCTCTTTCTCAATCTCTTAACAATTCTCTCTAGGGTTTCTCTCTAAAGTGGCTAATACAAAAGCTCCTTCATCATCTTTGTCTTATTCTTTATATACCTTTCGTGTTCTGGGCAACCTTAGGGATTTTCTAGGGTCTGAAAGGTCTAAAAACTCCCCCGAAACTTGACGTTTTTTAGTGTCTAGGATGCAAGCCATGATCTTGGGCCATATTTGAGCCTTTTGTCACAATGGGCCATATCCTAGCCTTCAGTTATGATTGTGGCATATGGACAAACTCTAGTGCTTCTGTCAAGATCGTGGCATGTCATGCCACAATTATGGGTCATTGTTTTGGCTCGAGTGTCTTCAAAACTTCTTCTTTCTTTGATGTTGACCTTGAAACACTAACAAGCATACCAAAGTGCCTCAAAGACATAATAATTAAGCTCAAAGACTTGTACTAACCCATAAAAACACTTAAACACAATTAATTAACAAGCTAACACAATTCTAACCTAAACATATACTAAACGATTAAGTTAATACCTAAATACATATCAAACTAAGCCCTAAAACATAATGCAATTCACACTTATCAACATTCCCACACTTAAATGTTTGCTTGTCCTCAAGCAAACAAAACAACAAACACACAAAAAGTATTCACATAGCACACAATGCAATAATGATATAATGGCTTCAACTTTATGAAATAAACTTAATTTTAAACATAATCATTCAAGTCATTTCAAATCATTAACATGAAAAATCTACATCTTGGGGATTTGAAATACATATACATAGTAATCCAGACTCAAGTATTAAATTGTTTACCCTTTTCAATTGCACACATACATTAATAATTCTTTAGTCCTTTAAACTCTGTAACTACACCTAAGTATGTTTTCATGAAAAGTCAAACTATTACAAGTTCGGTAGATTTTTTTTAAAAAACATACATTTTTAATTTATTTTTTATGAATATGGATATAGTATTTTTATGCAGAGGCAAACATTAGTAATGCATGTCGATCTGGTTACTCAAGTAAGTCATGTTTTTTATACGCTGCTTGGTTGGAATGACATTATAGTCTTTTTACTCGAAGGCACACATTTGTGATGGGTGTCAATCCAATCACTCAGCTATATCACATTCTCAACTAGCTACTAGCTCTATTCATAACCTGAAGGTCAGTAGAATTGTTATTTTTTAAAATAATAAACATGTTTTTTATTTTTTATTTATTGCCTATATTGTTACTTTAGCTACTCGTTTTTATGAAAAATACTAGCAAAGCTACTTAAGTTGAAAGACCTTAAATTATGAATGAATATGACAATTTAGAGGGTGACAAACTAACACTAAATCCTAATTGAGCTACATATTTAACCAGGGACTCCAATTCACTAATTTTACGAGCTAATGATTCTTCACAACGTACCAAAGACTCCAATTCACTAATTTTACAAGCTAATGATTCTTCACAGCTTAATAGGCTATGTTCAAAATGAGATCAGTTCCAATCCATCTAAGCCATTAACACATTCACACAACTCACAAAATGCAACCTAACAACTATCATACAATATGCAAAACCACATTTAAAGCAAAACACATAATCCACCTCACACTTGAACAACACATTGTCCTTAATATGAGAAGGGGACAAACAAACACATAAGGAAAGGAGAAACATAAATTAAAGTAAAACAGAAAACAAAAATAAAAAAGAAAACTAAACTTAAAATGAAAGGGGGTTAAAACAAAGCCTCATGGTGCTGGAGGTGGGGATGGTGTTGGAGATGGCAATTGAACACCTTGAGCCTCAAAGTAACGATGTATACAATGTATGTCCTAGCTCTAAAATCATTGAGTTTGGGTCATCTCCTTCATCCTTCTGGAGTTCTTTGTAACTGTATATGTAATTACCTTTGTGTTTACAGAGATTATATTCAGTACTTTCTTCCAGCTCAATTCTTCTGTTGCTTTTTTTTCCTTCGATTCCTTACTA
Source organism: Erythroxylum baracoense (assembly GCA_025629805.1). Classification (NCBI taxonomy): domain Eukaryota; kingdom Viridiplantae; phylum Streptophyta; class Magnoliopsida; order Malpighiales; family Erythroxylaceae; genus Erythroxylum; species Erythroxylum baracoense. The sequence continues at coordinate 22,090,380 of JAOTAY010000190.1, forward strand.
ACCGAATCCTCTATTTGTTATTATTGAGCACTTGAACTCGCTTGATCAGTCCTACCCTTGATGTGTGTCTTGGCACTAATATCCTAAAGTTCCATATTATGGGATTTTAGGATTTCAACTCGCCATAGATGATGATGGCTTATGAATTTAGGGCGGTAGACTGTGAGTCTGCTCAATTCCATAGCTATTAGCTATGGCAGAAACCAAGTAGCCCCTTTCTAAGTTATTGCTTCTCTTCTTTCAAGTAGTAATAATTATGTTAAAGATGTGGGTGGTTGTGCAAACTGGGATGCTATGATCCATGCACCACAACATGAAAAGTTCTTTCGTCGAACACTTGTTGGTTTCTGTTTTGTCAAACATGGTTTGACATATGAATTTGTGCATCAACAAGTGTCCGTGGCTCCTAATAATGTTGTTGTGTGTGTTCTTAGCCTCAAAACACTCTAACCTAGTTAGTTCAGTCCAGTAGGGTTGACACAGAAATCATCGTGTTGATCCACTATGGATGACTCGGGGAAACCACAAATTTCATACAAAGTTTCATAATCAAGCCCATAATGTTCTCCCTATAACCTAAACCATAATTACCTAGGTTTGTTGGATTCATACTAAAGGGATGTAAAAAATTATAAGGTAAGTTCTTCGACGACTGGAAATTGAAATTGAATGAACTGACCCCATTGAATTTTCTCTGCTAAACTTTCGACCTTGTCTCGCAATTCTAATCTATCTAACGTTTCAAAATGAAAATATTTTGGAACCATAATTTGTTATTGCGAAGAGAATGAACGAAACCTTTGTCATCGGAGAAGATCAAGAAAGGTGCTCCATAATTAGCTGACCTGTTTCTTTTCCCTCGTCCCAAGACTTAGTTTTACCCGCTGATTGATCACACTTTATTGTTTGCTTAATGCGAGACATACTGGCTTGCAAGTCGATAGAAGGTGGAAGAAACTGAAAGTTTAAAATTTGCGTAGAGAGAAGGGAAGCTGTTTGGAGGTTTAAAGTTTAGAGAGATAAAGTAAAAATAAAAGTGAATGAAAAAGTGAAGTTAAAAATGAATATATAGGTTACTAAAGGGTAAACTGGTAATATTTTATAATAACAGTCGTACATCCCTCTTTTTTTACCCTGCAACAGGCCACGATCATGGCCTATGCAATTTTTCACCAATTTTTAATTATTTTATTTTTTCTCTTTTGTCCTTCTCCACTTTCTAAAATCACTTCGTAACTCTTTATGGCCCTTTCACCTCACTTTGCGTACTTCATTGATCATCAAATTCATGTCGAATTCATATGCCTTTCCGATTTTATTTGGAAACGAAATAATCCTAACTACAGAATTCAAACTTTCCAAAAAACAATCAAAGGAAACAAAATTCCATAGGTTGCCTCCCATACAGTGCGTCTTTTAACGTCAGTAGCTTGATGCTCTTTTCGTTCATGGTGGTTCAAATGAATGGTGCAATGGTAGTGCAACCATTAATCTCACAATTTGCACATGAGCTACCTACTCTGGATTCCACCTTCCTTATGATTCTCCTTCCTTCAACTTCTTTTACGCAATCGTTTCTTTCTGAATGCATTCCCAGGATCCTTAATATCTTCCCAGTGTCCTCGAGGTTTAGTTTCCTTGATATTAGTTGGAGGTAAAAGAGAACTATTCTCTTTCTTTGACATTTTGAAGGTTATTTACTGTTTTCCTACCCTCAGACTTAGTTCACCCTATCAACGTCAATTATTGAGGGAGCATTGGCTAGGAACGATCGTCCAAGGACTATAGGGGTTTCCACATCTTCTCTAATATCAAATATACAAAATTTTGTGGGAAAGGTAAATTTATCAATTTGTACTTGCAAATCCTTAATAATACCCCTTAGTTAATGAACTGTTCTATCGGTTATCTTTACTAACATCCTTATGGGTTCTAACTCTCCTAAGCCCAACTTTTGACTAATGGTATAGGGCATCATACTGATACTTGCTCCCAAATCCATGAATGCCCTATTTATGTTGACTCCATTGATACTGCAAGGAATGTAAAAATCCCCTGAGTCCTCTTTCTTCTACGTTATGTTAGGGTTTTCTTCTGCTCTGTGCTCCTTAACCTTCTTCTTGACTGATTCCTTTAGTGTTTACCTCGTTTGTAGTTGTTCTGTAATGTCCTCAATATTGTTTGATTTAACTTCCTTAAAATTCCTTATTGACCTACTTAAAATTGACTTCTGCTGAGCTAAAATAGGGTATGGAATTTAAGGTCGAGGTTTCGTGATTGGCTCAATTACGAGCTCACTTGGAAGGAATTTTATAATTACTTGTCCTTTTCCTTTATCTACATCTTCCTTTGCATGTTCAAATTCCTTTTCCTCGGTCAGAGTGATGGCCATAATGTGTTCCTTTGTGTTAGACTTGGTATTACTTGGAATGGTTCCCGCATTCTGAGTAGATATTTCCTCTCTAGTTAACCTACTTTGACTTCCAAATTGTGTATTAAAAAGGCTTAGTTCTTGGTGACTTTTTTGAATTTGCTTTCAAGCCTCCTGTATGCATCCTCCATGCCTCCAATTTTATCTAAAATCTTATCCAACTTGGATTCCATTAAGCTTGGTTTATCTTATTGGAAGCCTAATTGTCTTTGAGGTCTGAACTATCCTCCAGCATTATTCGTCTAGAAAAAGTTAGGGTGATTCTTCCACCTAAGGTTATAGGTGTTGGAGTAGGGATTGTTGCCCCCTACTCGTCCATATTGAGCTTCTATATAATTCACTTACTTTGGATCGCTTTCCTTCATTACGAAACAATCCACCATATTATGGTCCATTTCTCCACTGAGTTCACACTTAAGTTACACGACCTTCACCAGAGCTGAGGACGAAGCCTTTATGTTGTTGAGCTATCGAGTAAAGTTATCAATTTTAACTTGCATTTCTATCATTTGATCAATAACTAAAATTCCTTTTTTTCTCAAAAGATGGTAGTTTTTCCACTCCGCTCGTTCATCCACAAGTAGCTATTACTCACCATCTCCTCCATTAGCTCTTCCACTTCATCAACTGTCTTTCTCATTAGTGATCCTCCTGAAACTGCGTCAATTGTGCCTCTCATATGTGGGGTTACTCCATTATAGAATGTTTACAACAAGAATTCCTTTAGTAAGTTGTGGCGTGGGTATTTCTGTTGTAAATCCTTGTATCTTTGCCACACTTTGTAAATTGATTCCTCATCACTTTACTAAAAATTGGTAATTTCCTTAATGATCTTAGTGGTCATAGTCAGGGGAAAATATTTGTTTGAAGAAGGCATAAACTAGCTGATCCCACATCGTGACATTGGCTGGGTTAAAGCAATGATATCAAGCCTTTGCTTAATCTCTAAGGGTAAAAGGGAAAAGCCTAATTCTAACCGCATCTTCTGACATCTGATGGTAAGGAAAGGTATCACAGAGTTCAAGGAAGTTCACTATATGTATGATGGGATCGTCATTCGTTAGTCCATAAAATTGCACATTCTGTTAAAGCATATTTAGGAGGGTTAGTTTGATTTCAAATGATGCCGCTTGTATGGGTGGCCTAGCTACTCCTTGGTTAGCTGCATTGAGCCCTAGTCTCATGAAGTCCATAAGGGTCCATTATTGACATCCTTGATTTGCTTTGTGGTTTAAATTTTGCGGAAATTCTTCGGCCGTTGTTGATTTCGCAATTTCTTCTTCTTTTTCACATCGAGCTTTCCTAATGATTTGTTCTAGTCGAGTGATGTCTAAATTTAAGGTTTCATCTGTGCAACTCGAACCTCTCGTGACTCTTATGTTTAAGCAAGACCACAATTTCATAAGTAGAAAAGAAAGAACGTAAACAAAATTTAAAAACTAACTAAACACCTTAAACTCTAAAACTAAACTAATCGTTGCCCTGACGACGGTGCAAAAAACTTGATCTTAATTTTCTGATGTATTTAAGTTCTAATTAATAACATCGATAATACACAAGCATATCGATCGTTTGCGTAGTACCTAATATTTCAATCCCATGAGGAGGGATAATCTAATCCTAAAATCTAAGGCCAAAATAAACTAAAGCAAGAATTTAATTCAATCATGCAACTCAATTCCAAGAACCAATTAAGAAAATATTAACAAAGTAGTAGTTGCATCCACACTCAAGAATCAACCTAAGGAACTATCAATTGAGAGAAAGGGAAATTTTTACCTATCTTTAATGCTAACCTAATTGATTATGAATTATTGGATTATTTTTCCTAGACTATCTTAGGGTTGATTACCCCCTCTTGAGTTATAACCATTAATCCTAAATTATAAACCCTAATCAGAATATAGAAATTTGCAATCTCTCAATTAACAATCTATCCAAATAATTAGATCTGAAGTTGTCCAATAAATTATCGGGAATCTGTATGAGATCCTCTTCAAACAATTACCGATTTCCTTTGGAGTATGGAGTAGTACTTCAAGGCAATTGGCATTATAAATCATACCAAGATCATAAATAGTACTTCCATCTACGTTATAGACATAGCTATGGTGTGGTGGAGGCAAAGATACAATGATATTGAGAAGGCAACCTACACCATGAACAAAAAGGATGACTTTAAGAAGGATTTGAAGAAGTAGTTTTACGTCGAGAATATAGAGAAGGAAGCTCGAGCCAAATTAAGAAGACTCACACACTCAAAAAGAATTCGAGAATATGTCAGGGAGTTTCAAGAGGTATTGTTGGAAATTCCTAATTATCTATACAAGAAGCAAGGGAAAGAAGGAGCTTAAAAGAGTGAAAAGTCAAATTAGGGTTTAAATAAGGGTCACAATGAAGATAAGGGTAGAGAGTGTCCCTCGTTGAAATGCTACCTTTACGACGAACTCATCAAATTAGAGGTTGTCTGAAGAAGAGAAAGCTTGTTGCACTCGGTGATGAAACCTTAAAATCAGTTGAAGGAAGGTGTGGATCCTTAGAAGTCCTTCATGCCATCAATGCCTAAGTAAAGATGTCAAATGCTGAGAGGAAAGGGCAATTATTTATAGATGTGAGGATTGGTGGATAAGGTATGAGAGTCTTGATGGATACCAGGGCTACGAATAATTTTATGAAGGAAGAAGAAGGCAAATGGTTGGACTTCAAGAATACACCCATCGATAGTTGGATAAAGGCAGTGAACTCAAAGGCTAAAAGCATATGTGGCATGGTAAAGAACGTAGGGATCCATATCGGTGAGTGGCATGGTTTTGTAGATTTTTCTATTGATTCCATAGATGATTTGTAGGTGGTGTTGGCATGGAATTTATAGATAAAGCGAAAGTTGTTTCAATCCCATTTGCAAACACCATGTGCATTATAGAAGAGAGAAATATGAACATGGTACCTTTGTCCCTAGCGGTACCAACGAAGATCAAGACTTTCTCAGCCATTGTTGAGAGTAATTATGCAACACAAACTAATCATTTTACGCTCAAAAATGGAAAGTGTATGGGTCGTAGCTTGTAGTTAGAAAGAGGATATCAATCCCATAGGGATTGATGTCCAGACACCACTTAATTCAGACAAAACTTTTTTGAAATTGATTCATGCAAATAATCTAGAAAGATAAATTAAAATTGAAAGACTAATAATAAACACTGAACAATACCAAAATACAGAAAATCGGAATTCAAGAATCTAAAGACTAGAGATTACTTTTTTCCTATGTTGTCTCCCTCCTATTTTATTAATCAAATTGTGTATTACCTAAGATTTTCGAATGTATTAATTACCCTCTCTAAAGGTATAATTAATGTCCCTAATCAAACTAAATGCAATCAATTGAACGATCTCTCAACCTATCAATGACTCCACCAATTTAACTAATTATCAAACTATCCTATGGGTGATTAACTGAATTTGCCGAGATCTCTCTTCTAACTAATCAATTGATGTAATGATTTACATGTCTATAGGTTGCCAACTCTTAGTTTTACAATCCTACTCAAATAATCTTACACACTTTCTCAATTTGTTGCAAGATAACAAATAACATCAACAATCATCAATGACACTTTCATTCAATTCAATAAAATAAGAGTTTTAACAAAATAGTTCAAAAGTCATCCCTAAAACTAAATCAGCCACTCATAGTCTCCTTAACATCATCAACAAACAAATAACCTATCTTACAAAGATTAGAAGAAAGAAAAACACAGAAAATTGAATAAAAGAAAAATCTTCTCTTCTTTGCCAAAATTAGGAATTTTAGATGTTGATGTGTTATTTTCCCTAATCTTAATGATAATCCTTGACTTCAATCCTTCCTTAAGGCCAAAAACTTGTGTTCTTCACTCAATGATGCTCTTTCTGCATAAAGGTTTCATCCTCCCTTGATCATGGAGGCTTAATTCCCCTTTAATAGCTCAGAAACCCTAAGTCTAATGAAGCCCCACATAATGACTCGAATTATAATTCCCACTATCATGGGAATTTGCAATAAAGAGTCTCCTAGTCTCTTCTCCTCTTATATCTCTAGCTCAATCTCCAAGTTGCTTAATTTTCCTTCATACATAAAAATAATCAATTCTTGCCCTAAATTAACATCAAACATAAAAGAACAACAATGGAAATCAAACTAAATGAAAACATACAAAATGAATCCTAAACTACAACAATAATCAATAATTATGCAAGAAAACACATGTCAATTACCTAGAAAAACATATACTAATGCACAACTATTAAAGATCATATCTAAGTTGTTGGTTAATAAGAGTGATTAGAACACATGTTTCTATTCATTTAATCCTAAGAGAGAAAACCATTAAATAAGTATTTATTAATAGACTTAATTTTATATCGATGATCCATACTAGTTTGATTTGATTATTTTTGTTTATTTCTAATTTTCCAAATTTATTTTCTTAAAATCACGTTAATTAAACCCCACCCTAATTTGTTTTAGTTTTAACTCGTGAAACACTTACCAATAGATTTCTCATGGGAACAATCTCAACTCTTCACTAACTATATATTTCAGTATTGAGTTGGTATTAGTTTGGTTGTAAGTGACAAAAATTAACATCATCCCATCATTTTTCATTTGGTGATTCAAGCAAAGCCAAAGAGGAAGGGAAGGATAAGCATTTCAAGAACTACTTTGCCAATTTTATACTTTGCCAATTTTAAGGTTTGGGACTTCACTTAGTTAATTTCTGTATTTGTGTATATTTGAATGTGTAAAAAGATTCTTTTAGATGTGAAATGGTTGTTGGGATGATTCTTTGGTGTTATTTTGGTGTTATCTTGCATAGAATTGACTGAATATGACAAGAGAGTATCATGTAGCAGAATTCTGTTTAGGGTTTGTTGAACCAGTCATATTGTTTGGGTCATAAATTAGGCTACATACCTTAAATTGGGTGATTTCAGTTGCATATGAAAACTAAGACATATAAATAGAAATATCTAGAAGAGGCTCTGACTTAATTATGGCTTTATGACATGGGAAATTGAGATCTAAAATGGTGACCTGGTGCTGCCCTTATTTTGGAGCATCTTGTGATATTTGGTTTGTATATCATGATTTGAAAGTTTAAATGGCTTTATTGTTCCTGCTTTAGAAACTAGAGATATAGGGAAACAAATGTATAGAAGACCTCAATACCTAATTCGAACATTTTCTATATACATATTAAGGAACAAGTGGAGCTTGTCATGTGATTTGCTTTTGGACTGATTGTTTGCCTATTTTTAAACCACCATGGACTTAGCCCAAATTGCACTATTTTTTGTTTTTGTTTTTTATTTTTTCTATATCTTATCATAACATTTTTAAATCTATATGAAACTTTTCAAACACCTAGAAATAAATGAAATAAGACATACCATATGTGAATTGTGTGATTGAACATTGGAATTTAAGACTGAGCATAATGCATTCAAAAAAAAACTTACATTTACATAAATGATTTAGATGCATATTTATTGTTCATATGTGTATAGTATGATTATACAAGTGTGATTTTGACACCCTTCTAATGTTGGTAAGTTATGACTTGCATCTATGAATACATATACAAATTTTATGACTTGACATGTATATAATATGGCTTGTCAATATTTGAATTGTGAAATTGGAAAATCGTTAAAGGAAATGTTACAGTGCTTGCTTTATTGTCTTGGTGGTGGATAGATAGGCATGTCTATAGGGATTTAACACAGCTGCTATAGTTTGACACGAATGGTGTCTTCATTTCTAGACTATAATGTCTCCACACTATGATGCCTTTGTGTATCCATAGTTTAATACTTTCGAGTATCCATAGTTTTAGTATCTTCAAATATCCACAGCTCTCGTCATCTACACTCATGGGAATGTGCAATCCTAACTTAGAAAGTAAATTAAATGGTTATAAATAAGAAATATAGCATGACAACATAAATAACTGGTATTGGTGAGCATTTACATTTATGCTGTGTATCAATGAGCATTAAATATCAATATTTGGCTTATAAATGAGCATTTTCATTCTATGGAGAATATGTTGAAGCATATTTACATTATTTACTTTGCTTAAGTATGCCATCATTATTTATATGAGCGTTTTCAATGTTTACTTCATGAATGTAAATTTATGGTATATAAGTTGTGATATTTCTGAATGTGTGTGCTTGGTGGATGATAGCTGTGCATTAGTGTGTATTTTTCTAAGTATTTGGCATGTGTTTCTTTCATAATAGGTTATTATTGTTATGTTTTAGGACTTATTTTGTATGTTTTGTTTAGTTTGATCTTCATGGTTGTTCTTTTATCTTTGATGTCAAATTAGGGTAAGAATTGATCATTTTAATGTAGGAATGGAGGGTTTCCACATTTGTGATTAAGCTAAGGACCAGGAGAGGAGAAAAGAAGTGAATGAATTGTAAGACAAGAACCCACAATCGTGGGAATCATGCTAATTCCCATAATCGTGGGATCCCTAACCCGAAGAGACACGCAGGTTTCACTTATTCTTGGGTTCTTGTGACTATATAAAGGAAAAAATCCCTAAGGTCAAAGGGGGTTGGGAGAACTTGCATCCTTGAGCTAAAAAACATATTTAGACCCTAGATAGATGTAGAGCAAAGAGCACACTAACTCCAGATTTTCCAGATTTGGGCAAAGAAGAGGAGGAGCTTGCTTTATCTAGTTCTTTTTTCTTTTTTCTCTTCTAACATCTTTATTATGGATTGTTTGCTTGTTGGGTATGTTAATGACATTATGAGTGGTTGAGTAATTTGTAGAGATTACTTTTGAACTACTTATTGAACTCCTACTTTGTTGATTTGAATGAATGATGCTTTTGATGAATGTTGAG
>JAOTAY010000190.1:22099815-22142209 GCA_025629805.1 Erythroxylum baracoense
ATAAATAATTAAACTCCAATAATAATTCTATCATGACCTCATAATTCATTTAATTCATGCTTAACTAGAGAAAAAAAATCTGGGGGCCAACAATTGGAGTTCCAAAGAGCATGGGACTAATATATAGCCTTGATTGAATATGCCTATAACAATCACTATCACAGTAGTATCGGAATGGCATCTTATAAGGTGTTGTATGGCAGAAAATGTCAATCGCCTCTATATTAGGGTGAAGAGGGTTTGAGAATGGTAAAAGGTCCAGAGTTGATACAAGATACTGTAGATAAGGTGAAACTAATCTGAAGCTAAATTAAAGCAGCTCAAGATAGACAGAAGAGCTATATGGATCAGCACCGAAGGGATATGGAATACAGTGTGGGAGATAAAGTATTTCTGAGAGTCTCACCTTGGCAAAGGGTGTTGGGATTTGGCATAAAAGGTAAGTTGAGCCCTAGGTATATTGGTCCTTATGAGATCTTTGAAAGGATAGGACCATTGGCGTATAGATTAGCCTTACTAAGTGAGATGTCAAAGATACACAATGTATTCCATGTGAGTATGCTGAGGAGGTATCAGTCAGATCCGATGCATGTATTATCGGCTCAAGAGATTGAAGTTGCTAGTATTTTAAGGGATTGAAGTTGCTAGTAATCTAAGTTATGTTGAGGAGTCAATCAAGATAGTAGGATATTAGATGAAACAGTTGAGAAACCGAGTGATTTCATTGGCAAAAGTCCTTTGGAAGAATCACTCGCCTATTAGATGAAACAGTTGAGAAACCGAGTGATTTCATTGGCAAAAGTCCTTTGGAAGAATCACTCGAGTAAGTAAGCAACTTGGAAAATGGAGGAGCACATGAGAAAAATATATCCCTACCTGTTCCAACAATCAGGTAAGAATTTTGAGGACAAAACTTCTTAAGGAGGGGTGCATTGTAACAACCCATTATCTAAACCTAGAATATAGTATATTAGAGATTATTGAGAAGTTAGAAAAAAGTACATTCCATGCTCATACATCATTTAGTACACATACACATTAAATTGATAATTGCACATAGTAAAATGATTATACATGCATTCATTGACATTTTTCGAGTATAATTGAATCATAAATGTAATTTTTGATATGAATTGTGGTTTATGTGTATTGAAAATTTCATTGGTGAGCACAAGAATGGATCTAGAAATTTTGGTGAAATTTAGGAAAATCGTGAAAATTTGGGGTATTTTTGGACTAAAAAAAATGCCAAGTGGTGTGATAATTGATTTATGGTAGTAGAAATAAGAGTCAAATGGCAATATAAATTTTGATAAATGAATTTAGGAATTATTGACAAGTGTCATTGAAATTTGGCAGACAATTGGATTAAAATTTGGAGTTGAATAGACTAGTTATTAAAAGGATCCAAATGGGACCACGGTAGAGTGACAAGTGGCAGTGCATGTGTCACTACCACTCCCCACATAACTTATACGAAAATTTTAAGTGAAAGACAAGAAACAGTGGTCTTTCGCTTATTATCTTCTTCTTCTTCGTGATCTTTGTTCACTTAAGGTTACACGCTCTAAGTTTTACTAATTATAACCTTGGTAACTACCGTAAGCGCACGGGTCGTTCGCGTAGTACCAAAGGTGTTGATCCTACGAGGAAGGGAACTACTCCTAAAATCTAAGGTCGTACTAACTACAATAATTCAAAAGAAATAAAATAATGTAGAAAATAAATCAATCAAACAATTAATTCAAGAATTGAGTTGAAGAAATCTAAATATGATAGCAAATCACACAACCCAATCCCAAAACTAACCTAGAAACTATCAAGTGAGAAAAAGGGGATTTAATTCAAAATTAACGAAAACCTAATCAGTTGTGCAATTCTTGACTTAAAGGGTTTAGACGGTCCTAGGGTGAATTACTCTCCCTCGAGTTATAATTCTTAACCCTAATTGATAATCTCTAATTTAAATTACGGAATCATGATCTCTTGATTCGCGATTAATCTAAAACCTAAATTAGTTTTAAGTTGTCTATTATCCTACTAGGAATCTATGCTCGATCTCTCGTTACACGACTCTACCAGTTTGATTCAATCATTTACCTATCAATTCATCTAACTATCGTTAGCCTAAATAGATTATTGTGACTCATCTCACCCTCTCAGTTTATTGCCAAATTATTAAGAATAAGAATTTGAATCATAATTAAATCAAAAGAAACACAACCAATTAAACTTTATTAATTTCAAGAATTGAAACCCGAAGGTGAGTATAGACAATAATCAACACTCAACAATAGCAATTTTAATAAATGTCCCAATTTCATACATAAATAAATTGAAATAAACAAAGAAACTACTATCGGAATGGATCGTGAAGGCAGTGATAGCAGAAAACTACCTGTTTCGGGAAGTACGTCGCGTCAAGCTTCGTCTCCTTGTCTCTCTTCCTTCATCTCCTTCCTCAATCTCTCAAAACTCTCTAAGGTTTCTGAAATGTGACTGGTGTAAAAGCTCTCGATTTAGACTCTCTAAAAATTGCTGCATATGTCCCATATTGTTCTATTTATACTTTGGGTACTCTAGGTCAAAGTTAGGGTCGAAATGGTCTAAAAATTCATCCAAAACTTGAGTTTTTCTGTCAACCTGATGTCGTGCACGATTGTGGCCCTGCCTGCCATGATCGTGGCCTGTGTTTTTTTCCTTTCGATCATGATCGTGGCCTATAGTGCATGATCGCATGATCGTGCCCTGAATTGACACTCTCTATCATGATCGTGGCCTAGAGTGTACGATCGTGGCCTGGCTGCTTCTGGTTCTTCCTCTTCTGTCATAATCGTGGCCTGGGTGCACGATTATGGCCTATGCTTTTTGACCCGAAAACTCTCTAACTCTTCCTGTTCTTCCCTATTTACCCTGCAACACTAGCAAATACATCAATACACCTCAAAAATATACAATTTAAGCTCAAAAATTCAAATTAACCCATAAAAACACTTAAATACAAAAGCTAACCTAATTAAACCCTAAATGCATACTAAACACTTGAAATGACATTAAAATACTTATCAAATCTAACCCTAAAACACAATACAAATCATAAATATCAACATCCCCACACTTAAATATTTGTTTGTCCTCAAGCAAATAAAACAGCAAACACGTAACATCACAGACACACAATGCAATAACGTGACAATGGCTTTAATCTTCGTGAAATAAATTTAATCATGGGCACAATCATTCAAATTATATCAAATCATTAACAAACAAAATGGGTGTCTAGGGGCTTTAACTAGATATACAACTTAATCAAAACCCACGTGCTAACTTATGTACCCTTTTTAATTGTGTACATACTTTAATAAATTTTCAGTCTCTCAGACTATGTAACCATTCCTAGGTATATTTTAATGAAAAAATCAAGCTTATTATAGGAACAGTATGTTTTTATTTAAAATATTTTTTTTCGAGACTTAATCTTTTACTCGGAAGAAAACATTGGTGATGAATGTCGATCCGGTTACTTGATTAGATCATTTATTGACAGCTTGGTTGGAATGTCATTATAGCCTTTTTATACGAAGGCATACATTTATAATACATGTCGATCCAGTTACTCAGCTATTATCACATGTTCAACTGGCTACTAGCTCTATTCATAACCCGAAGGTCAGGAAAATAGTATTTTTTCTAAAAACTATTCGTTTCTATGTTAAAAAAATACTAGTTAAGCTACTTAACAAAAAGGCCTCAAATTATGAATGAATGTGACAACTTAAAGGAGCTAAATTTACACTAGGTCCTAATTATGTTGTATGTTTACTCAAAGGCCCCCTAATTCACTAATTTTGTAAGCTAATGATTATTAATAACCTAATAGACTCTGCCCAAAATTAAATGAATTTCACTCAAACCTGAGCCATTGACACATTTATACATTTAACATAATGTAGCCTACTACTATCACACGATTTGCAAAGTCACATAAAATATAAAATAAAAACACAGAATCCCTTCCCACACTTGAACAACACATTGTCCTCAACGTAAGAAGAGAACATCCACGGATTATACATTATGGAAATGTGAAGATAGAAACACACATACACATTTTTTTAATAAGGAAGAGCAGAAAAATTAACGACAAAACATAAAATGAAAATAAAACTAACATAAAAATAAAATTTAAAATAGAACTACTAGACATTAAACAACACACAACTAAAATAGAATTGAATAAAAAATTATGGGTTAGACTTGAATCCTAAGGAGATGGAGGTGGTGATAGTGTCGGAGGTGGTAATTGGATTCCCTGAGCATCGAAATACCAATAACGTCGTCGAATTTCACAGCTCTGGCATCTTTGTGTATGCACCACTTCCTGTAGTATTCTGTTAGTTTCAAATTACGTATCCAAAATCTTGGTCCAGTGTTGGTCCTCTTCTTTCTCTTATTCTAATTTCTCGCTTGTCGAGTCCCTTGCCTGTTGAGGTAGAGTAGAACTCGAGCTTGCCTGACCTGTCCTGGTCCACACATGTGTCTTTGCATTGATTTCCTACAGATTCATATTAGTGGAGTGAATGATCTTGCTCGATATAGATGCTCAGGGTTGAGGAATTCAGGTAGATTCACTATTAATCCCCTTCGACCCACACAAAAATGCTCTACGATGGTGGACATCAGGTACCCCATTCCCAGATGGTTGCTCCGCTCTTACAGAATTGTAGTAAGAGCATTTAGCACATGTATGGATGTGCATGCCGGAATACTATGATCCATGCACCACAGTAAGAACAGTTCCTTGGTGGAACACTTATTGGTCTCTGATTTGTCAAAGACTAGCTGACACATAAATTTACGCAGCAGCAAGTGTTCATGGGAGCGTATGATATTGTTATGAGCATTTTTGGCATAAAAATGCTCCACGCTCATGAGCTCGTGCTAGTATTGGGAGGCATGGAATCATGTTGGTCGACAACAGTGGATTCGGGAATTCGCATATGTCACACATAATCTCTACCGCTAGCTCATACGCCCACCTCAATCGAAACCATAATTCTTTGGTGTTCTTGGGGTCAAAGGTTAGGGATGTGAAAAATTCTAGGGTCAGCTCCTCATAAATGGGGAATTACTGGATCCTCTTTGCTAAATTTTCTATTCGCTCCCGCACCTCTATCCTATCTAGTGTACCAAAATCAAAATATTTAGGCACAATTATATGCCTAGAGCGAAGGGAACGGAAACGAATACCTTCCTCCTTGGAGTAGATAGGAAATGAAGATCCAAAATTTGCTGCTCAGTTTCGCCTCCCTGTCTCGCTACTTGTTGTGCTCCATGAGGCTCTCGTCGGGCGGTTTACTTGATGCGAGGCATTACTGGGTTGAATTTGGGAAGTTATCGATGGAAAATTTTTAAAGAGATGTTAGAGCATTTGGAAGTTGACATTCTAGAGAGATAAAGTAAAAATGAAAGTGAAGGTGAAAGTTAAGTAAGAAGGTGGTAAAAAGGGTAAAATGGTAAAGTTATCACTTAAAATTTATGTCCTCCCCTTTTTTTTTCATTGTCGCAAGCCACGATCTAGCGTACCACCGAAGGACTTTCTAAGTCGCAGGCCACGATCGTGACTTGACGGGCCACAGTCGTTGGCAGTGCCTATAACTTGATTCCAAAACCTTCTTCTTCCAATCCTTTCCTTCTCTCAGTCAATAATTCTTCTTCACTTCTCTTAATACGCTTGCATACTTTTCCCCATAACTCCAAAATCCTATTCCTCTTTTCGTTTTTATTCATGCAATCCAAAATAAACTTAGCTATGAATTTCAACTAATCTAACTAAATTTAACATGAATTAATTTTTTCATGGGTTGCCTCCCATGCAGCGCTTCTTTTAATGTCAGTAGCTTGATGATTCTTTAAAGCTCACAATGGTTGGAATGATTGATTTGATGGTAGCGTCATTATTAATCTCAAAGTTTGAATGTTTGCTATTATATTGTGACTGCCACCTTCCTTAGAATTTTCTTTACCTCACCTTCTCCTTTACGAGCACTTCTTTTGGAAGAATTTTGCAGGATTTTCAATGTCTTCCCATTCTCCTTGAGATTTGTGTTTTTTGCGAACTGCTAGAGTTGAAGGAGCTCCGTACTCTCTAACAGTCACTTTGAAGGTCAGTTACTCCTTCCCTACTCGTAGAGTTAGTTCACCCCCATCTACATCGATAATTAAGCGCGCACTAGCCAAGAATGGTCGTCCAAAAATCATCAGAGTATCCTCATCTTCATTGATATCCAAAATATAGAAATCAGTGGGAAAGATAAAATTACCGACCTTGACTGACACATCATATATAATCCCCATCGATCTCAGCAAAGTTCTATTGGCCGTCTTAACAAAAAACTTTTTGGGCACTAGCTCTCGTAACCCTAATTTAAGACTAAGAGTGTAGGGCATCGCATTTATACTTGCGCCTAAGTCTACGAATGCCCTATCTATGTTAATCTCGTTGATACTGTAGGGGATGAAAAAGTCCCCTGGATCACCCCGTATTTATTATGTTGGGCATAATTTCCAGCATTTGCTCCTCACCTCTCTCTATGACAGATTCTTGTAATTTTAAATTGGCATGTATCTATTCTGTCACCTCCTCAATTTTGTTTGGTTCAATTTCTTGTAACGTTTCTACTTCCTCCTTTTTAGCATATAATTCCCTTTTAGCAAAGAATTGGTGCAGAAATATCCGTCGAGTTAATTGCATCAATTTGCTAACAATCTTACTTGGAAGGTTATCTTTAATTACTTAACTTTCTTCTGTATCTAGCTTTTTTAGCTCCTTGTCTTGATTCTGACTTATAACCATGATATGCCCCTTTAGGTTTAATTCGTTGTTGCTTAGAAGAGTTCCAGCATTCCGAGTCGACATTGCTTCTGTAAGCTGGCCCACTTAGACTTCTAAGTTATGGATAGATGAAGCGTGATTCTTTGTGACTTGTTCGAATTTACTCTCAAGCCTCCTGTGTACTTCTTCCATTCCTCCTATCTTATCTAAATTTCTGTCCAACTTCGAATCCATCGAGCTTGTTTTGTCCTGTTGGAAGCTCGATTGTCCTTGGGGTCTGAACTGCCCTCTGTTGTTGTTGTTGAACCAGAGTAGTTTGGGTGATTCTTCCACCCAGGGTTATAGGTGTTAGAATAGGGATTGTTACCCCCTCTGCGTCCAAATTGTGCCCCCATATAATTTACTTGCTCCGAGTTATCGTCTCTCATTAGATAGTAGTCCACCGTATCATGATCCAATTGGTCGCATAGCTCACATTTTAATTGCATGGCCTTCACTGGAGCTGTGGATGATGCCTTCATATTACTGAGTTGTCATGTCAAATTATCAATCTTAGCTTGCATTTCTTTCATTTTGTCGACTGCGATAACTCCCTTATGTTTCCTAAAATTAATGGGTTGCCTACTACGTTCACTAGCCCATAAGCAACTATTGCTAGCCATCTCCTCTATTAGCTCTTCTACTTCATCGACCGTCTTTCTCATTAACAATCCTCCCGATGCTACATCAATGGTGCCTCAAGTATATGGGTTCACTCCATTGTAAAATGTCTGCAGCAGGAACTCTTTGGGTAGATTGTGATGTGGGCTTCTCCTCTGCAGATCCTTGTAGTGCTCCTATGCTTCATAGATAGACTCCCTATCACCTTGTTGGAAGTTTGTGATCTCCTTAATAATTTTGGTGGTCTTCGTTAATGGGAAGTATTTATCTAAAAAGGCTCGCACTAGCTATTCCCATTTCGTAATGTTGGCAAGACTTAGTGAATGATACCAAGTCTTCACTCTATCCCTAAGTGTAAAAGGAAACAGCCTAATCCTCACTGCGTCTTTCGACATCTGGTGATACCGAAAAGCATCACAAATCTTGAGAAAATTCACTATATGCGCGTTCAGATTTCCATTTGCAAGTCCATAGAATTGGGCCTTCTGCTGAAGCATGTTCAGGAGGGCTGGCTTGATTTCAAAGGAGACCGCTTGAATATGCAGTCTAGCCACTCCTTGGTTCGCAGGATTGAATCTTGGCCTCATAAAATCCATGAGGGTCCTCTGTTGTTACCTGCCAGGGTTAACTTCTTGATCCATGTTTCTTTGGAATTCTTCGGCCATTTGTATTTTTTCAGTTTCTCCTTCTCCTTCTCATCGAGCTTTCCTAAGGTTCTTTCCAAACATGTTATGTCTAAATTGGACATCTCAGTTACACGACTCAAACCCCTTGTGACTCCTGTATTCATACAAGAGTACGAATCCTAAGTAAAAAGAAAGAAAGAAAATAACAAACCTAATGCCTTAAATTATAGAACTAAATTGCCTTCCCTGGTAAT
The DNA here is from genome assembly GCA_025629805.1 of Erythroxylum baracoense. NCBI lineage: Eukaryota > Viridiplantae > Streptophyta > Magnoliopsida > Malpighiales > Erythroxylaceae > Erythroxylum > Erythroxylum baracoense. The sequence goes on from JAOTAY010000190.1 coordinate 22,108,191, forward strand.
GGCGCTAAAAATTTGTTCGTTGAAGGTTACAACTCTAAGTTTCAAAATTTTTAACCTTGGTAATTACCACAAGTGCATGAGTCGTTCGTATAGTACCTAAGATGTCGATCCTACCAGGAAGAGAATTAGTCCTAAATCTAATGGCAGCTAGGTCACAAACCTAATAACTACTGCAGAAAAGTAAATCAACAGATAATCAGATATGAGAATTGAAAGTGTTAATAGCAACAGAAAAGCAATCACACAACCAAATCTAAAATCAACCTAGAAATCACCAAGTGAGAGAAAGGGGATTTTAATTCGAAATTAAAGAAACTTAACCAATTTTGCAATTATTCACTCAACGGGCCTAGACAGTCTTAGGGCGAATTACTACCTCTCGAGTTATATTTCTTAACCTTAATTGATAAACCCTAATTCAATTTGTAGGGATTCCGATCTCTCGATTCGCAATTGACCCAAAAACTAAATTAAATCTAACATTGTCTACTAACCTATTGGGAACCTATGGTCGATATCTCGTTACATGATTCTACCAGTTTGATTTAATCCCTTACTTATCAATTCACCCAACTCTCGTTAGCCCAAATTGATTATTTTCACTTAGCTCACCCTCTAAGTCTATCGCCAAGTTATTAAGAACATGACTTAAATCACAATCTAATCAATAAAAACACAATCGAATAAACTTTATTAATCATCAAGAATCAAATATAAAGGTGAGTTTGGACATCAACTCAACGTTCAACCAAACAAATCTCAACACCTATTTCAATTCTATGCATGAATAAAATTGAAATAACAAAAAACTGTAAGGAACAGAATTCGGGATGGCGACAGCAGGAAATCTCCTATTTTGGGAAGCACTTCGCGTCAAGCTCTTCACCGTGTCTCTCTTCCTTTGTCTCCTTCCTCAATCTCTCGATGTCACCTTAGGTTTTGTCTTAGAATCGGCAGAATGGAAACTTTTTCGTTAAAATCTGGGCTCTCTCCTCCCCATACTTTGTTGGCTGTTACATCATAGTCTATTTATAACTTCGAGGCTCTAGGTCAAAGTCGAGGTCAAAACGGTCCAAAAATTTGTCTGAAACTTGAGTTTTGCTGCCAGTCTAACACAGTGCACGATCGTGGCTTGTGTTTTTTCCTTTTAGTCAAGATTGTGCCCTGAATTGATGCTCTCTGCCACGATCGTGCACATCACGATGCACGATCGTGGCCTATCTGCTTCTAGTTCTTCCTCTTCTGTCACAATCGTAGCCTATGCTTTTTAGCCCGAAAACTCTTTAACTCTTCCCGTTCTTCCCTATTTACCCTGTAACACTAGCACACATATAAAGGCACCTAAAAAATGTACAATTTAAGCTCAAAGATTCAAACTAACCCATAAAAACACTTAAGCACAAAAACTAACCTAAGTAAACCCTAAATGCATACTAAACACTTGAAATGACATTAAAATACTTATCAATTCTAACCTTAAAGCATAATAGAAATCATAAATATCAGGGTTAATGAAGTTTGATTTATTGTGTTTTCATTTAGTTATTTGTGATTCAGTATATGTGCTTAATAATAAGGTAATAAATTGAGAGGGTGAATCGAGTGAATATCATCAAATTGGACTAACGAGAGTTAGGTAGTTTGATAGATAAGAAATGAATCAAATCGGTAAAATCGTGTAATGAGAGCTCGAGCATAGGTTTTTTGTAGGTTATTACACAGGCTCAGAAATAATTTAGGTTTTTGGTAGGAAATCGAGAGATTACAATTTCATAATTTAAATTAGGGATTATAAATTAGGTTTAAAGGAAAAAATTCAAAACGACATCATTTCCTGTGGCATAGTTCGGGCAAACCATGATCAACTCGTGGCTTATCCAATGCCCAGCCAGCCCGGGCTAAAAATGGGCAGGGCTGGTAGACTGGGTCATAATTGTCATGCCTACGAGAGAGGGTTATCCACCCTAGGATCGTTTAGACCCAGTAATACGATAATTTCATAATCAATTAGATTTTTATTAAATTCAGATTAAAACCCACTTTCTCTTAATTGATAGTTTCTAGGTTGATTCTCGAATGGGTTGTGCAAATTTGCTATTTTGTTTATATTTTATGAGTTCAATTCTTGATATTGATTGTTTGATTGATCAATTTCTGCATTAATTGTCTATTTTAATTTGTTGAAAAATTTAGTCAAGTCTTAGATTTTAGGATTAGATTAACCCTCCTCGTGGGAACAATACCTTTGGTACTACACGAACAACCTGTGCACTTGTGAAAACATCGAGGTCATAAATATTTAAACTTAGCATACGTAACCTAGCGATCAAGTTTTTGGCGCCGTTGCCAGGGAGGCGATTAATTTAGTTCTTTAGTCTGAGGCTTTTCCTCTAACTTTTGTTTTTAAATACAAAATAAAAAATAAAAATAATATATGTAAAGTAGAAACACTTCAAGACTTCTTAGAGTGAGAATAAGATATCTGAAGAGTTGAATGCTAAGAAGAGATTAAAAGAACGATCATGGAGGATGTATATTATAGGGAGCAGGGGACATTTGTAGAGTTCAATAAGCCCCAATTTAGTTAGGAAAATCATTATCCTTACATGAACTCGTACACTTCAGGGTGGCAGAACCACCCAGATTTTTACTAGTCCGACAATGCAAGTACTCACATGGGACATCAAGATCTATTTGAATTTCAACATGATGAATCTATTTCGTGGGATTCCAAGCTAGACAAAATCATGGATAATCTCACGGATATGGAACAGAACCAGTAGAGATTGGAAGAGAAGTTTAAGTGAGTAACAAAAAATCGTGCCTCTTTTATTCATAATCTAGAGGTTCGAATAGGCCAGCTTTCCAGGGAATTTTGTAAGCAAAGTGTGGAAAACTTTTTATAAAGCATAAATGTCAATTCAATAGAGCCATGTCAGGCTATCACACTTAGGAATTAGGTAGAGCTAGAAGAACCAGTGAGAAATCAAGCTAAACCTGACCTTAGAGAAGACTAAAAAATCAAAGAAGAGGATGAAGAAGATAATGTTATTATTCACCAGTTCTTAATATATCATATGTGAACATGTGAACATCGAATCTTAGGGAGATGTTCAAGGAAAGAACTCTATCTTTTGGAATGATGATGATCAAATGACATTCAATATGAATGATGTAATTAAGACTCCGAAGGTTAGTAGCTCATTTAGGATAATTGATGTGTTCAAATCTTCTGAAGAATAAGAGGATGAAGAACAAACAACAACAAACATAGAGTTTGAAGAAGAAATGAAAGTCCCTACTCGTGAAGCGGAAGAAGTAGAGAAAACGAAAGTGATTAAGGAAGAAAGAGAGCAACTCACCTTCGTACAGGACAAATTTTTGGATTCAATGGAAGACTCAGGGAGTTTCATTATTCCTTATTTTATTGACAGCTTGTTAATGAGAAGGAAATTGATGAAATTAATTAGTTTTCTAAACTTTATCAATATTGTCCTTCGGTTCATTTTGTAATTTGTAGCTTACTCATAGGCTACAAAACTGAGGTTGAATGAAAAGGGTGGAAGCAAGCTGCTCATAATTGATCCCGGCTAGGTTTCCAATGAAAGAAGAGCATCGAGCTACTGACGTTAAAAGAAGCACTGCATGGGAGGTAACTCGTGGAAAATTAATTTCTTGTTTATTTTTATTATAACATTTTAATTTCGTAGTTAAGATTTTTTTGAATAAAATCAAGACATAATAGGATTTTGAAAAAAAGTGGATGATGTATCAAGCAAGAAAAAGAGAGGTTAAAGGGGACCACAAAAGAATTAAAGAGTGAATGTGAAAAGATGGGAAAAAGAATAGACAAAAGAAGACAAATAAGGAGAGTGGAAAACCTAGGCCACGATCGTGGCCTACGACTGGGCAATAACAAGGGAACAATTTCTTTAAAACTTTTACCATTTTACCCTTTTAACAACCTATATATTCAGTTTTAACTTCACTTTTACATTCACTTTCATTTTCACTTTATCTCTCTAGACTACAAGCTCACAAAAGCTCTCACATCTCTATAAAAGTTTTAACATTTCAATTTTCTTCCAAATTCTACCCAAATATGCCGCACATTAAACAATCCACCCGACGTGAGCAAGTCGGATGAAATCAAGTTGTGGGACGTGGAAGAACCGAGCAACAAACTTTGGTGTGCCCTTCCTGATTTACATGGTGGAGGAAGGTATTCGTTTCCAAACTCTTATTCCTAGAAAGATTGTAGTTCCCAAGTACTTTGCTTTTGAAACACTTGATATGCTAGAGTTACGTAAGAGAGTACAAAATTTACCGAAGAGAATCCAGTGGGCCTAATTCATACGGTTCCAATTTCCTGTCTATCAGGGGCTCACATTGGAATTCTTCAATTTATTGACCTATGACCCTACAAACCCCAAAAAATTGTGGTTTAGCTTGAGAGGAAGAGCTTACGAATTGAACGTAGAACTCATGTGCGATATGTGTAGATTCCCCGAATCCTCCATCGTCGATTAGCATGAGGATTTTCATCCTTCTTAATATTGGAATGATCTTACTGGAATTGAGCAATTTCATGCTAAGAATGCTTATAACAACATTATAAGGTCCCATGAACACTTATTGTTGAAAAAATTCATGTGTCAACTGGTTTTTAAAAAAATAGAAACCTATAAGTGTTTCACAAAGGAACTTTTTATGTTTTGGTACATGGACCACAGTATTCTAGTTTGCACATCCACACATGTTCTTAATGCTATTGTTACAACTCCACACAAGCGAAGCAACAATCTAGGAATGGGGTACATAGTGTCTGCCATTGTAGAATATTTTGGCGTGAATCGGAGTGGAGTAATTGTTCACCTCCCTAAATTCCTAAATCATCATCACTTATGGCGAGTTGAGATCCTTCATTCCCACAACATGGAACTTAGGGAAATTAGCGAAAAGTCACATGTCAAAATCAGGGCAAGTTAGGCAAGTTTGAACTTAGCATCATCTTGGCAAGCAGAAGAGACTTGGAAGGAGGTTTTGGATGCAATCTCTGAAACTAACAAGAAACTTACAGAAAACACCAAAATGATGATGGAGATGGCCTAAAAAAAGAAGCCAGAGCTGGGATATCTATCAGATCCACAGATATTTCGAGGCTCAGGGCGTTCAATTGCTGCCTCCGACACCATCACCACCTCAATCTCCAGAGGATTTGTGTCTAACCCATTTATTTTTCTTTTTCAAATTAGCCTTCAGTTTTAATTTTTATGTGTATTTCTATTTTATTTTTCTATTACTTTAAATTATGTCTTTTCCTTTCTTTTATGCGTTTGTGTGTTCGCTTTACACATTAAGGACAATGTGTTGTTCAAGTGTGGAGAAGGGTTATGTATTTTACTTTTGAACGTGATTTTTCATATTGTTGATAGTTATTAGGTTGCTTTTTATGAACTGAATGAATGTGTCAATGGCTTAGATGGAGTGCAATTTATTTAATTTTGACTATTAGGTTGTAAATAATCATTAGCTCAAAAATTTAGTGAATTAGGATTCTTTGTATAAATATACAACTTAATTAAGATTTAAAGTAAATTTAGCACCCTATAAGTTGTCACATTCATTCATAATTTGAGGCCTTTCAACTTAAGTAGCTTAACTAGTATTTTTCATATAAATGAGTAGCTTAAAAAACAAGGTAGGCAATAAAATAAAAAAGTATTTTTTGTTAAATAAATCACTATTTTGCTGACCTTCAGGTTTTGAATAGAGCTAGTTGTCAGTTGAAAACGTGATGTGTGCCTTCTTATCAAAAGGCTATAATGACACTTCAATCAAGTAGTTAAATAAAAAAATGACTTAGTCGCGTAACCGGATTGACATTCATTACTAATGTTTGCCTCCATATAAAAAGACTAAATCTATGTTCACTAATTAAATAAAAAGAAAAAATGTGTGTTTCCTTAATAAAAACCTACCGAACTTATAGTAAGCTTGACTTTTCGTGAAAATATACTTAGGAACAGTTACAAAGTCTGAATGACCAAAGAATTATTAATGTGAGTGTACAATCGAAAAGGGTAAATAAATTAACACTTAGATCTCAATTAATTTGTATATTTAGTTCAAAGCCCTCAGATATAGATTTTGCATGTTGTTGATTAGATATAACTTGTATGATTGTGTTCAAGATTAAATTTATTTCATGAAGTTAAATCCATTGCCTCATTATTGCATTGTGTGTTTTGTGTTTGTTGTGTGTTTGTTGTTTTGTTTGCTTGAGGACAATCAAACGTTTAAGTATGGGGATGTTGATAGCTGTAATTTGCATTATATTTTAGGGTTTAATTTGTGATGTTTTTAGTATTAATTTGAGTGTTGAGTGTGCATTTATGTTTTAATTGTGTTAGTTTATGTGTTTAAGTGTTTTTTATGGGTTAGTATAAGTCTTTAAGCTTAAATGTTATGTTTTTTAGATACTTTGATTTGTTTGTTAGTATTTCAAGGTAAACGGTGAAGAATGAAGAAGTTTCGAAGAGTTTTGGGCTAAAACCATGGCTCAAAATTGTAGCACAATAGGCCACAATTGTGATAGAAAGAGGTGGGCCACCAGGATCAAGGCTACGATCATGACACTTTGGGCACGATCATGATAGGGAGCTCTAAACCAGGCCACAATCGTGTACTTTGGTCATAATCGTGACAGAGAAGGTTAGGCGTTGGCCATGATTATGGCAGGTAGGGCCACGATTGTGGCCTGCATTCGACAGAAACAAAAACAGCTAAAACCGTCAAGTTTTGCGGGACTTTTCAAACCGTTTTGACCCCAAATTATAAATAGAACATCAAAGAATAGAAGAGCAGCCTTTTTGCATCAGTCAATTTCGAACCCCTAAAGAGTATATCGAGAGATTTGAGAAAGGAGACGAAGGAAGAGAAACACAGAGAAGAAGCTTGAAACAAAGTACTTCCTAGAATAGATAGTTTCCCGTCTTCACTACCTCCACTAGTCCATTCTAATAGTATTTTATGTCTGTCAATTTAGTACATTTTTTATGGGAGAAATAGATATATGATTACAATGTGGATTAATACCTGTTAATTTTGAGGATGGCCTCACAAATACCCTAGTTGTTTTATTAGTCTGGTCTTCCTAAGGTGGAAAATATTCCTTATATGATCTCATCATTGTACAAGGTAATGGTTTGAGGGTCTCTTAAGGATTAGAGAAGTTATTGGCATTGAGCATCTGGTTGGATCCAATGTTTCTTTCCAACATCTCTCAATAGTTCAAAGAGATCCTTTGGTCTAGGCTTACGATTCCTAAGACCAATCTAAAGTTAAGAATCATCATCTTCACCATGCTTGGGTTAGAACATCTTTTGCAATTGGCACTAATATCTTTACTTTTTGCTAGGTCTTCTCTCTATCGTGGGACATAATCTTTATCAACATTATAAGAATCTTCGTCTATCCAACATTCGTACATATGATCATTTATTAATAATATTACATGATAAATTTGTTTTGCAAAAATATATTAATATTAAGAATTAATTTATAGAAGTCATAGCATCAAATTTATTCAAATTTCATTAAAATCATTAAAAGAGATTTTTACTTTTGTTTGCTTAAACTTTAAATATTTATTTATTTTTAATTTATTATCATTAATACGGATTTGTCATTATGCACTAATTGCACTGTAACACTTTTGTCTTCCACACATAGTCTTCGCTCAAGTTTTCAAAATGATTTAAAAGAGGAATCGTAAGTATTATAAAGTATATTTCTATTCAAAATAAATAAAATTTTAGATGATGAAATTGAAAAAGTTTTATAGGGACCTATTTCTTTTATTTTGTTTTTCATGATTTCATAAACTTTCTTCAAAATTAATTTTTCCCTAAAAATTGAAAACTAATTATTTTTCATCCACACCTTATAAATTAAGATATAACATATACATACAATAATATCGACTTAATTTGAAATTGTATGATTTCAAAATATAAACATACTTAATGATTAAATTATAATTGTAAAATAAAGAAATTAATTCTCATCAACTTAAGTGTTAATATGAAATTCAAAAAATAAAATATATTGTAAAAATATTTAATAAGACAAGTTATATAGAAACTTGCATGTACCTAAACTTGCAAATAAAAAAATTTTAATTTTAGCATGAGACGACTTATACCATAGTATCTATCATGGAATCTTATATTCTTTCTCTTATTATTTTTTTTCTCCGTCAAACTCCGTGGGACTTTTCCTTTATTTATTTTTTGTCAAATTCTTTTACATGTTTTTATTTGGCAAAATGTATAAATTTACACAAAGGTTTTTGATCGTCGTTTTCCAATGTGTGTAAATTATAATTAATAACTTCGATAATTCGCAAGCGTATGGGTCGTTCGTGTAATACCTAAGATGTCGATCCCACGAGGAAGGATAATCTAATCCTAAATTCTAACATCAAACAATTCGTAGTAATTCAAAATGTAACAAACTAAGGCAAAATTTTAATTCAATCATGCAATCAATTACAGAAATATTAACAAAGTAGCAATTGCAACCACACTCAAGAATCAACCTAAAGGAGCTACCAATTGACAGAAAGGGAAATTTTTATCTATCTTTAACGCTAACCTAATTGATTATGAATTATCAGAATATTGGTCCTAAAAAATCCTAAGATTGATTATTCTTTCTCTCGAGTTATAACCATTAACCCTAAATTATGAACCCTAATCATATTATGGAAAATTGTAATATCTCAATTAATAATCTATCCAAAACCTTAATTAGATCTAAATTTTTGTAATAAACTATCGGGAACCTATGTGAGACCTCTCTTCACACAATTACCGATTTGATTAATTTCTCATTCTTATTAAATCATCTAACTCTTATTAGCCCAATTTAATTATTTTTCATTCGGTTCACCCTCTCAATCTATTACCAAAATATGCAGTCACAGAAATCAATTACAATAAATCCAATAAACATAAAACAATCAGATTTTATTAAATCAAAGATAAAAAACCCAAAGGTGAGTATAAAATATCTCAATATTCACAATTCTATCATCAAACTGCTATTCCTAATTCTATACAATAATAAAAATGAAAAATAACAAGAAATACAATTCTAAACAGAGACGGGAGGTAGTGACGTTGGAAAACTCCAAATCTAGGAAGTACATCATTGTCGACTTCTTTCTTCCTTTTTTTCTTTCTCAATCTCTCAACAATTCTCTCTAGGGTTCTCTCCAATGTGGCTGATGCAAAAGCTCCCCATCTTCTTTGTCTTATTCTTTATATAACTTTTGTGTTCTGGGCTTTGTCACAATCGTGGCTTGTATTGCCATGATCGTGGGCTGTTGTTTTAGCCCTAGTGTGTTCGAAACTTCTTCATTCTTCGATGTTGACCTTAAAATACTAACAAACACATCAAGGTATCTCAAATATATAATAATTAAGCTCAAAGACTCGACTAACCTATAAAAACACTTAAACACAATTAATTAACAAACTAACACAATTTTAACCTAAACATATGCTAAACGATTAACACTTAAATACATATGAAACTAAGCCCTAAAATATGATGCAATTCACACTTATCAACATCCCCACACTTAAACGTTTGCTTGTCCTCAAGCAAACAAAACAAGAAAAACAAAGAAATTCACGTAGCACACAATGCAGTAATGAGACAATGGCTTCAAATTCATGAAATAAACTTAATTTTAAACATAATCATTCGAGTCATTTCAAATCATTAACATGCAAAATCTATGTCTTGGGGCTTTGAACTACATATACATATTAATCTAGACTCAGGTGTTAAATTGTTTACCCTTTTCAATTGCACACATACATTAATAATTCTTTGATCATTCAAACTCTGTAACTATTCCTAAGTACATTTTTATGAAAAGTTAAACTATTACAAGTTCGATAGATTTTTATTCGAAAGCACACTTTTTTTATTTACTTTATGAGAAAATCGACTTATTCTTTTTACGCGGAGGCAAACATTGGTAATGAATGGCAATCCAATTACTTAACTAAGTTATGTTTTTTATTAAGCTACTTGGTTGGAACATCATTATAGTGTTTTTACTTGAAGGCACACATTTATGATGCATATCGATCTGATTACTCAGCTATATCACATTCTTAGCTGGCTACTAGCTCTATTCATAACCCAAAGGCAAACGAAATAGTTATTTATTTGAAAAATATGACCTTTTTATTTCCTACCTTGTTGCTTTATCTACTCGTTTCCATGAAAAAATTCTAGGAAAGCTACTTAAGTCGAAAGGCCTCAAATTATGAATGAATGTGACAATTTAGAGGGTGATAAACTAACACTAAGTCCTAATTAAGCTACATATTTAGCTAAAAACCCAATTCACGAATTTTGCGATCTAATGATTCTTCACAACCTAATAGACTATGCTTAAAATTAGATCAATTCCTATCAATCTAGGCCATTGACACATTCACAAAATTCACAAAATGCAACCTAACAAATAACATACAATATACAAAATAACATTCAAAGCAAAACACATAATCCTCCCCACACTTGAATAACACATTGTCCTCAATATGAAAAGGGGACAAACAAACACATAAGGAAAGAAGAAACATGAATTAAAGTAAAACAAAAACAAAAACAAGAATAAAAACTGAATATTAAATTAAAAAAAAGGGTTAGAACAAAGACTTATGGTGATGGAGGCAGGGATGGTGTTGGAAGTGGCAGTTAAACGCCCTGAGCCTCAATAACGATGGATACGATGCATTTCTTGGGTCTGAAGTCGTTAAGTTTGAGCCATCTCCTTCATCCTTCTAGAGTTCTCTGCAAGTGTATATGTAATTACCTTGTTGTTTATGGAGATTGTATCCAGTACTTTCTTCCAGCCCGATTCTTCTGTTTCTTCTTCTTCCTCGGATTCCTCACAGGTTGAATCCTCTTCTTGTTGTTGTTGAGCACTTAAACTCACTTAACCAGTCCTACCCTTGACGTGTGTCTTGGCACCAATATCCCGAAGTTCCATATTATGGGATTTTAGGATTTTAGCTCGCTATAGATGATGATGGTTCATGAATTCAGGACGGTAAACTATGAGTCCATTGCACTCAACTCCATAGTTATTAGCTATGGAAAAACCAAGTAACCCATTCTTAGGTTATTGCTCCTCTTCTTTCAAACAATAATAATTGCGTTAAAAATATGGGTGGCTGTGCAAATTGGGATGCTATAATCTGTGCACCACAATATGAAAAGTTCTTTCGTTAAACATTTGTTGGTTTTTGTTTTGTCAAAAATAGTTTGACACATGAATTTGTGCATCAACAAGTGTTCGTGACTTATAATGATTATGTTGTGTGTGTTCTTAGCGTCAAAATGCTATTACCCAGTTAGTTCAGTCCAATAGGGGTTAACACAGAAATCATCATACTGATCCGCTAGAGACGACTCAGAGAGATCACAAATTTCATACAAAGTTTCATAATCAAACCCATAAGGTTATCTTCGTAACCTAAACCACAATTCCTTGGGTCCGTTGGATTAATATTAAAGGGACGTAAAAAATTATAAGGTAAGTTCTTCATAAACTGGGAATTGAAACTGAATGAACTAACCCCATTAAATTTTCTCTACTAAACTTTCGACCTTGTTTCCCAATTCTAATCTATTTAGAGTTTCCAAATGAAAATACCTTGGAACCATAATTTTTTTATTGTGAAGAAAATAAAAGTAGGTACCTTCCTCATCTGAGAAGATCGAGAAAGGTGCTTCGTAATCGACTGCCCTGTTCCTTTTCGCTCATCATGAGACTTAGTTTTGCCCCGCTGATTGATCGCAGTTTATTATTTGCTTGATGCACGACATACTGGCTTACGAGTCAGTAGAAGTTAGAAGGCACTGGAAGTTTGAAATTTGGGTAGAGAGAAGTGAGAGCGTTTGGAGGGTTAAAGTTTAGAGAGATAAAGTAAAAAAGAGAGTGAGTGAAAAAGTGAAGTTAGAAATGAATATATAGGTGATTGGAGGGTAAAATGGTAAGATTTGATAATGACAGTCGAATGTCCCTTTTTTACCCTATCGCAAGCCACGTTTTTCACCAATTTTTTTATTTTTTCCTTTTGTCCTTCTCCACTTTTCAAAGTCACTTCTTAACTTTTTTTGACCCTTTCACCTCTCTTTGTGTACTTCATCTATCATCAACTTCATGTCGAAGTCCTATGCCTTCTCGATTTTGTTTGGAAATGAAATAATCTTAACTACAAAATTCAAACTTTCTAAAAACACAATCAAAGGAAATAAAATTCCATGGGTTGCTCCCATATAGCACTTCTTTTAACTTCAGTAGCTCAACGCTCTTTTTTGCTCACGGTGGTTCCAATGAATGGTACAATGGTAGTGCAGTCATTGATCTCACAATTGGCATATGAGCTATTATGTTTTGGATTCCACCTTCCTTATGATTCTCCTTCTTTCGCCTTCATCTAAACGATTGTTTCTTTTTGAATGCATTCACAAGATCCTCAATATCTTCCTATTTTCCTCAATGTTCGATTTCCTTAATATTAGTTAGAGGTAAAGGAGAATTGTTATCTTTCTTTGACACTTTGAAGGTTATTTGCTACTTTCCTAGCCTCAAAGTTAGTTCACCCCTTTCAATGTCAATTATTGAGCGAGCAGTGGTTAGGAATGGTCGTCCAAGGACCATAGGGGTTTCCACATCTTCTCCAATATTCAATATATAGAAGTTTGTAGGAAAGGTAAATTTATCAATTTATACTCGTACATCTTTAATAATCCCCTTCAGTTGATGAACTATTTTGTCGGCCATCTTTACTAACATCTTTGTGGGTTCTAACTCTCCTAGCCCCAACTTTTAACTAAAGGTATATGGCATCATATTGATACTCGCTCCTAAATCCGCAAATGCCCTGTCTATGTTGACTCCATTGATACTGCAAGGAATGTAAAAATCTTCTATGCTATGTTAGAGTTTTTCTTCCGTTATATGCTCCTTAACCTTCTTGACGGATTCCTTTAGTGTGAGCCTCGTTTGTAGTTGTTCATTATGTCCTTAACCTTGTTTGATTCAACCTTCTTAAAATTCCCCATTTCCCTACTTGAAATTGACTTTCGCTGAGCTATAATAGGGTATGGAATTTTAGGTTGAGGTTTCTTGATTGGCTCAATTTCGAGCTCACTTGGAAGGAATTCTATAATTACTTATCCTTTTCCTTTAGCTCCATCTTCCTTTGCATATTCAAGTTCCTTTTCCTGGGTTTGAGTGATGGCTATAATCTATTCCTTTGGGTCAGACTCGGTATTGCTTGGAAGGGTTCCTATAATATTGACCTACTTGTACTTCCAGATTGTGTATCGAAGAGGCAAAGTTCTTAGTGACTTGCTCAAATTTTCTTTCAAGCCTCCTGTGTGCATCCTCCATGCCTTCAATTTTATCTAAAATCTTATCCAACTTGGATTCCATTGAGCTTGGTCTATCTTGTTGGAAGCCTAATTATTCTTGAGGTTTGAACTGTCCTCCAGTATTGTTCGTCCAAGAGAAGTTAGGAGTAGCATTGTTTTTCCACCCAGGGTTATAAGTGTTGGAGTAGGGATTGTTGCCACCTCCTCGTCCATATTAAGCTCCCATATAATTCACTTTCTCTGGATCGCTTTCCTTCATCAAGAAACAGTCTACTGTATTATGGTTAAATTATCCACAGAGTTCACATTTAAGTTGCATAACCTTTACCGGAGCTAAGGATGTAGCCTTTATGTTGTTGAGCTATTGAGTCAAGTTATCAATTTTAGCTTACATTTCCATCATTTGATCAACATCTAAAATTACTTTTTTTTCCGTGAAAGGTGATAATTTGTATACTCTGCTCATTCGTCCATAGGCAGCTATTACTCGCGAACTCCTCTGTTAACTCTTCTGCTTCATCAACCGTCTTTCTCATCAGTGATACTCCTAAAGCTGCTTCAATCATGCCTCTCATATGTGGGGTTACTCCATTATAGAATGTTTGCAACCAAAATTCCTTGGGTAAGTTGTGGTGTGGGCACCTCTGTTGCAAATCCTTCTACCTTTCCTACGCTTCGTAAATCAATTCCCCGTCACTTTGCTAAAAGTTGGTAATTTCATTAATTATCTTAGTGGTCTTAGTTAAGGGAGAATATTTATCTAAGAAGGCACAAACTAGCTAATCCTACATCGTGACATTGGTTGGGTTAAGGGAATGATACCAAGCCTTTACTTTATCTCTAAGGTTAAAAGGGAAAAGCCTAATTTTGACAGCATCTTCCGACATCAGATGGTATTGAAAGGTATCACAAATTTCAAGGAAGTTCACTATATGCGCATTAGGCTTTTCGTTCGTTAGTCCATAAAATTGCACATTCTGTTGAAGCATGTTTAGGAGGGATGGTTTGATTTCAAATGATGCTACTTGTACAGGTGGCTTAACTACTCTTTAGATAGTTGCATTAAACCCTAGTCTCATGAAGTCCATAAGGGTTTGTTGTTGTCATCCTTAGTTTGCTCCGTAGTTCAAATTTTGCTGAAATTCCTTGGCCATTGTGGATTTCGCGATTTCTTCTTCTTCTCCTTGTCGAGCATTCCTAATGGTTCGTTCTAGATAAGGGATGTTTAAATTTAAGGTTTCAGTTGTAGGACTCAAACCTCTCGTGACTCTTGTGTTCATTTAAGAGCACGATTTCAAAAGTAAAAAAGAAAGAACAAAAACAAAAATTAAAACTAACTAAATGCTTTAAACTATAAAACTAAACTAATCGCCTCCCCGGCAATAACATCAAAAACTTGATCGTGATTTTTTGATATGTGTAAGTTATAATTAATAACCTCAAAAATCTACAAGTGTACAGGTTGTTCACGTAGTACCTAAGGTGTTGATCCTATGAGGAGGGATAATCTAATCCTAAATTATAAGGCCAAACAATTCGCTGTAATTTAAAATGTAACAAACTAAGGCAACAATTTAATTTAATCATGTATCTCAATTCTAAGAATCAATTATGAAAATATTAACAAAGTAGTAGTTGCAATCACACTCAAGAATCAACCTAAAGGAACTATCAATTGAGAGAAAGGCAAATTTTTACCTATCTTTAATATTAACCTAATTGATTATGAATTATCGGATTATTGGTCCTAGACAATCCTAGGGTTGATTATTCTCTCTTGAGTTATAACTATTGACCCTAAATTACAAACCCTAATCAGATTATGGAAAATTTCAATCTCTTAATTAACAATCTATCGAAAACCCTAATTAGATATGAAGTCGTCCAATAAACTATCAGAAACCTATATGAGATCTCTCTTCACATAATTATCAATTTGATTAATTTTTCGTTCTTGTTAAATCACCTAACTCTCGTTAGACCAGTTTAATTATTTTTTATTCGATTCACCCTCTCAGTCTATTACTGAATTATGCAATCATAGAAATCAATCACAATAAATACAATAAACATAAAACAATCAGATTTTAATTAAATCAAAGATAAAAAAACCCGAAGGTGAGTATAGAATATCTCAACATTTACAATCCTATCATCAAACTGCTATTCCTAATTCTTTAATAATAAAATGGAAAATAACAGAAAATGCGATTCTAAACGGAGACGGGAGGCAGTGACATCGGGAAACTCCAAATCTTGGAAGTACGTCAATGTCGGCTTCTTCTCCACTACTCTCTTCCTTCTTTTCTTTCTCAATCTCTCAACAACTCTCTTTAGGGTTTCTCTCCAAAGTGGTTGAAGCAAAATCTCCCCATCTTCTTTGTCTTATTCTTTATATACCTTTTGTGTTCTAGGCAGCCCTAGGATTTTTTCAAGGTTCAAAAGGTCCAAAAACTCCCTCGAAACTTGACATTTTTAAGTGTTTGCGTGCCTACTTGATGCAGGCCATGATCGTGGGCCACATCTGAGCCTTCTATTACGATAGTGGCAATCAGGCTGCGATCGTGGGCCATGTCCTGAGCTTCTGTCAAGATCATGACATATAGGCTACGATCGTGGGATGACTCCAGTGCTTTTGTCACGATCGTGTCCTGTTGCGCATCGATCGTGGGCTAAAACTTCTCCATTCTTTAATGTTAACCCTCAAATACTAACAAACACATCAAGGTACCTCAAAGACATAATAATTAAGCTCAAAGACTTGATTAACCCATAAAAACATTTAAACACAATTAATTAACAAACTAACACAATTATAACCTAAACATATACTAAACGATTAAATTAACACTTAAATACATATGAAACTATGCCCTAAAACAAGAAGCAATTCACACTTATCACTTTTGTATAAAACTTTAAATAAGTCCCTTACCTTGCGTTGTTTATAGAAAATAATATATATTCATAAAATAATTCTTATCTAAACAGAAATTTATAGTGATGTTATAATTATAAAAAAATTAGTCATATTTTGAAAATGTTTTATACTAAGAATAAGACTTATTCCCTCAATTGTTCTTAATACAAAAATAAGAATTTTATTTATTATAAAATTTATATATCTTATAAAAATTAATTTCCAACGAGAATATACTTTGTGCGTACTTAAGTCAACAAGAGATGTTAATGTTAATAATTAACTTATAAAAGTCACATTATCAAAATAACTCTTGTAAGGAAACAAATGTTAATATTAAGAATTATCGGCGAGTAAAGGAAGAGAGATAAAAAACTAATTTATAGTAATATAGCTAAATAACTCTTATTCTACGTCTACTTCTCAAGTTTCACTTGAAAATTCTCTACCTGCTTATTTCAATGGATGAAAAAAACCCTTTTATAGAATATTTTCTTTCCATGAGCAAAAAATAGTCTTTATAAATGTCTTACTTTGTTACACGTGAAGAGGAACTATTTACGAATCGTGATCAAGTTCAAAAGTAACTCCCACAAAGTATACCTTAAATAATTATTTCAATTGCAACATTTACAAAACCATAAGACTCAAAACATCCCTCTTTTGCTAAGTATACCCCAAACAATTATTTCAATTGCAATAATCATATTACCATTAAAGTCAAAACATCCCCTTTTTGCTAAGACTAACAAATAAAGGCTCAATATAATTTACGCCCTGCACTTATATATTCTCTATTCTTTTAAGGCTCAAACATCTCTCTAATATGTCAAAGGCACTTGTCACAACTCAACCGTGGTCTGTTTATACTTAAAACAATCAAATTTCCATTAGAGAACAAACTAGTCATTACAACAACTAATTTTTTATACATGTTGAACTAGTTACTTACCTATCTTTAACTAGTTGGGTAACCACATATTAAGATATCAACTAATCTGATTACTCAATCTTATAGAATAAAGTATGAAAATATTTAAACATTTTCTGAGTATCTATTAGAGATTATGTTTTTTTAGTCCCAACATAAAACTTTCATGTAAAATATTACTTGTTTGTTTATGAAAATGTCGATTGTGATGATTTTCTAAGTGATAATTTTATTCATTAAGCTTTGTTTTAAGGAAAAAAACTTACTAATGTACCTATAATCACCCTATAAATGACATATTACATTATATGTTTGTATGAATTGGGGTTATTATAGTTAAACCTAAACATCCATGAATGTAATTCTTAAGGCTTCTTTAGATATATAAATGCAATGATTGAGCCCATAAGTCATTAAATGACCAAGATAAGATTGCAATTCTTAAGGCTTCTTTAGATATATAAATGCAATGATTGAGCCCATAAGTCATTAAATGACCAAGATAAGATTATATGAAAAATTGGAATGATTTTCTTAAATCTTAATGTGCTTGATTCATTTATGTTCTTGGTTATCAATTTGAATTCCCTTGAAAACTCTCTTAAGTTGCATTTGTGCCTCACTTTGCTCATTTCTCAATCTTTTGACTAATCAATTTTTCAGTTGGATTATTTGCTTATTTCTTCCTTATATTTAAATCCATCTTTTATATATTTCTTAACTTTATCGCGATGTATCTAAAAAATCTTCAAAAGTAAATTTATTAATAGTGATATTTTGTTATAGTCAAATCGTGGGTTAAGAGCTTACTCGGTATATTAATGTATCTCTTTAGGATGATGGAAAAATATTTAACGATATTAAATAACATTGAGTAAGCTTATCCTGTCATAAAGCTATATATAATGTATGTTCTTCCTTAATTCATGCATCATGAATGATAAAGTTTTAATATTAATATTTTGTCCTACTTTTTGTCAGTATAAAAATTTATATGATGTATAAATATATAAGCATCAAGGAGCAATAAATAAATAACTTTCCTCTCTCCCTTTTCAAAACAGTATGCACAAAGTGCTTATTAAGTAAATAAATTTTTTGAAGCTCATATACCAATTTAAAAATCAATATATCTTTTGCACTCTTATGGGTTGTTTGGTTCAGGGTAATAGAAATTCTATTACCCTTCTATTCCTACTCATTACTTATTCCCTTGTTTGGTTTATTTTATGACCCAAAGAATAACATTCCTAAAGACTACTTATTCCTTCCATTAAGGAATAGCCAAAGACAACCCTCCCCTCTCTTTACCTATTCCATGCAACCAGGAATACCTCAAGCACAACTCTCTTTCTTTTGGACAACTTATACCCCTCAATAATAATAATAATTACTACTAATAATAATAATAACATAAATAAATTAAAATAAAATAAAATAAATAATAATAGTAATAATAGTTGTTAGTAGAAAATTAATAATAATAATAATAATAATAAATAATATATTTAAATATAATAATAATAAAATTAATAAGAATAATAATAATAATTAATATTAATAAGAATGATAAATTAATTTTAATAAGAAGAAAATTAATAATAATAATAATAACAATAATAATAATAATATAAATAAAATTAATAATAATAATAATAGTTGTTAGTAGAAAATTAATAATAATAATAACTAATATTAGTAAAAATAATAAATTTAATAATATTAAGAATAAATTTGATAATAACAAGAAGAAAATTAATAATTATAAGGAATTTAATAATAATAATAATAAATATAATTAAGGAATTTAATAATAATAATAATTAAATTTAATAAGAATAATAAATTAAATAATAATAAGAATATTGTTATTAATAAAAATAAAAATAAATAAAATTAACAAAATATATAATAATAAGGAATTTAATAATAATCAAAATAATAATAATAATAATAATAATAATAATAATAATAATAATATTATTATTATTATTATTATTATTATTATTATTATTAACGATGATGATGATGATGATAATAATAAGGATAAGGATATTTTGGTGTTTTTGTTAGTTATTACTTTGTCATTCCAAGTTTATATTTTCAAACTAAATACTGGCATAGAAATTCCTTATCTATTCCATTTCTTAAACCAAACAAAGTAATATCCATTCTATTCTATTCTTCATCTTTTCTATTCCTAAGAATAATTATTATATTCCTTATCTATTTCATTCCTTTAACTAAACAACCCATTAGGTATATACATTATTTTTTTCACCTAAATACGTATACTAAGTTAATATGCTCAAGATCATTAACAAGAAAAGAAGTGTATACCTCCTTTTATATTCCACCACTAGTTATTTCTTTATTTTTCTCATCTTGTTCAATAATTGATCTTTGGGTACCAATTTGCTTACTTTTGCTCATCTAAGGGCTCTTAGTGATTTAAAAAAAATAAGTTGCTAGATATACCAATTGTTGAAATTCATTTGATACTATTTGATATTAACCTATAAAGAAAAGAAATTTATATGTGCTAGGTACCCACATAAAATCGGGTCTCTAAAGAACTAGTATTTAAACCGTTTTTAACGCATATTGTTGGCCCTGAAAATTTTTCGTTGAATTAAGCATGATAGTTTATAGAATAAGCATGTAATTTGAATTTTTGCCTTAGAATGAATTATAAGGTCATAATAGAATTATTTATTGGACTTTAATTATTTATTCTAATGTTAGTAAGATTTTATTTCACTAGTTAGTGAAATTAATGTTTTAAGAGTGTATGAGGGCAATTTTGGCATGTTACTATATTTAAGAGTCATAAAGCATAAAAGGAAGGGCAAAGATGGCTTTTTACATTCATTAAGGGTAAAATTGGAAGAACAAAGTGTTGTCTTGCATAATAGAAGGAGAAAAAGGTGAATAAGGGAGAGAACGGTGGAAAAAAAAGAAAATAAGAGAGAAGAAGGAGAGAAGTCGTCCATTAGAAAGAAGAAAAGAAGAGAGTCGTGAGAGAAGCTAGGGAAGACGTGAGAGAAGCCAGTTGAAAACGTAATATAGCTGAGTAACCGAAATGACATGCATCACAAATGTGTGCCTTCGCATCAAAAGGCTATAATGAAATTTTAACCAAGTTGTTTAATAAAACACAACTTAGTTGAGTAACCGAATTGACATTCATTACCAATGTTTGCCTCCGCATAAAAAGACTAAGTCTATGTTTACCAAATAAAAAAAAGTGTATTTGCTTAAGAAAAAACCTACCAAACTTGTAGTAAGCTTGACTTTTCATGAAAATATACTTGGGAACAGTTACAAAGTCAAAAAGACCAAAGAATTATTAATGTGTGTGTACAATTAAAAAGGGTAAACAAATTAACACTTTGATCTCGATTAAATTGTATATTTAGTTCAAAACCCCTAGACGTAGATTTTACTTGTTAATGATTAGATATAACTTGTAGAATTGTGTTTAAGATTAAATTTATTTCATAAAGTCAAAGCCATTGCCTCATTACTACATTGTGTGTTATGTGTTGTGTGTTTGTTGTTTTGTTTGCTTGAGGAAAAGCAAACGTTTAAGTGTAGGTATGTTGATGATTATGATTTGCATTGTATTTTAGGGTTTGATTTGTTAAATATTTAGTGTTATTTTGAGTGTATAGTGTGTATTTAGGTTTCAATTGTGTTAGTTTATATTTTTAATTGTTTTCATGGGTTAGGATGAGTCTTTGAGCTTAAATGTTATATTTTTTCGGTACCTTGATGTGTTTGTTAGTGTTTCAAAGTAAACAGTGAAGAACAGAGAAGTTTTAGAGTGTTTCGGTCCAAAAACATGACCCACGATCGTGGCACAACAGGCCACGATTGTGATAGATAGAGGTGAGCTGAAAGGACCCTGGGCACGATTATGCACTTTAGGTCACGATCGTGACAGAGAGCTATATGCTAGACCACGATCGCGACAGAAAAGATTAGGCGCTGGCCACAATCGTGGCCTGCATTGAGCTAATATAGAAAGTCTAGTTTTGTGTGATTTTTCAAATCGTTTTGACCCTAGATTAAACCTAGGGCTTCTAAGATATGAAAGGAACATTACAAGATAGAACCTGGGACAAAGTTTTTCACATCAGCAAAGTTAGAACCCTAGAGAGCTATTGAGAGATTCGAGGAAGGAGATGAAGGAAGAGAGACACGGAGATGAAGCTTGACACAAAGTACTTCCTAGAACAGGTGGTTTCTCGCTATCGCTACCTCCACGAGTTCATTCCTAGTGTATTTTCCAATTTATTTTAGTTTTGTTGATGTGTGAAATTGAGATAATTGTCAAGAATATGTTATGTTGAATGTCGATTTTTGTCTAAACTCACCTTCGGGTTTGATTCTTGAGATTTATGAAATTTGATTCATTGTGTTTTATTCGAGTTATTTTGTGATTCAATATCTATTCTTAATACTTCGGCAACAAACTGAGAGGGTGAGCCGAGTGAATATTATCAATTTGGGCTAATGAGAGTTAGGTAAATTGATAGATAAGAATTGAATCAAACCGGTGAAATCATGTAACGAGAGATCGACCATAGGTTCCCGGTAGGTTAATAGACAATTTTAGAACTAATTTAGGTTTTGGGTCAATTGTGAATCGAGAGATCACAATTCCATAATTTAAAGTAGGGATTATTAATTAAGGTTTAAATATTATAACTCGAGAGAGAGTAATCCACCCTAGGACCATCTAGACCTGGTAACTTGATAATTGCATAATTGATTAGATTTTTAATAATTTCGGATTAAAACCACCTTTCTCTTAATTGAATTGGGCTATGTGATTTGCTACTTGCTTATTATTTCTAAAATTTAATTCTCATAACTGATTGTTTGATTGTTTAATTTTCTGCATTGATTGTTTATTTTAGATTGTTTTGATTAAGTTCTGCCTTAGGATTTAGAATTAGATTACCCCTCCTTATGGGATCGACACCTTAGGTACTATGCAAATGACCCATACGCTTGCGGTATTATCAAGGTTAAAATAGTAAAACTTAGCACACGTAAACCTACGATCAGTCACCACTTGGGTTTAACTAGTTCGTGCCTTTTTAGACAATGATTTTCCCCTTAACAAAACCACGAAGATTATTAAGGAGATTAACAATTTCCAGCAAGGTGACAGGGAATCGATCTATGAAGCGTGGGAACAATACAAGGACTTACAACGAAAATGCCCATGCCATAACTTACCTAAGGAGTTCTTGTTGCAAACATTCTATAATGGAGTAACTCTACCGATGAGAGGCACGATTGATGTAGCTTTAGGAGGATCACTAATGAGAAAGATGATAGATGAAGTAGAAGAGTTGATAGAGGAAATGATGAGAAATAGTTGTCTATAGAAAAACGAGCAAAATAGACAACCCACTACTTTCCGAGAATAAAAAGGAGTTATAGTTGTTAATCAAACGATGGAGAAGCAGGCAAAAATTGACAACTTAATTTAACAACTCAACAATATGATCAACTCAACAATATGAAAGCTTCGTCCTCAGCTTTGGTAAAAGTCGTGTAACTAAAGTGTGAACTCTGTGGATAGATGGTCCATGATACAGTGGACTGCTTCTTAATGAAGGATAATGATCTGGAGCAAGTTAATTATATGGGAGCTCAATATGGGACGAGGAGGGGGAAACAATCCCAACTCCAATATATACAACCGTGGGTGGAAGAATCGCCCTAACGTCTCTTGGATGAACAATGTTAGGGGACAATTCAGACCCTAAGGACAATCAGGTTTCCAACAAGATAAACCAAGCTCAATGGAATCCAAGTTGGATGGGATTTTAGATAAAATTGGAGGCATGAAGGATGCATATAAGAGGCTTGAAAGCAAGTTCAAGCAAGTCATTAAGAACCACGCCTCTTCAATACATAATGGTAAGATCGATGACTGCACTACCATTGGACGATTAAATTGAACCACTTTAAGCATAAGAAGAGCGTCGAGCCACCGACGTTAAAAGAAGTGTTACATGAGAGGCAACCCATGGATTGTTAATTCCATATTATTTCCTTTGACTTTTAAATAGTTTGAATTTCGTAGTTAGGTTATTTCATTTCTAAATAAGGTTGGGAAGGCATAGGACTTTGACATGAGTTGGATGATTGAGGAAGTAAGCAAAAAAGAGGTGAAAGAGCTATAGAGTTAAGAAGTGATCTCAAGAATGTGTAGAAGGAAAAAAGAAGAAAAAAACAAAAATTGGTGAAAATATTGCTAGGCCATGATCGTGGCCTGCGACATGGTAAAAATGTCAATGCAATCTTTAACTAAAAATTTTACTATTTTACCCTTCCTTCACCTATAAATTCATGTCAAACTTAATTTTTTCACTCAATTTTATTTTAACTTTATCTCTCTAACTGTAGAACCTCCAAACACTCTCACTTCTCTCTAACCATGTAATACCCACATACCCCCTGGAAGGATATACAAATGCCACAAAACAAAATACCAAACATTTTAAAGCACTTCCAAAACTCAAGCAAACATACATTACATAACATTAGATGTGATTTTATAAACAGAACATATCATAAATACTGTACTTATCATAATGCATGCCATAAATTCAAAAGCTAGCTAACCATTTACATTAAAATACAATATGTCTCATTACATTTATTACAACTCAAAAACAACTCAAAAACTCAAACAAAACAACTTCCAACCATATCAAGTCTTTCATTAGCCACTACGATTGTCTTTGTCCCAGTCCTTAAATATTCTTATTAGAACCTACATGGAGGTAAAACCACCGTGCTAAACATAAAGCTTAGTGGGGAATAACTAAACATAATGCATAATAGTGACTGTTTCTAATAGTCATCTAACATTCATATATACAAATTCAAATCATATGACAACAATTTTTAATTGTTCATATTATAGAGTAATCCAAACATTATGTTTCAAAAAAATATATGATTCATCAACACAAAACATTTTTACATCAGAACAAAGCATATAAGTATTTCAGAACAAAATACCATTACATCATAATAGAACATAAAAGTATCAAGGCTTAGCTTGCATCAGAACTGAACAAAGAACTGAATATATATTAAAACACAAATAGAATAGCCTGCTAATCCTTTTTATATAAGTGGATAACAGGACCAGAACAGAAGATACCTATGATTGGTATCACATAACAGGAGAGACTTATGTCTAAATAATAGAAGACACTGAGTGTCAATATCAGGAGACACTTTATGTGACAGGAGCAGCTGTAGACCCTTCTAGGCATGCCTATTTACCCATGACTAGGACTTAACAGTTTTAAAACAATCCATTTTAGATTTCAAAATCACAAGCAAGTAATGTAGTATATGACATATGTCTTTATTACAATTTTCTCAAATTGAACATATTCACTCTCTTTTGGTCAAACTCAATATGCCTTACAAATATAAGCATTTGCATCAATATATCAATGAAACATTAAGTCATTACATATCATATCGTAGAAAATACCAATTTACAAACATCCATATTCAATTCACATCACATAAAACCCTTGGAACACATTTGTATTCTTAAGAACGCATTCATCTTGAACATACCATACATTTTAACATTAGACACATTATTAAATAATCAAACATTCTTTAAGTTATTACCTCAGTTAATAGTCCATAACTAAATTAACTTCTACTCAATTAATCTAACATCATCTAGGTTTACTAAATTGCAGTGATAGCCGAAAGAGTTTTGGAGGAGACTCGGTAGCATTTAGGTAAGAAAAATTCATGTTTAGGCTAAAAATGGGTGTGATGCACGATTGTACCCAATTTCTAGTTTTTATCAGGACAAGTTTTTAAGTCAGTTTTGTATGGCCATTCTGACATTGAAACTGAGGTTTCTAGGCAATATGTTCTTCTAAACAATTGTTCCTCTATGTCTTAAGTTTCTAACGAAATAAAGTTAATGCAATTTGGTTCATTATTCCCAGAGTTATACGAAAAATACTATAGACTATTCTCAAACAAGGATAACAACTAGTACTCAACTTCAAGCCAAATTTCAAAACCCTTAGAGACAGAAATAAAATTCTATTCCTTCATAAAAATTGTATACATATTTATGTAGTTTAATCAGCAATTAAAAGCATCCTATTTAGATATCTTCAGATCAAGATATGGGTAAAATATTGATGTTGTTTAGTGGAACCACTACAATAAACTCACTTCAGTCTTATTATACAAAAGTAATGCCAAAGACACATGCAAATTAGCCAATAGTGTCCCATTTTCATCTAGGATACTTCTCTTAACAAAATTCCTCATGTTACACTCAAAAGCCTAGTTCAAAAATCAATCATTAGACAACACATTACTATCTTACATATATTAAAAACCGAAACAACATTTACCAAACTAGAACATATAATTCATGCCAATTCAATTATCATAAAACCTGTATTAATACATGTTATAAAGTTTAAAATTCCCTTACATATTTAACTTCAAATTCAATTCCAAATTCAAGATGAAAACAAAGTGATTTTCGAACAGCAATATGGAGACCACTTTGAACTGGTTTCTTGGCTATTTTGTGTAGGGTTAAAGTATGATTTTCGTGCAACAAGTTGGCTAGGATTAAGACTACAATGCAGAGAGAAAAGAAGGGCAAATTCATTAAAGAAGAGAATGAAGGAAGCAGAAACTTGGCTGTTGAAATTGCCCCATCAATAAGCTAGGTGTCATCAAATTACAAAGCCATATGTCTTAAGGCATGTAATGCTATTTGCCTAATCAAGATGCTACCATTAATCCACACATTTAGTTGCCATTTGTCATTTAAACAATTACTCCAAATGTCACTGCAAATTTGGTCCACTTGTCATATAATAATTAGTCCATTTGTCACACATTTAACTATGCCAAATATCACTCAATTATAGGCTTAATAACCCTAATTTTTCATATATCAAATTATTCTACCACTTGACATTTTCCTAATAAAATGTCCATTTTAATGCCTCAATCTCTAATGGTATTAATTAATTCCAACTCACTAAGTATGGTCCATTAAACCAAAATTCAAGATATATGCAATTTACAATCATATCACAAATTTATCACCTATCACATACACTTTCATGAATGTTTAACATTTCAACTAAGGTATAATTTGGGGCCTTACAAACCAACTTCCAAAGCTCCACTTTATTCCAACTTCCACCTACTTGCAATCTAGTATGCTATGCATCAAGTAGTCAGTGAGGCATAACCAATGATTAGGACGAAATCAAGTCTCGGGCCAAAGGCAAAGGAACAAGGTAGAAGCACCCTTCCTAATTTGCACAGAGGAGGAAGATATTCATTTCCAATCCCTTAATGTTAAACAAATAGTAGTCCCGAAATCTTTTGATTTTGATACGCTTGATAGGTTAGAATTGCGAGATAGGGTAGAGAATCTAGCAGAAAGAATTCAGTAGGCCAAGTTTATACATTTCTAATATCCTGTCTACCAGGAGCTCACTTTCAAATTCTTCACTTCTCTTTATTTCAAACCTAGTAACCCTAAGGAAATGTTGTTTAGGTTACGGGGGCGAACTTATGAGTTAAACATTGAAATCATGTATGATATTTTCAGTTTCCCTAAATCTTCCATTATCAGTTAGCACGATGATTTTCATGCTTCTCGCTATTGGAATGAGCTCACTGGGATAGAGCGATTTGATACTAAGAATGCCTACAACAACATTATACAAACCCATGAGCACTTGTCATTGCATAAATTCATGTGTCAAATGATTTTTGACAAATCAGAAACCAATAAGTGCTCAACAAAGAAACTTTTTCTGTTATGGTGGATGGATCACAGCATCCCAGTGTGCACCTCTACATATATGTTGAATGCTATTATTACGACTCTATGTAAGAGGAGCAATAATTTGGGTAAAGGGTACTTGGTTTTTGCCACTGCTGAGTACTATAGCGTGGATGGTAGTGGCCTAACTATCTACCTCCTTAAGCTTCTAAATTACCATCATTTGTGGCATGATGAAATCCTAAAGTTTCATAACATGGAACTCCAAGACATCAGCTAAAAGACTCATATGAATATCAGGGCTAGTCAAGCAAGTGCTAGCACAGCCCCACCTCAGTAAGTAGAAGAAGACTCGATTAGCGAGAAGTCCAAAGAGGAAGAAGACACAGAAGAACTTGGCTGGAAGAAAGTGCTCGATACAATATCTACCAACACCAAAGTAATTACAGATACACTTGCAGAGAACTCTAGAAGGATGAAGGAGATGGCCTGCACACAACAACGTCAGAGTTGGGATATACATTGTATTTATCGATAGTTCGATGCTTAAGACATCTAATTGCCACCTTCGACACCATCCCCGCCTCCGTCACTATAAGGCTTTGTTTCTAACCCTTTTCTTTTAAATTTAGTCTTTATTTTTATATTTTTATTCTATTTTATGTTACTTCTCCCCATGTGTGTTTGTTTGTCTCCTTCTCACATTAAGGACAATATGATGATCAAGTATGGGGAGGGTTATGTGTTTTTCTTTGAGTGTGAATTTTGCGTATTGTATGATAGTTTGTTTAAGTTGCATATCATGAATTGTGTGAATGTGTCAATGGCTTAGATGGAATGAAATTGATTTAATTTTGAATGTAACCTATTAGGTTGTGAAGAGTCATTAGCTCACGAAATTAGTGATATGGGTTCCATGGTTAAAATATGCAAGTTAATTAGGATTTAGTGCTAGTTTATCACCCTATAAGTTGTCACATTCATTAATAATTTTAGGTCTCTCGACTAAGTAACTTAACTAGTATTTTTCCATGAAAACTAGTAGCAAAAACAATAAGGTAGGCATTAATTAAAAATAAGTGAGTTTGTAAAATTCAGATACATAACTATTCTGCTATCCTTCGGGGTATGAATAAAGCTAGTATCTAGTTGAAAATGTGATCTAATTGAGTAACCGGATTGAAACGCATCACAAATGTGTTCCTTCAGGTCAAAAGGCTATAATAACATTCCAACTAAGCAGCTTAATAAAAACATGACTTAGTTGAGTAACTGGATTGAAATTCATCACCAATGTTTGCCTCCGTGTAAAAGACTAGGTCCATACCCACAAAAAGTAAAAAAGTGTTTTCTAATAAAAACCTACCGATCTTGTAAATAGCTTAACTTTTCATGAAAACACATTTAAGAGTAGTTACAGAGTTCGAATGACCAAATAATTATTAATGTGTGTGTATAATTGAAAAGGAAGAATAACTTGACATTTGGGTCTTGATTAATACATATATTTAGTCTAGAGCTCCTAGACGCGAATTTTGCATGTTAATGATTTGAAACAACTTGAATGATTGTGTTTAAAGTTAAATTTATTTCATAAAGTTGAAGTCATTGTCTCATTACTGCATTGTGTGCTTTGGGATTTTGTGTGTTTTTGTTTTGTTTGCATGAGGACAAGCAAACATTTAAGTGTGGGGATGTTGATAAGTGTAAATTGCATTATGTTTTAGGGAATAGTTTGATATGTGTTTAGCTGTTAATTCAATCATTCAGTATATGTTTAGGTTAGAATTGTGTAAGTTAGTTAATTATTTATGTTTTAAGTGTTTTATGGGTTAGTACAAGTATTTAAGCTTAAATATTATGTTTTTGAGGTACCTTGATGTGTTTGCTAGTGTTTCAGGGTCAACATCAAAGAACGGAGAAGTTTCAGAGACATTCAGGCCAAAACAATGACCCATGATCATGGCAGAAGCACCAGATTTGGCCTACAATCATGGCCTACATGTCACGATTATAACAGAAGACTAGAAAATGGCCCATAATCGTGGCCTACAGGGTCATGATCATGGCCTACGTCAGGCAGACACATAGACACTCAAGAACATCAAGTTTTGAGGGATTTTTTAAACCTTTCGAACCCCAAAAAAACCTTTAAAGAACAAAAAAAGAGGCATAGGGGGAGCTTTACATCAGCCAACTTGAGAAACCCTAGAGAGAAATCATCGAGAGATAGAGGAAGAAAAGAAGGAAGAGAGAAGAGGAGAAGAAGCTGACTCGACGTACTTCCCTGATTAGGAGGTTTCTCGGCATCGCTTGCTCCCATCATCTATTTAGATTGTATTTCCTGTTTATTTTCAGTTTTATATTGTACAGAATTGAGTTGAACAGTTGATGATAGGATCTAGAATGTTGAGGCTGTTCTAAACTCACCTTCGGAATTTTATTCTTGAATTAATGAAAATCTGATTGTTTATGTGTTTATTGGATATTGTTGTGGTTTGATTCTGCGATTGCATAATTCGATAATAAACTGAGAGGGTGAATCAAATTGAAAACGATTAAATTAGACTAACGAGAGTTAGGTGATTTAATAGAAACCATAATTGAATAAGATCAGTAATTTGTACGAATAGAAATCTTGCATAGGTTTCTAATTGCTTATTAGAGAGCTTTAGAACTAATTAGAGTTTTGGATAGGTTGTGAATTGAAAGATTGCAATCTCCATAATCTAATTAGGGTTTATGATTTAGGGTTAATGGTTATAACGAGAGAGAGTAATCAACCCTAGAATAGTCTAGAACCAACAATCTGATAATTCATAATTAGTTAGGTTGGCATTAAGGATAGGTAAAATTTCCTTCTCTCAATTGGTAATTTCTTTCGGTTGATTCTTGGATGTGTTGCAATTGCTTAGTAATTAGTATTTTTGTGTTGATTTTTAATTTGAGTGATTGAATTAAATTCTCTTTTTAGTTTCTTTGTATTTTGAATTTATGTGATTTGTTTCTGGCCTTATATTTTAGGATTAGATTAGTTCCCTCCTCGTGGGATCGACACTTTTGGTACTATGCTAACAATCCGTGCGCTTCCAGATTATCGAGGGTTATTGATGAGTTCTTAATTGATTGTTTAGTTATTTCATAACAATTTGTGAGTAATGACATTAAATTGCTTAAAATACTCGTTTTGACTCATATGTGATTTTAGGCACAATTCAGAAGCAAAGAAGTTAAAGTGAGTCGAAAGCACAATATTTTAGCCATTTTTCGAGGACTAATACTCACTTTTCTTCATAGAGCATGAAGAAAAAAATTAAAAGACAAGAAGAAGATAAGAGAGATGAACAAAAATAAAGAAATAGAAAACTTGCACAACCTTGCATATTTTTACATAAGCACACGCAACATGAATTTCATGGAAAATAAAGAAAGAGTAGACGGAGGCAGCTGGGAAAAGATGAAGTAATAAACTATATACAGCTGGTGGACAAAGGCACACCAAAATGGCATCATATCAAGGAGGAGCAAGGACCCAAAACGGTAGCAGCAACAAGCAGAAAACGACAGTGCAGAGACACAATAGCTGGACAAGATATGACAACGTAGCAGCAAACATTAGGCATTTCATGCAACCAAAACGACGTACAGTAGAGGTGTATAAACAAGGAGAATAAAATGTAGTATATAAGACAGAAGCAGCAAAAATGCATATCACGTCTGCGTTTCATGCAAACGTTATGCATGAAAAACAGATGTTTAGCCAAGACATAAGGGAAGGGTTTTACATGAATAGTAAGATGGACCATAAACATTATTCGTCAAATCAGTGAATGGGGAAGGAGAATAGGGAGCTTGTGGCAGAAACAAAAGGAGATGTGAATAGTAGACATGGACCATAATGTTTGTTTGTCAAATCAATGGACAATAGCTAGGAAATATAACAGAAGAGAGTTACGACAGAGAGCTTGGAGGAGGCATAAGAGAGTTGCTAAGGGTTTCGGTTGGGGATAATTTTTATAGGGCTGAAGCATTTTCTTGAGAAACCTATGAAGGACTAGACATCCCAATGCTAGTTTGGAGGTTACATCGACGCCGACGAGTTGTAATAAGTGTATTTTTTTGTTTTTTTTATTTCTTTCTCTCATTAGGAATTGATTATGTTATCTTGTGTTTATTGAATTAGGTATTGTGATAAGATGATTTAAATGCGTTCATTGAATCGTTTAATTGCAAATCCATTGCTAGAATTTTAATATAATCCGTAATTGTTATGTTGAAATTCATGTGTAGCGACTAATGATTCATAATGCTATTGCCTAATTAAATCTAAAGATCGTATCATAGGTTATTTGGTGATTAGGTTTAATTAATGATCGTATCTTGATTAAACAAAACCTAAAGGAAAACTCAGGTTAATTAAAACTTACATGCAACCAAACCAAGGATCACTATCCCAAATAGCTATTAATACCACTCTTTTACTTTGACCTTTTTATTGGCCCAAAGTTAGCGAAATGAAATTATGTATGCTCATTTATTCAAATAATAAATTTTTTTAAATAAGTGGGGTAAGAAAATTCTCAAAAAGAATTCATATTTAACTTAATGATTTTACAAATTATACAAAAAGTATCATAATGTAAATCAAGTATCCATTATCAACATTAATGAACTAAATTGAAATCAACTTAATCATTAAAAAAATTTTCAAAAAAAATAATCATCAAAACTAATAACTAGTCTTCTAAGAAACTAAATCAAAATCACAACCAAACTCATAATGAATCATCTTGATCAAAATCCTCTCTATTAAAAAAA
The DNA here is from genome assembly GCA_025629805.1 of Erythroxylum baracoense. Lineage (NCBI taxonomy): Eukaryota > Viridiplantae > Streptophyta > Magnoliopsida > Malpighiales > Erythroxylaceae > Erythroxylum > Erythroxylum baracoense. The sequence continues at coordinate 22,140,171 of JAOTAY010000190.1, forward strand.
TTCTTGAATTACTTATTATTAAGCTAATTATAACAAAATTGACAAGCTTGACTGCTAAGTCCCTTCCTCACACTTAAGTTGTACATTATCCTCAATATACAAAACATGCAAGAACAATAAAAAAATATGAAAAATAATGGCAGGAAGTTAGGAAAACTGTTACCCCCATGAAAATAAAAGGTTTTGAGCCTTGTCCAATGTTGTTAACATCCATTCAGTGATGGTGAAATCTTCTCTACTCTAATACAAGGGGTAATGTTGGCTTCTTAGCCTCGGGAACTCCATTAAATCTCAAACAAAAAAATTACAACAATAAAATTAAGATTATGAAATGAAAAACTACTAATAAAAATCCTATAAACTACTCAATAAAAAAAATTTTTTAAAAATTAATTGTTGTGTTACCTCCTAATCAATGCTTCTTTATTTGTCTTTTAGCTGGACTTCTCAACAAGTCCTTTTTCAAACTGGATCTATAGTCAGTGGTTTGCTTCCGCTTATTTTCCTATATAAGGTTCATTATCTTACAAATAGGTCACATGCTATAAGATAATAAGGACATAAGGTATCAAATTAATAAAATCAAGTAAATCTAATAATGCCTTTTTTAGTTATAAACTGTTAATTTAATAAGGAATAATAAATCCCCTAAATCTTCAATTGGATTTGACAATTTATTTTTTGGGAAGTAGGATCCCTCTATACTAAAGATGATTGTCCATAATTCTATGATTCCTCTACACTTCATAATGTTATAGTATTCATATGCTCCTTTAAACTTAGCATAGTGTATCTAGAAAAAAAAAGCCTAGCTCTTTAGTTTATGGAGGCCATAATTGGTTAAAGCAACAAATTTCATAAGGGCTTCCTTAAGAAATTAATACTCCTCTTACTTTAGTTCTTATAAAAATCCAGATGAAGGATGGTCGATCCATGCAAATTTATAATAACTGCTATATTGTAGATTATAAGTATTCTCATATAGGGTACCTAAAGGTCAGTTCTTTATGTAATTTGGATGCTCCCATATATAGTCTAGTACTTGACATTCATGCTATGGATGTCAACTTCATAAATGTCATAACATGTCATGGATATCGATTGAGCTTCCAAATACATATCACCATGCCTTTTATTCTAAGCTTCCAAAGTTGTCATAAGTGGTGGCATACTATAATCCCCATGAGAGTACTATCCTCTCCATCCTTCCTTCAAATTTATAGGCTATAACAATGAGTCCCGGATCCTGAAAATGGGCCACAAACACAAAATCAAGAAATAAAGCTCTAAAGGTAAATAAATAAATATAGTATAAAAAGAAAAGAAAAGAAAAATATGAAAGAAAAATAATGGCTAGACTTATAGAGATAAAGTTTTCCTAATATACCAGTCCTATTGCAATGGTGTCAAGAACTTGATGATGTAATTTATTTTTAACTGCAAACGTGGGATGTAACTATAGCTAACACCAATAAGTATGGATCGATCCCACGAGGACTAGAATTATTAATATTTACCATATTTCTGTTATTTAGTCAAACAAGTTACCGTGCTTAAGATGAATCAAATCTAAAATTAAAATAATAAAATAAAATGAACCGACATAATTGACTTATTAGAACAAAGATTAAACTAAGAAACAATCAAAGATGACTATGGTACTTGGAATTCAAATCCTCCTAGTACTTATCATAAAATAATGATTTCACTAATCAATTTAATCTATAGTTCATTAAACTATAGACATTTTTCAATTATATTTGTAACATCCCCTCACCAATAAGAAGGGTATAGTGGTAATTTGAAATGTTTAGGAGTGTTTATAGTGTATTGACATATTCATGCATTCATATATGCACATGAATAGCAAATAGAGAATTTTTGCACATGAAAATGTTTGTACATGCATTCATGACATATCCCGGTTTAATTGTGAATTACGGTGAATTTTGGAAAATGTGCTTTGTGTGATTTATGAAAAGAGTGTTTTTGTGTAAATTTTTGAATTGGAGAGGATTATTAGGGTTTTCAAATTTTTA
>JAOTAY010000190.1:22142309-22155269 GCA_025629805.1 Erythroxylum baracoense
ATAACCATTAACCCTAAATTGTAAACCCTAATCAGATTATGGAAAATTGCAATCTCTCAATTAACAATCTATCCAAAACCCTAATTATATCTGAAGTTGTCCAATAAACTATCGGGAACTTATATGAGATCTCTCTTCACACAATTACCGATTTGATTAATTTCTCGTTCTTATTAAATCACCTAACTCTCGCTAGCCCAATTTAATTATTTTTCATTCGATTCATCCTCTCAGTCTATTGCTGAATTATGCAATCATAGAAATCAATCACAATAAATCCAATAAACATAAAAAATCAGATTTTATTAAATCAAAGATAAAAAACCCGAATGTGAGTATAAAATATCTCAACATTCACAATCCTATCCTCAAACTGCTATTTCCAATTCTATACAATAATAAAAATGAAAAATAACAGAAAATACTATTCTAAATGAAGGCAGGAGGCAGCGACGTTAGGAAACTTCAAATCTGGGAAATACGTCAATATGGGCTTCTTCTCCACTTCTCTCTTCCTTCTTCTTTTTCTCAATCTCTTAACAATTCTCTCTAGGGTTTCTCTCCAAAATGACAGATGCAAAAGCTCGTTTATCTTCTTTGTCTTATTCTTTATATACCTTTTGTGTTCTGAGCAATCCTAGGATTTTTTAGGGGTTTGAAAGGTTCAAAAACTCCCTCAAAACTTGACTTTTCTGGGTGTCTGCGTGTCTACTCGACACAGGCCACGATCGTGGGCCACATCTGAGCCTTTTGTCGCCATCGTGGCAATCAGGCCACAGTCGTGGGCTGACTCCAATGCTTCTGTCACGATCGTGGCCTATTATGTTACGATCGTGGGCTGTTGTTTCTGCCCAAGTATCTCTGAAACTTCTTCATTCTTCGATGTTGACCTGAAATATTAACAAACACATCAAGGTAACTCAAAAACATAACAATTAAGCTCAAAGACTTGACTAACCCATAAAAACAGTTAAACACAATTAATTAACAAACTAACATAATTCTAAACTAAACATGTACTAAACGATTAAGTTAACACTTAAATACATATCAAACTAAGCCCTAAAAAATGATGCAATTCACACTTATCAACATCCCCAGACTAAAATGTTTGCTTGTCCTCAAGCAAACAAAACAACAAACACAAAGAAATTAATGCAGCACATATTGCAGTAATAAGACAATGGCTTCAACTTTATGAAATTAACTTAATTTTAAACACAATCATTCTAGTCATTTCAATCATTAACATGCCAAATCCATGTCTTGGGCCTTTGAACTACATATACATATTAATCCAGACTCAAGTGATAAATTATTTACCCTTTTCAATTGCACACATCCATTAATAATTCTTTGGTCATTCAGCCTTTATAACTACTCCTAAGTACGTTTTCATGAAAAGTCAACCATTACAAGTTCGGTAGGTTTTTATTCGAAAACAAACATTTTTTTATTTACTTTTTATGAACATGGACTTAGTCTTTTTACGCGAAAGCAAACATTGGTAATGAATGTCGATCCGGTTACTCGACTAAGTTATGTTTTTTATTAAGCTGCTTAGTTGGAACGTCATTATAGCCTTTTCACTCGAAGGCATACATTTGTGATGTGTGTCGATCTAGTTATATCATATTCTTAACTAGCTACTAGCTCTATTTATAACTCGAAGTCCAGCAGGATAGTTATTTATTTAGCAAACATGAATTTTTTTTATTGCCTACCTTGTTGCTTTAGCTACTCGTTTCTATGAAAAATACTAATAAAGCTACTTAAGTCAAAAGGCCTCAAATTATGAATGAATGAGACAATTTAGATGGTGACAAACTCACACTAAATCCTAATTAAGCTGCATATTTAGCCAAAGACCCTAATTCACTAATTTTGCGAGCTAATGATTCTTCACAACCTAATAGACTATGTTTAAAATTAAATCAATTCCAATCCATCTAAGCCATAGACACATTCACACAATTTACAAAATGCAACCTTACAACTATCGTACAGTAAGAAAAATCGCACTAAAAGAAAAACACATAACCTTCTCCACAAGGAGACAAACAAACACATAAGGAAAGAAGAAACATATATTAAAGTAAAACAAAAAACAAAAATGAAGACTAAATTTTAAAAGAAAGGGGTTTAGAACAAAGCCTCATGGTGATGGAGGTAGGGATAGGTGGCAATTGAACGCCCTAAGCCACGAAATAACGATGGATGTAATGTATGTCCCAGCTCTAATGTCATTGAGTTCGTGCCATCTCCTTCATCCTTCTGGAGTTCTTCGCAAGTGTATCTATAATTACCTTGGTGTTTGCGGAGATTGTATCTAGTACTTTCTTTTAGCCCGGTTCTTCTGTTTCTTCTTCTTCCTCAGATTCCTCGCTGGTCGAATCCTCTTCTTGTTGTTATTGAGTACTTGAACTTGCTTGACCACTCCTGCCCTTCACGTGTGTCTTGAAACTAATATCTCGAAGTTTCATAATATGGGATTTTAGGATTTTAGCTCACCATAGATGATGCTGGTTCATGAATTCAGGACAGTAGACTGTGAGTCCTTTACACTCAACTTCATAGTGATTAGCTATGGCCGAAACCAAGTAGCCCATTCCTAAGTTATTGCTCCTCTTCTTTTGAGCAACAATAATGGCATTAAAGATGTGGGTGGTTATGCAAATTGGGATGCTATGATCTATGCACCATAACATGAAAAGTTGTTTCGTCCAACACTTGTTGGTTTTCATTTTGTCAAACACGGTTTGACACATGAACTTGTGCATTAAGAAGTGTTTGTGGCTCCTAATGATGTTGTTGTATGCGTTCTTAGTGTCGAAACGCTTTAACCCAATTAGTTCAGTCCAGTAGGGGTTGACACAGAAATCATCGTGCTGATCTACTACGGATGACTCGAGGAAATCACAAATTTCATACAAAGTTTCATAATCAAACCTATAAGGTTATCCCGGAAAACTAAATCACAATTCCTTTAGTTTGTTAGATTCATACTGAAGGGATGTAAAAAATTCTAAGGTAAGTTATTCGTAAACTGGGAATTGAAATTGAATGAACTGACCCCTATTAAATTTTTTCTGCTAAACTTTAGACCTTGTCTCACAATTCTAATCTATCTAAAGTTTCAAAATGAAAATACTTTGGAGCCATAATTTGTTTATTGCGAAAAGAATGAAAACAGGTACCTTTCTCATTTGAGAAGATCGGGAAAGGTGCTTCGTAATTGGCTGCCCTGTTTCTTTCCCTTCGTCCCAAGACTTGGTTTTGCCCTGCTGATTGATTGCGTCTTACTATTTTGTTGATGTGACATACTAGCTTGCGAGTCAGTAGAAGTTGGAAGAAACTGGAAGTTTGAAATTTGGGTAGAGAGAACTGAGAGTGTTTAGAGGTTTCAAATTTAGAGAGATAAAGCAAAAATGAAAGTGAGTGAAAAAATGAAGTTAGAATAGAATATATAGGTGATTGGAGGATAAAATGGTAAAAGTTGATAATGACAGTTGCATGTTCCCTTTTTTTATCTTGCCACAGGCCATAAATTTTCCACCAATTTTTTCATTTTTTCTTTCTTTTGTTCTTCTTCATTTTCCGAAGTCACTTCTTGCCTCTTTGTGGCCCTTTCACCTCTCTTTGTGTACTTCATCGATCATCAAATTCATATCGAAGTCTTATGCCTTCTCGATTTTATTTGAAAACGAAATAATCTTAACTATGGAATTCAAACTTTCTAAAAAAATCAAAGGAAATAAATTCCACGAGTTGCCTCCCATGCAACACTTTTTTTAACATCGGTAGCTCGACGCTCTTTTTTGCTCAAGGTGGTTCAAATGAATGGTGCAATGGTAGTGTAATCACTGATCTCATAATTTGCATATGAGCTAGCTAAGGATTCTACCTTCCTTGTGATTCTCCTTCCTTCGCCTTCTTGTATGCGATCATTTCTTTCTGAATGCATTCCCAGGATCCTCAATATCTTCCGATTGTCCTTAAGGTTTGGTTTCTTTGATATTAGTTGGAGGTCAAAGAGAACTGTTGTCTTTCTTTGACACTTTGAAGGTTATTTACTGCTTTCCTATCCTCAGAGTTAATTGACCCCATCAACGTCAATTATTGAGCGAGCAGTGGCTAGAAATGGTCATCCAAGGACCATAAGAGTTTCCACATCTTCTCTAATATCCACTATATAAAAGTCTGTGGGAAAGGTAAATTTATCAATTTGTACTTACACGTCCTTAATAATCCCCTTGGGTTGATGAACTGTTCTGTCGGCCATTTTTACTAACATCTTTATGGGTTCTAACTCTCCTAACCCCAACTTCTGACTAAAGTTATAGGGCATCATATTGATACTCTCTCCCAAATATATGAATGCCTTATCTATGTTGACTCTATTGATATTGCAAGGAATGTAAAAATCCCCTGGGTCCTCTTTTTTCTTTGCTATGTTAGGGTTTTCTTCCGCTATGTGCTCCTTAACCTTCTTCTTGATTGATTCCTTTAGTGTGAGCCTCATTTGTAGTTGTTCCGTTATGTCCTCAACCTTGTTTGATTCAACCTCTTTTAAATTCCTCATTGCCCTACTTGAAATTAACTTCCGTTGAGCTATAATAGGGTATGGAATTTCAGATTGAGGTTCTTTGATTGGCTCAAATACGAGTTCACTTAAAAGGAATTTCATAATTACTTGTCCTTTTCTTTTATCTCTGTCTTCTTTCACATGATCAAGTTCCTCTTCCTAGGTTTGAGTGATGGCCATGATCTGTTCCTTTGAGTTAGACTCGGTATTGCTTGGACATTCTGAGTAGATATTGCCGCCGCTAGTTGACCTACTTGGACTTCTAGATTGTGTATTGACGAGGCGTGGTTTTTGGTGACTTGCTCGAATTTGCTTTCAAGCCTCCTGTGTGCATCCTCCATGCCTCCAATTTTATCTAAAATCTTATCCAACCTGAATTCCATTGGGCTTGGTTTATCTTGTTGGAAGCTTGATTTTCCTTAAGGTCTGAACTGTCCTCTAGCATTATTTGTCCAAGAGAAGTTAGGGTGATTCTTCCACCCAGGGTTATAAGTGTTGGAGTAGGGATTGTTTCCCCCTCCTCGTCCATACCGAGCTCCCATATAATTCATTTGCTCTAGATCGCTTTCCTTCATCAAGTAACAGTCCACTGTGTCATGGTCCATTTGTCCACAGAGTTCACACTTGAGTTGCACAACATTCACCGAAGCTAAGGATGAAGCCTTTATATTGTCGAGCTGTCGCATCAAGTTATCAATTTTAGCTTGCATTTCTGTCATTTGATCAATAACTACAATTCCTTTTGTTCACGGAATGTAGTAGTTTGTCTACTCTGCTCATTTGTCCATATGTAGTTATTACTCGTTATCTCCTCTATTAGCTCTTCTGCTTCATCAATCGTCATTCTCATCAGTGATCCTCCTGAAGCTATGTCAATCGTGCCTCTTTTAGAAACTAGCTGATCCTACGTCGTGACATTGGCTAGGTTAAGGGAATGATACCAAACCTTTGCTCTATCTCTAAGGGTAAAAGGAAAAGGCCGAATTCTGACTGCATCTTCCAATATCTGATGGTACAAAAAGTACCACATATTTCAAAGAAGTTCACTATATAGTGCGTTGGGATCTTCATTCATTAGTCCATATAACTGCACATTCTGTTGAAGTATGTTTAGGAGGGCTGGTTTGATTTCAAATGATACTGGTTATACGAGTGGCCTTATTACTCCTCGGTTAGCCGCATTGAACCCTGGTCTCATAAATTCCACAAGGGTTTATTGTTGACGTCCTTGGTTTGCTCTGTGGTCCAAATTTTGTTGAAATTCCTCAGCCATTGTTGATTTCACGATTTCTGCTTCTTCTTCATGTCTAGCTTTCCTAATGGTTCATTCTAGTCAAGTGATGTCTAAATCTAAGGTTTCAGTTGCGTGACTCAAACCTCTCATGACTCTTGTGTTCATACAAGAGCACGATTTCAGAAATAGAAAAGAAAGAACGAAAACAAAAAATTAAAAACTAACTAAACGCCTTAAACTATAGAACTAAACTAATCACCTCCCCAAAAATGGCACCAAAAACTTGATTGTGGTTTTTTGATATGTATAAGTTCTAATAAATAACCTCGATAATCAGCAAGCGTATAAGTCGTTCACATAGTACCTAAGGTGTTGATCCTACAAGGAGGGATAATCTAAGGCCAAAGCAATTTGCAATAATTCAAAATGTAACAAAACTAAGGCAAGAATTTAATTCAATCATGAAACTCAATTCTAAGAATTAATTATGAAAATATTAATAAGTAGCAGTTGTAACCACTCTCAAGAATTAACCTAAAGGAACTATCAATTGAGAGAAAGGGAAATTTTTACCTATCTTTAACGCTAACCTAATTGATTATGAATTATTAGATTATTGGTTCTAGACGATCCTAGGGTTGATTACTCTCTCTCGAGTTATAACCATTAACCCTAAATTGTAAACCCTAATTAGATAATGCAAAATTGCAATCTCTTAATTAACAATCTATCAAAAACTCTAATTAGATCTGAAGTTGTCCATTGAACTATCAGGAACCTATATGAGATCTCTCTTCACACAATTACCGATTTGATTAATTTCTCGTTCTTATTAAATCACCAAACTCTCGTTAGCCTAATTTAATTATTTTTCATTCAATTCACCCTCTCAGTCTATTACCGAATTATGTAATCATAGAAATCAATCACAATAAATCCAATAGATATAAACAATCAGATTTTATTAAATCAAAGATAAAAAACTCGAAGGTGAGTATAGAATATCTCAACATTCACAATCCTATCATCAAACTGCTATTTTTAATTCTATACAATAATAAAAATGGAAAATAACAAGAAATATGATTCTAAATGGAGATGGGAGGCAGTGACGTTAGGAAACTTCAAATCTGGGAAGTACGTTGATGTGGGCTTCTTCTCCACTTCTCTCTTCCTTCTTCTCTTTCTTAATCTCTCAACAATTCTCTCTAAGGTTTCTATCCTAAATGGTTGATTCAAAAGCTCCTTTATCTTCTTTGTCTTATTCTTTATATACCTTTTATGTTCTGGGTAGCCCTAGGATTTTTTGGGGTCCGAAAGGTCCAAAAACTCCCTAAGAACTTGAATTTTTTGAGTGTTTGCATGTCTGTATGATGCAGGCCACGACTGTGGCCCTGCAAGCCAAGATTGTAGGCCACATCTGAGCCTTCTGTCATGATTGTGGCAATCAGGCCACGATCGTGGGCAGTGTCTTGGGCTTCTATCACGATCGTGGGCTGACTCCAGTGCTTCTGTCACAATCGTAACCTATTGTGCCCGATCATGGGCCGTTGTTTCCACCTGAGTGTCTCTCAAACTTCTCCATTCTTTGATGTGGACCTTGAAACACTAACAAACACATCAAGATACCTCAAAGACATAATAATTAATCTCAAAGACTTGACTAACCCATAAAAACACTTAAACACAATTAATTAACAAACTAACACAATTCTAACGTAAACACATACTAAATGATTAAATTAACACTTAAATACATATAAAACTAAGCCCTAAAATATGATGCAATTCACACTTATCAAATGTCATTGAATTTAAAGAGACCTTCTCTCAAATTTCAAAAAAGGACTTTTTAAGAATTGTTATGGCATTGGTAGCTTATTATGATTTAGAGCTTCACCAAATGGTTGTAAAGACTATGTTTCTAAATGGTGTGTAAATTAAAGAAATCAATATATGGTTTGAAATAAGCATCCCAACAGTGGTATCTTAAGTTTAATGATACCATTACATCTTATAGTTTTGTAGAGAACAATATTGATAGGTGTATCTATATGAAGGTCAGTGAGAGAAAGTTCATTATTTCGGTACTATATGTTGACGATATTTTTTTGGCTGTTAATGATTTGAGCTTGTTACATGATGTAAAGAAATTACTCTCTAATAACTTTGAAATGAAAGAAATGGGTGAAGCATCCTATGTGATTGGAATAGAGATATTTCGTGACATAGCACAAGGATTGATAAGGTTGTCCTAGAAAGGATATATCAGTAAAGTAGTAAAGAGATTTAGGATGGAAAAATGCTCAGCAAAACTAGTTCCAATTCAAAAAAGGGATAAATTTAGTGAAATGCAATGTCCCAATAATGATTTGGAACAAAAGGAAATATAATGTATTCACTATGCATTTGTAGTTGGGAGTCTGATATATATTCAGACTTACACCTGGTAATGTTATCGCCTGCAACCAAATTAATACTAACTTTAATAATGTAATATGCTATTAGTGAAGAGTTGAGATCGTTTCCACGAGGAATCTATTGGTAAATGTTTCACAAGTTAAAAAATAAAACAAATTGGGGGGGTTTCAATTAATATGATTTTTAGAAATTAAAAACGAAAAAAATGAAAATATTCAATTCTAGAAAATTAATAACGAACCTTAGTTTCGGGTCACTAACATTATCAAACTAATATGGATCATCGATATAAAATTAAGTCTATTAACAAATACTCATTGAGTGATGTTCTCTCTTAAGATTAAATAAATAGAAACATGTATTCTAAACACTCTTATTAGTCAACAACTTAGGTACGATCTTAAGTTTGATTGATTAATAGCTTTAAGAACTAAGAGAACCAATAAGCAAGACAATACATATACGATATGTATTTAATCTAGATAAGTATCTTTCTTAGAATTTCCAATGCCTAACGTAAAGATGGTAATCCTAATTGTCACTTTAGATAGGCAAAACTGAATGTCAAATCCTACTAATTTGGCTGTAAATTAAATCAATCAATTCCTAGTTGCGTACCCTAGAGATCAATCAATTTAATCATAAAAAGCAATACGAAAGAAACTTAATATTCATCAATGAAATAAACTTTATTTAGAGAATCTCACATATAATAAATGATAACATGGTTTCCTTTAACCAAGAAGAAGGATTTAGCTACTTATAATAGAGGTAAAATCTAACAAAAAAGTAGCAAAACATATAGTCTCCATATTTGCACTTTTTCAGAAAAATACGAAAACTCCAGCCAAAACTAGAAAAAATAGTAGCAGAAAAATGTAAAAGATGATGTAACTCGAAGTGTCCTCTCTTCCCTCTCATCGTTATCTTTATCAGATAAACTCCCCATATAATCAGGCAGTAGATCCTCACCTAAAAGATAATAACTTGATTCCCTAAATAATAAAAATCCTAAATGTATCAAATCAGATTCAGCAGATAAATTTTCCCTTTGTATGTGCTCACGCTTAGTTAAAAACTTTTCTACCAGTTAGGAATTCGAATTGTCTTTACTTTCCTTGCATCTTTTTGATTCAAATTCATCTTCCATGTGTTGAAAACCATTTGAGAACAATTAAGAAACAAGTTCATTAATTTTAAATAAAAATTTCAACACATTAAAGAGATTTATATCCAAAGTTAGCACCAAAATAAAAACTTATCAAGTCACGTTCCTTGCTAGGTGCGATTGGCATGGCCTGTTAGTGGAAGAAAGAAATGGCTTGCAGAAAAAGAAAGTAAATTTTCTAAGACCTCTTAAAATTGGAATTCTGACTAAAACAGGTGTCAACAACCCAGCTGGAATCTTAGGACCACCACCTACCTTTAAATCACTCCCTGTAACTAGTGACAATCCTACTTTTTTTAAAAGGATTACAAGTCAAGAAGCCCATTAGCAACAGGAGAAGGGGCTTTGCTATTATTGTGATGAACGATTCACAACCGGCCATAGGTTTCGATGTCGTCAGCTCTTTATGATAGAAGATGTAAAAGACGAGGCAGACACACCAATTAAAGCTTAGGATTATCATCAAGAGAAAGATAAGTTACCTGAAATTTCATTCCTTGCTATTGAAGGAATAAAGCATCCTCAAACTCTACGCCTTCAAGGCAAAATAAAAGGCAATGATGTTACGATTCTGGTGGACAGTGGTGGCATTCATAATTTTGTAAACCAAGCCTTGGTGAAACAATGTGGATTAGATGTAACTCTTGACCACCCCTTTCAGGTTATGATTGCAAACAACAAAAATATTGATTGAATGGGAAAATGTAAAGCACTATCACTCAAAATATAGGGGTTCCACACTCGAGTCGACTTCTACGTTCTACTAGTGGTAGCGTGTTCTCTTGTCCTAGGGGTACAATGGTTAGCTACTTTAGGACCGGTCGAGATGGATTACTAGAAACTTACCATGACTTTTCACAAAGAAGGCAAGACTTATATGTTTCAAAGGATCAAACAAATGGGATTGCATGTGTTAAAAACTAAAGATTGTTACAACATTTATAGTCCAAGTTTTTTTTTGTAGTTAATTTCTATAAAAGAAACAATGGAAGCCAAGCAATATCCACCTGACATTGTCCATATCCTACAAAAGTACCAATAAATATTTGAAGCATCCACTCAGCTACCTTTAATTAGTAATCACGACCATCACATTCCACTGCAACCTAATGGTAGACCAATTAATGTCAAACCATATAGATACCTATACTACCCAAAATTAGAAATTGAGAGAATGGTTTGTGAATTTTTGCAATCAGGTCTTATCTCGTCCGTATAAGTCGTAGTTCATTCTCATCTCCAATTTTATTGGTTAAAAAGGAAAATGAAAGTTAGCAATTCTGGGTGGATTACTAAGCATTGAATGAAATCACCATAAAAGATAAGTACCATATTCCTTTGATTGATGAATTACTTGACGAACTTTATGGTTCTAGGTTCTATTCAAAATTGGATTTATGGTTTGGGTATTATAAAATTCGAGTTTGAGAATGTGACATTTTAAAGAAAACATTTCGAACTCATAAAGGGCATTACAAATTTGTGGTTATGCCATTTAGGCTAACCAATATACCAACTACCTTCCAAAGCCTAATGAATGATATTTTAAGACCATATCTTCGTAATTTCATCTTAGTTTTTTTTATGACATACTGGTATATAGCAAGACTTAATTGGTAGGACCATCTTTTCCACTTGTGAACTGTCTTAAAACTCTTAAAAAACTACCAATTATTTGCTAAAGAGTCAAAATGCCGTATTGGAGTACAACAAGTGAACTATTTGGGACACATTGTGACTGAAAATGGAGTTACAGTGGATCCTTATCAAGGACTGGCATGTGCTAACTACTACCAAAGGGGTCCGCAGATTTTTGGGAATGGCTACGTACTACAGGAAGTTCATAAGTGGATTTGGAGGAATCGTTGCACCCTTAACCCAACTTCTAACCAAAGGTGGCTTTTCTTGGACAAAGGAAGCAGAGTTAGCTTTCAATAAGTTTAAGGAGGCACTGTCTTCCCCACCTATTCTTCGCCTTCTTGATTTTCCCAACCATTTGTTGTGGAAAGCGAAGCTAGTGGATCAAGATTTGGTGATATTATATCTTAACAAGGCCAGCCAATTGCTTTTTTCAGTGAAGCATTAAAAGGTTCAGCTCTCACATTGTCCCCATATGAAAAAGAAATGTTGGCTATTGTCAAAGCCATCCGAAAATGGCGGTCATACCTCTTGGGACAAAGTTTCATGGTCAAGATTGATCAAAGGATAGTGAAACTCCTTTTAGAACAGTGAATTACTACACCTGCTCAAGTTCGTTGGCTTCCAAAACTCTTAGGTTTTGACTATACAATAGAGTATGAACGAGGACAAAAGAATGAAGGGTTGATGCTCTATCCCGTAGATTTGAAATCAATATGTTGGCATTCTCTTTACCATTCGCTGATTGATGGGGAACACTTCAAACCGAAGTACAACAAGATCCATTCTATATACTACCTTGCTTAAAAAATGTTCAAATAGCCTAACCATGGCTCTTGTGCAACGAAATGGAGTCTGGTTCTTCAAAGGGAGAGTTTATTTGAGTCCTAACAACTCACTACTACCATCTATTTTGACCGAGAGTCACTCTTCTTTCATAGGGTCTCATTTCAGATAGTATAAGATTCTTGCTATAGTTCGACAAAATTTTTGGTGGCCTAGAATACGTAACTCTATCAAGAAATTTTTTCTTTATTGTGATATATGTTAGCACAACAAAAGTGATATCTTGACTCCAGCAAGGTTGCTTCAACCCCACCCAATTCTAACTAGAACATAGTGTCCATTGAGTTCATAGAGGGTCTTCCATTTTTGTAGGGACATTCTGTGATCATGGTTACAGTTAATCGACTTACCAAGTATATGTAAGAAGCGAAAATTATGAATCAATTACTTGATAGGGAACATAGATACTTACGTGTTGGAGACATAATCATTAAATTGTGAAAGCAACACGCAAGTGTTTGGTGACGGCTAGGGCTTCCACTACAACTCTGATCTCCTTAAAAAATACAGTTCTCAATGGGGCAAACCGTAGAGAGGCTATACATGTGTATATATAGGGAGTGCAGTAGGGACCTAGTCACAGATAGTAACCCTAGGCTTGCCCATCATGGGCCTTAGGATTAGGCCTACACCATTAATCACATTAACGATATAAAATGCTTAAGTCCAATAGGGATCACAATATTAGTAGACCATAGGCATCTTAATATGGATCATATCATTAGCCTATTTTTAATAAAACTAAAACGACAATTAATTGTAGCCCATAAAATATATTCTAACATTCTCCCACTTGGGCAAAGTTAATTGTTTATTTTTATTTTTGAAAAAAGGTAAAAAATATTTGAAAACGATTCTTAAGCTAATAAACTAAAATTTGTGCAATGTGGCCACATTTTTTAGGGAAAAAATATGATCTGAGATACAACACTTTAATAGGACTAAGTCTGATAAAAGTCAAATGACATTGAACTATGTCACCCGTTATATCCTTTATTGATATAACATCGATACATAATTACATATATCATCAACCTTGTCGACCAGTCATTAGTGTGTAGTGTAGCA
>JAOTAY010000190.1:22155369-22182277 GCA_025629805.1 Erythroxylum baracoense
CTAAGTGGGAGCTTAGGTAGAGGACGTAGGTCTTAGCACCGAACCTCTATAAACATTGTGTTTGCCTCTCTTCTCTAATCTTTTATATTTCAATTTGTGTTGTTTGTTCCATGTGTTTTAATTCTCTGTTTTGTAGCACTTTGCGAAATATTCAAAAGATCTATTTAACCCCCCGTCTAGATCATTTTCAGCCCTGTCTATATTAACTCCATTGATACTGTAAGGAATGTAAAAATCCCCTGGGTCCTCTTTCTTCTGTGCTATGTTAGGGTTTTCTTTCACTATGTGCTCCTTAACCTTCTTCTTGACTGATTCCTTTAGTGTGAGCCTCGTTTGTAGATGTTCCATTATGTCCTCAACCTTGTTTAATTCAAACTCCTTAAAATTCCTCATTGCCCTACCTAAAATTGACTTTTGTCGAGCTAAAATAGGGTATGGAAGTTCAGGTCGAGGTTCCTTGATTGGCTTAATTACGGGCTCACTTGGAAGGAATTCTATAATTACTTGTCCTTTTCCTTTATCTCCATCTTCCTTCGCATGTTCAAGTTTCTTTTCCTAGGTTTGAGTGATGGCTTTGATTTGTTCCTTTAGGTTAGACTCAATATTGTTTGAAAGGGTTCCCGCATTCTGAGTAGATATTGCCTTCGCTTGTTGACCTCCTTGGACTTCTAGATTATATATTAAAGAGGCATGGTTATTGGTGACTTGTTCAAATTTGCTTTCAAGCCTCCTGTGTGCATCCTCCAAGCTGCCAATTTCATCTAAAATCTTATCCAACTTGGATTCCATTGAGCTTGGTTTATCTTGTTGGAAGCTTGATTTTCCTTGACATCTGAACTATCCTCCAGTATTATTCATCCAAGAGAAGTTAGGGTGATTCCTCCCACCAGGGTTATAAGTGCTGGAGTAGGGATTGTTGCCCCCTCCTCGTCCATATTGAGCTCCCATATAATTCACTTGCTCTGAATTGCTTTCCTTCATTAAGTAACAGTCCACCATATCATGGTCCATTTGTCCACAGAGTTCACACCTGAGTTGCACAACTTTCACTAGAGCTGAGGACGAAGCCTTCATGTTATTGAGTCCACAGGCAGTTATTACTCGCCATCTCTTGTATTAGCTCTTCCACTTCATCAACCATCTTTGTCATCGATGATCCTTCTGAAACTTTGTCAATTGTGCCTCTCGTATGTGGGGCTACTCCATTATAGAATGTTTGCAACAAAAATTCCTTGGGAAAGTTATGGTGTGGGCTCTTCCGTTGCAAACACCTTAAACTATAAAACTAAACTAATCGTCTCCCCAGCAATGGCGCCAAAAACTTAATTGTGATTTTTCGATTTGTGTAAGCTCTAATTCATAACCTCGATAATCTGCAAGCGTACGGGTCATTCGCGTAGTACCTAAGGTGTCAATCCTATGAGGAGGGATAATCTAATCCTTTATCTAAGGCCAAAACAATTCGTAGTAATTCAAAATGTAACAAAACTAAGGCAAGAATTTAATTTAATCATGCAACTCAATTCCATGAATCAATTACAAAAATATTAACAAAGTAGCAGTTACAACACACACTCAAGAATCAACCTAAAGGAACTATCAATTAAGAGAAAGGGGAATTTTAACCTATTTTTAACGCTAACCTAATTGATTATGAATTATTGGATTATTGGTCCTAAATGATCTTAAGGTTGATTACTCTATCTCAATTTATAACCATTAATCCTAAATTATAAATGCTAATTAGATTATGGAAAATTGCAATTTCTTGATTGACAATTTATCCAAAACCCTAATTAGATCTAAAGTTGTCCAATAAATTATCAGGAACCTATGTGAGATCTCTCGTTACACAATTACCGAATTGATTAATTTCTTGTTCTTATTAAATCATCTAACTCTCATTATCCCAATTTAACCCTCTCAGTCTATTATCGAATTATGAAATCACATAAATCAATCACAATAAATCCAATAAACATAATTAAATCAAAGATAAAAAGCACGAAAGTGAGTATAGAATATCTCAACATTCACAATCATATCATCAAACTGCTATTCCCAATTCTATACAATAATAAAAATGGAAAATAACAGGAAATACAATTCTAAATGGAGACGGAGGATAATGAAGTCGGGAAACTCTAAATCCAGAATGTACGTCGATGTCAACTTCTTCTCTACTTCTCTCTTCCTTCTTCTCTTTCTCAATTTCTCAACAATTCTCTCTAGAGTTTCTCTCCAAAGTGGCTGATGCAAAAGCTTCTTCATCTTCTTCATCTTATTCTTTATATACCTTTTGTGTTATAAGCAGCTCTAGGATTTTTTTAAAGTTTGAAAGGTCCAAAAGCTCCCTTGAAACATGAAGTTTTTGAGTGTCTACAAGTCTGCTCAATGCAGGCCATGATCGTGGGTCACATCTGAGCCTTCTACCACAATCGTGGCAATCAGGCCAAGATCGTCAGTCGTGCCTTAGGCTTTTGTCAAGATCGTGACATATGGGCCATAGTCGTGGGCTGACTCGAGTGCTTCTTTCACAATTGTGGCCTATTGTGTAACGATCGTGGGTCGTTGTTTCAGCTCGAGTGTCTTCAAAACTTCTCTGCTTTTTGATGTTGACCCTAAAAATACTAACAAACACATCAAGGTACCTCAAAGACATAATAATTAAGCTCAAAGACTTGTACTAACTCATACAAACACTTAAACACAATTAATTAACAAACTAACACAATTTTAACCTAAACACATGCTAGACGATTAAGTTAAAACTTAAATACATATCAAACTAAGCCCTAAAACATGATGCAAGTCACACTTATTAGGTTGATTTAAAGGAAATTTACTAAAAAGAACATTTCATAAAACTTATTCATAATATACACAAGTCCTTTCATTGTAAATCCATTGGTACTATACATTTAATCACAATTCCTTTATGCTCGATGTTTTTTCTTTAATCAAAATAATTGTGCACATTTGTCTTGTATCATTATTAAAGAAATATTGAACCTTTCAAATTTTCTAGTTTCAAACAGTCAAGTAATGTAAATAACCTTTAAGGTTTAAAACAATAGAAAAGGCTTTAAAGAAATTGCATGAAGGTTAATAGTTGGGTTATAATCAAAGAAAAAGGCTAAGGCTTAAGTTGGTTATTCCTAAAGATAAATTATGGGTCAGATAATTATCAAAGAAATAGGCTAAAACAAGTGCTAAGTCTAAGTGCCTTTATTATTTTAATGCTTCTAATTTAACAAAATATTGATCTCAATATGTATAATAAAAGCAAGTTTTACAATCATTCAACAATGCTTGATAACCCATATGAAAAATAAATAGCTTAAAAAGTTTAGAAATTTTTGCCCTTAGGCTTAAAAGCTCACAAAAAAGATAGTTTTTTGTGTGTAAATAATATGCAATTTCATTCAATTTGACTATCTCAATGACTATTAAAAATATGAATTATAAAAGCAATTTTATATTAAAAATATGAATTATAAAAGTAATTTTATTCTAACTATCATCCTTTTGCATACTAATTCAAATCAATATTAAATAATGATTTCAAGTATTTATGGACAAATTTCAATTAATTAAGAATATTAGTTAATAAAATTTAATAACTAACTATGATTATAATAATCTTAAGAAAATCATTAAAATCATTGACCCCTTCCCCACACTTAAAATTGTACATTATCCTCAATGTACATAATATAAGAACATATTAATAAGTGAGAAAGTGAGTTAGTACTTCCCTGAATAATACGATTATCTAATTTTGGAAATGTCCATCCAATATTAGACTAACATCCTTGCAAAACAAAAAGAAAAGGGATAAAAACAATAAAAGAAAACAAAATAACAGAAAAATAAATAAACAAGAAATATCATCAACTATAATGTTAGAAAAACAGAATAAAAATGTAAAAAAAATAATAAACATACACAATTAATAAAAGAAAAGGTAAGAAAATACAAAAGTCAAGCATCTCCCTCATGATATGATCCAGGCTGGTCTGACGAAGGAGGGTCCTTGGGTTGATGATCCTGATCGAGTGGAGGAGTTGTTGAGGAAGTACCCTCGCCAGATGGTAAGAGCTGGAAATCAATGCCCTAACAGCTTTCCATTAATAACATCAGCTCTCCTATCCATCCAACTCTGGTCTTGAGCCTTCGTAATCGCTTAACCAAAGTCTCAAGCTGTCCTACCCACTCCAGAAGCTCTGCTTGCCTTCTTTAGAGAGTCTTTTTAGTGCCCAAAACTTGAGTTACCCATCCTTCCAATAGTATTATCTTTAGCTGGTCTGGATGCGGTATTCTAGCCCTAGGAACTATTGGACTATCCTTCACTGGTGCTGCACCTCCCGTCTCGGGTGGTGGTAGTTGTGGTTATAACAGCTACTATGTGGTATGTTGCACCACTCTATCTCCATCCTCTGTTGCTTGCTCGTTGAGCTTCCCAATAAATATTTATAAATCTATGGACGCCTTGAGAGAGTCTACCTACGAGTAAACCATGTATTAAGTAATAAGTGTTGAATAGAGTGCTCGAGAGAGACTTATATGATCTTTCTAATGTTAAGGTGAAATCTTTTATGAGATTCACAATTTTTAGTGCATTTAAAAGGGTGATAGCTTTATAGAGATAAAAATTAACTAATGAGAGAGCACATAACTATAGATCAATAGAGTGTAGTTTCAATGTCTAGGAGATTATATCAATCTAATTTAACATATACATTTTAAGTTAATCAAATCATGAAATAAAAAAATAATACTATGGTAAGTTTATAAACATAGATATTGGATTGAATTCTCTTATAATAAATTCTCTTATTTTTTATTTTGATAGCTGCCATTTTAGGGTTTACTTTATTTTATAATTCTTAATCAAAATCCATCAAAATTACACTTTTATTTATTTGGCTTAGCCTAGTTAGTAGTTGTAGGATTTTTAATCTACACTGCTTCCTTAAGGGATCGATTCCTACTAACCACTATATTACTTTTCTAATGAAAGATGCAATTGCTTAGTTATTAGTAATATATTACTAATAAAAATTTTATAGCTATATTAAAAAATATAACAAAAGAACCATCAATAATGAAGATAAAGATTAATTCTATAAGTCATTAAAGATTACTTAGTCAAATTAAGAAATAAAACTTATAAAAATAAAAGGGCTAAGCTTGCCTAAATGATTCATAGAACTACACCCAATAAAAGAAAAGCAAATGACCCATATGGAGATCTGAGTACAATTAGAGAAAGTATGACTGATAATAGTAAGGTTGAGAGATTTACCTTTAGGACTGATGACCTCAACATCACCATCAATGATGTAAAACTCAATAGGCTCCTTAGTCTGGTTAGTTTAGGCTCTATAGAGGCATCAATGATGTCCAAATCTAAAATGATAAGTGTTTAAGTACTTCTTTAAAATTTTTGTAAGCCTCAAATCTTGATAATGTAGCATTTTCAAAAGACTTGGACTTATGCTAATAATAGATAATCACAAATTTAAAGTCATCACCATCGACTTCCTCTAATGCTCCTTACGCATCCCCTTAAGCCTATTACCTAATCCTTCAACCTTTAATTTTCCTTCTATAGCTCATCAAGGTGTTTAAAGAGTTGTTCTTTAATAGCCTTATTCTCCTTGTAGAAGGCCTCAACTTCCTTATAAACCTTTAAGATTGCAATCTCAACCTCATTTTCTTTGATAGTGTTTCTACCCAACTCCATATAAACTTTCTTATAGCCCTTGATTACAAAAGAAACAATATAAAATAAAAACTAAAACAATAGGCTTGGAGGTAAAGAAGAATGTAAAATAAAATAAACAAACTTACTATAAAAAATGCATCTTAACAATGGTAGATAAAGTCCAAATTCATGCTCTCTGAGTTCTCCTTATCCTTTATAGTCACCATCCCACAAACCATCTTTGACCCTATCTCAATCTTGGTAAAGACAATATTACTTTTCTTTAATTTGAATCAAGGAAAGAAGCGCTCATCCTCCTTACTAGGAGACTTGTAAGGTACAAGGGAGTCATAACATTCTCTATGACAGAAGGAAAGCATATCAAAGGAGACATGAACATAATGATCGATGCCTTTAAGGGTATAGGCTTAATAATAATAACCTCATCAATGTAGGTCACCTTTTTCTTCTTTTTCTACTTTGAGGACAAACTCAATATGCATTTCTCCTTTGTCACCTTTTCCTTACAATCATTTTATTTGTGTTCATGACTATCATAAAAATAACATATTTATTTATAAGTTTAACGTACAGTAAGAAAAATAAAATTATAATAAAATGAACTACAAAGATGTTCTTATCTATAAGACATCCTTAATTTGATTATCTCAATTTGCATAAGTATCTCTTGGGGTGGAAGGTGATAGGTTGGATTTACTAACTTTTGGCTAAGGAACCTTCAGGTTGTATTATTTCTATTCTACTAAAAAAACCTTTTATCAAAAACCATATAAATGATCTTAAAAGACCATAGACATGTCCCGCTTATTAAAAAAATGAAATTATCTTTCCATTCATTAAAATCCTACGGGGATGGTTACCAAATAAGATCCACTCTTGAGACTTTGAGTAATGATAAGCTTGAACTGATCCATGAACTTAAATAGATCAGGGATGGGGGAACCTCTCTAATAGGACATGTAGCTATGAATCTACCAAGAAGACTCTAGCCATGAAGGTATAATTGGCTTGGGCTTGGGCCTATTAAGTCGAAGATTTGTAGGTTGGCTTAATGAATTGGAAACTACAACCCAAACTTGAAGACAATGGAGTAAACTCTCACTTCACTGGGTAACAAATTTGCTCATCTACAATAAAATAATTGTATCGTATATTATTAAAGATGTTAGATCTCTCCCTCATTTTCCAAAACTCTTGCTTCACGAATTTATTTAACTTTATGGTTGCTTCAAAATTCTCATGAAAATCCCTAAACAATGAGTCTAAAGAAGAGTTCCTTAAAGGAGTCTCTTTCGAGACTTTGATTATACCAAGTTTGTAAGTTATCATAAAAGGACCTAATTTATTATAGGGGAGGGTGAAATTGTTTCAGTAAACCTGAAGGACTCATGATTTCTATTTCTATGGTATAACATTATTTAACCCGATAGATGTATAATTAACCATATTTATACCAAATATTTGATGTATTTTCTTGATATTTTATACTTTTATTGTATATTTGGTACTTAATTTGCTCCAAGTGTGTTTATAGGTTATAATTTCCTTATAATTCAAACGAAAATGTGACATAAAATGAAGATTTGAAGCAAATAAGAGATACACGGTTGTGCATCAATCTGTGTACTTCTCTCAGGTCGTGCAGAATTGTAAATTCTGGGTATTTTGGGTTATACACGATGTCGTATATAGTTGTGTATTAGACTGTGCATCACTTAAAACCTTAAAAATTACCATCAAAAGATGTGTTCAGAGGCAAAATAGAGGAGCAGATGTGCATAGATGTTCAGAGACTTTGAGAGGCAACTCAAGGGTGATTTTGATCTAGAGAAGTAGAAAACATGAAGAAATCATCGAAAGATCCCAGTGAATACAAGATTAAACCTCTACCTTTCAAAGAACATTTGGTAGGAGATAAAGAGATATTTATAATTATAAACCCATTATTTTCTATTTGTCTTTCTTTCTATTTACATTTGATCTCGTCTTCAATCATGCATAACTAAATTCTTTTAGTGTATAGGTAAGATGGACCCTATGTTTATGCTTGAACATGTTTTGATACTTTTATTTAGTGCAATTATTTTGATTGATCTATTGTGATTCAATTATATGCTTAATATATGTTTTAGTAGATCTGGAATATTTGATCATAAAATGATTTCATAACATAGAAATTGAGAAATTCTTGTATGAATAGATCTACCATAATTGAAATAAGTTGATTGCAACCCTAGAGATAGGATGACATGGATCCTTCGGATTATAGTCTAACCTACTAGTAGAATTCACAACTTGGTAGAGCAATTTTGTAAACTTTAAACTGATTAATTTAGTTTACAAGTTATTAGACTCGAGAGAGCTATTGGGATACCATAGGAATTTCCAAGGTCCAATAGTCAATAAAATAATTACGTGATAAAAGATCAACTAGTTAAGGGTTTTTAGGGGGATTCAAAACCTAGACACTAATTCTTGATACAGGTAATTTCCTAAGTGATTTCTTATTTCTCTGTTCAACGTTGCTATCTATTTTATTCTATTTTCTTTAATTAAAAATCAAATTTGGAGACTAGATAATAGGACAATTATAACTACTAGTATTTATTGTCTTTGTGGGATTGTCCCATATTTGCCAGTATTAGTTACAACTACGTCGTTCTCTTGCAATTAATTTGTAATTGACAAACTTGGAAAAAAGTCAATCAGAATCCATTTCATTATAGCCACTAGAACTAGCCTTGCTTCTTAAGCTAATAATAATATCATTTTTATCCTCCATCTTATAAAAAAAATGAAAAAAATTGAATCTTACTTTCAAGAATGAAACAAGTCTATAAATCACCTTAAACATTGTTCTTTTTGCTTGAAAATAGGTAAACAAAGAAAGTAAGGACGCACTTAAGAAAGCAAACTCAAAATTGGCGTAGATCATGAAAGTGAGACACCTTATACAGGGAAATTAATGGTTAATATTAACGGTGATTAACAGTTAAAGAGTAAGAGATATTTCAACTCACTACGGGTAGCATAAACTTCCTTGTGTAACCAAAGGGAATAGGCGTGAGAATCTTTAAAAGATGTGTCATGTCTGTTCTCATTCTATTCGAAGCATACTTGTATTCAAAATCATAGTAAGACAATGCTACTTCAGGTCTAATACTTGTTGGCCTGTACGAGACAATGTTAAGGAAGGCTTGAGAATTGTTACCTAGTATATTTGGTTACTGATAGTTTCAGTTTTAAGTTAATCGTCAAAAAGAAATGGAAGGAGGGCAACTGATGCACCCCTAACACATCAATGAAATGGATTTGTTTTATTTGGCATGACCCAATTTATTTATTCATTCATTTCATAGACTCGAGAATGTTTAATGGATAAGATCAATTAAAAAATGACTCATTCAAATAAGAAAGAGTCATAACCAGAAACTAATCAAACTTCTTATTTGAGATGGATTCAAACTCTACTCCTTGAAAAAATGCTCATGAAAGAAAGATGCTTCAAGAAAAATACACTTTATTACTAAAAATTTATCTCAAATTTAGTCTACATCAATTCTATTACATAACTAGGATCAATTCTATTACATAACTAGGATCTTCAAAGCGATATACGGTCATCTAACTGCTTATATCGCTTCCCATGCGTTTTCTGGACATTGTTTGTCATGCTATTAATGATTGCCTTGCAAATAGTTCCTAAATTTTGTTGATTATGGAGGGGAAAATTGGGCAAGAAGTTCATTTTGAACTGATGGCAAATATCATTGCTAAGATTAATATGGAACTGACTTGCACAACAAGAAGTGGGATGTATCAATGAGCCACAAACTGCTTTCAGAAAGGTCAATGCAAGATTCGGACAACCGAGTCTCTTTGGTTTTAAGAGAGTTTTGTTATAAATAGACAGGTAGTTTAGACATGTCTATGGCTAAATTTAAAAAGTTCACCATTTTGCGCGAACTGACATGCATTCAATTCCATATGTTGATTACAGAAAAACAACATAAATATATCCATGAATCCCCCAAGTCCACATTCAACAAAAAGTAGTGATAAAGTTTGCAAAAGATTATGGAAAATAATCTATTTGGCTGCATCTTGAACTTGAAGAGATTTCTCAAAATCTCGAAGCTGAGAAATGAAACCAAAATTAGGAGCTGCTTGCGGCCGCCTACTCTTTACATATTCCAGGGCTTGACATAAATTCATACCGTGCTTTCTCATCAAATAAGCAACAACTATAGTGACACTGAGAGAAAACAGGAAGTAAAAGCTTTCAGTCTAGCTGGAAGTTCAGTATGATTGACTACCTCCTCTGAAATTCAACAAATTGACTACCTCCTCTGAAATTCAACAATAGCAAAAAAAAATTTTTCCATTATTTCTTTTTAGTTACAACTCACAAGAAGAATTTGTCTCGGGGAACCTTTATGTTATACAATCTCTAACTACTAATTTAAAATGGCGGAACAATCACTAAACAGAAATAATTTGAGAGGCCTATTTTGGTGAACTGAGTCTTGACTGAAAGGCACACCACCCCTACACATAAAATGTTCAACCCGGATTGAGAGACCATAGTTCAAGCATACACCATCAATAAACCCTGGCTCACTACTTTTTGAATATCAGTTATGCAGTTACAGGTGTTCAATAGGACTCAAAAGTATCATGAAAGATGCCATGTATGTTCCCAAGCAAAAGTAAAGACGTTAGGTGCTAGATTCACACCAGTCTTAGCTCAGCCTTGACCTCGTCATGGAATGGTTATAGACAAGTAAAGCTCTCAAGTTAAGAAAGAAATAAGCTGATAAATTAATAGTAACTATTAGGAAAAATCAAACTATATAATTTCCTATTTATTCCTAAGATCAACTTTTCTTATGTAATTGATTCTTACTATTATAAAATGGATACATGGGGTCTTGAGATTGTATCAAGCCCTTAATTGCATTCTCTAATGCTGCCTTAATATCCTTAACATGGTATCAGAGCCATGTTAACCCCAAACTACCAAAACCTCCCTTTGACACCTCGGAATATGTCAAATTCAACCAGAAGCTGAGATCATGTTATTAGTGGAGTCCATCATATGTTCCAGAGCAATGTCAGTAGAATTATTAATGTTCATTAGTCAACAAATTCGTCAAATACACTAGTAATATGTCAGACTCCAGTGAAAAGTCATTCTCAACAATGGGTTCCTCCAATCTACAAATCACCAAACAATGTTTAAATGATAACAACTATTACTTCTGGTCTAAGAATGTAGAATTGTTCTTCAAAGATTAGAAAAAGTTATCCCATCTCACATCTGATATCATAATTGATCAGAAAATATTGAAAAATTGGCAATTTGATGATACACAATTGCTACATATTATTTTCGATTCTATGGAACCCGAAATCTGAATTATGTTCTCTTGTGTTAGTGCTTGTAATCAAGCTTGGGACATACTAAGATTCTTTATTCCAATGATATGCTTTACATGTATGATATATTTGTCGAGTTGTTTCAGTCTAGACAAGAAGGAAATTTGATTGAATATTTTGAAAAACTGAAACGTGCATTTGAAG
This sequence comes from Erythroxylum baracoense, assembly GCA_025629805.1. Classification (NCBI taxonomy): domain Eukaryota; kingdom Viridiplantae; phylum Streptophyta; class Magnoliopsida; order Malpighiales; family Erythroxylaceae; genus Erythroxylum; species Erythroxylum baracoense. The sequence goes on from JAOTAY010000190.1 coordinate 22,166,684, forward strand.
AGTTGAATTCTTTTTTGCCTATTCCCTTTGATGTTAAGGCGATGCAAATCAGAAGTATATTTTACACTCTTTCCTTCTATAGCAAAAGAGAGTCCATTAAAGAACAATTGATAGGTCAGCACTTCCGGCACAATCTGGTTTCAAGCTAAAGGAGGCCATGGGGTAGCACACAGCTGTCTGCTATCTTATCTTAAGATGAGTATACGAAGTACTTGCAGTATCAGTCAACTCAACATACATCATCTTCTTTGGTGGCATCTGTCCTCATCAAAGTAACCAAACAACTTGTTATTCATCTATCCTTAGAAAACAGTCATGGGTATTAGATTTTGGTGCCACTGATCATATTTCAGGTAAAATAACTAATTTCAAAGAGATATCCAAGGCTAGATACATGTGGAACGAATTCAAGGTTTTCAACCCAAACATTTCCTTTATAGCTTCCTTTACTCCACTAACAAACAACTAACTTATTGTTGTTTTGTTAAATTCCCAACTCCGCAAGAAAGCGAGCTAGTAATCCTTCACGATACCAGTTTGTGTTAGTTTCGTCAACTCTCCATAGAAGTCCTTATGCAAGGTTGGCCACTGATCATTGATAACTTGCTTGAATTCGTCCCATGTCATTCAAACTCGAGTGCGCTTGAGACTTTGATACCATAGATAGACTCGTCAATCTAAGTGGAATGCAACCAAGGCTACCTTTTCTAAAGTAGGCATTTTGTGAAATTTAAAAAAAAAAATGGCTCGGTTCTTTGTAACCAACTAATAGGATCTTCAATGCCATCATGACGTGGGAAATCAAGTTTGACAACTCAAGGAATAATGGTTCCATGACTTTGACTGAATCGATGGGTTTGTGATTGGTAAATGTGTTTGGTAATGCAAGTACCCTGCACTTAAAGGGAATGGGAACGTATACTGGATTGGGTTATTAAAATGGTGAGATCCATGAAATAGGATGGAGTCATTCTAGAAACAGCTTTCACTTGCTCCATTTATGCCATTTGGAGAGAGCAATTCCAAGCAGCACAGGAAGGAGTTGGGCAATAAGCACATCCTAGCTGATAAAAATATCAATTGGATTAGAGAAGTCCTCTTGGCTCATGGTGATCATCTATAAGCAAGTACTAGAACAAGAAACTTATGGGATCTCTAAAGTTCATCTTGTTTTAATTGTAGCATTTATGATTGATTCATTGTAATGATGTACAATTTTTGCTTGAGTTAATAAAATTCATTTATTTATCAAAAAACATGTGGACTGGAAGGGTTTGGAAATTATTAGTGGGATGAGATGGTTACATTTAGGTGATGTGTCCAGATTGGCTATTTTGAGTGTAGTTTGGTTAAGTGTTTGTGTGAGGATTAATGGGAGGAGGGTTGGAAGAAACTTCATCTACTGTCTTTGAAGAGAATGTTTCTATAAAAGTTTATAGCTGAATGTACTTATTATAGACCACTTTTTCCAGCTGTGGAAATTGTTCTAGGGTGAGATGTTGAGATTCTTATATGGGTTGTATGGATGGATCTCCTGGAGAGTGGCTCTCATAGAAACCATCCTCTGATAACTTTTTGATAGGTGCCAGATCCACAGGACGCTTGACTTGGCCTCGACCTTGTCATGGAATGTTACAAGCGAGTAAAGCTCTCAAGTTAAGAAAGAAACTAAATAAGCTAATAAATTCATGGTACTATAGGATGAAAGGTTCTCCCCTTTATGGCTTTCATTACTTATTTAAATACAAGTAAAGACAACCATTTTGCCCAATATTTTGGGAACTATCCAACCACCGGCTATTATAAAGGCATTTATTGACTATCTGCTACTGATGACCGTCCCAGTCAAATAATATGTTTCGTTGACTGTGACTAGTATTGCTAACAAGTTCTGCAAATTTATAGGCGCATAACAAATGAACTAAGCTTACCTAGAAACCTTTTTCAAACAGAACTTACAATCACAGTTTTAATTTGCAGTACAAAGAATAAACATGTGTACCCATGATTAACATAGCTGTATAAAGTTCAAGCCTCAACACGGTTATGTAAGCCAATATTTTTTTTTTTTATAATATAAATTTGTCCACAAATGTGCCAGGTCATTGTTTTGAAGCTAAAGATTTTTTTTCAAGGAATTACTATGAGGACTGCTTTACCAATTTGTGGCAATGGAATATTGATAATGAATGCCAAGATCATGAAACAAAACATGACCCCAAAAGGAAATTAACCTATTCAAAAAAAGAGGAATCACCTTCGTGATTTTCCAACAAAGCAATGAACCAAAACACCACCACCCTGTCCCTTAGCTTCATCAATGAAATTGAAACATTCATCAAAGTACTGTCTCAAATTGGTTTCTTCTCTATCCGCAACTGTCTCAGAAAGAAACACTTAAGTTAAAGAGATTTCTGTGTCTATAAAGCCATCAAGTTATATCCATTAGCAGAGTCAAAATGTTCTGCATCCAAAATTTCAGAGGTTCAAAAAAAATAATACACGTGATGGTGGCAAATCTTTTTCAATAAATTAATTACAGTATTACAGGAGGAACATAAATGAAATATTTAAGAAGACACAAGGTTCCACAAAATGGACTAGGTTTAAAGTCAGTGAACAGAAGTACAGTATGCAGACATAGCAAAGTCAAAAAGTAACTGCAGTTGCAACAAATTAATAGCTAACAATAAAGGTGTGAACCATTAGGCGGAGATAAGAAAACCAGATATGAGAACTGCAGAGAATAGGACTACAAAAACTGATGTGATAGTGGCTATAGATCAAGAATTATGAAGGTGGAAATTCATGAAGGGGTCAAATGTGGGTTCAGAAACATAGAATTTCACCAAATAAAAGGATGATAGACCACACCTCCAATGACTTTATATGCAAAATGACCAGGATAAGCAGGACATATCGAACTAGCTACGGTCAAGACATGTGTAATATTCTTGCTCTTGAGTCCATCCTTGTTATTGGCAGCACCGACAGAACCAAGAAAAAGGCCCTGAGAAATGGAAACAAATCATACAGAATCCTGGCAGGTGAAACACGATCAAAACATGGGGCAAGACTCGAGCTTTAAGTACCTCTTCAATTTGACATGGGACGGTGTCCTCCTTAAAGCCTCTAGTTACGTTAATAACCCGCCAAAGCGCAGCTATTTGGTTCCTAACTGAATCATCAAACTGATCCATTTCTACCAAGAGTGAACCTTTTCCCAACTCTTTGTTTAAATAAACCCTTCACGAAATGATCCAAACTGTTAACAATGCATTGCAATTAAGACAAAAAAAACAAATGTGAATCCAACACACATTTCGGAAGCAGTATACATGACAGGATTAGGACGAAAAGCAAGGAAATCAAATGGGTATCACCAGAACGACTGAAGTTTCAAAATTTGGCATGGTTTTACGATCAAATAAGATTCAAGTCTAAATACAGAACACCCGCTAAAAGAAGGCGCATAAATTCCATCAAACTTCAATCTCTACATAATCTCATTACGGAGATCTACAGAACAGAAAGCCCTGTTCGTCGGAAGAATTGTAATAATTTTGTGTGTCAAGAGGGAGAGAGGGGGAGACATACCTCGGAAATTGGAAGCTTTTTTCTTTTTGTCCTTTCTAATCTATCAGGAACTGCAGTATGAGAAAGGGCCAAATAAATGTTGGGCCTTAGTTATGTATTCTTTAATAAAGAAACTAGAGGAATATGCTTGTTTTATTGAGGGAGAGATCCAGAGATTCTTGCGTACTGTCACCACTTAATTTAAACGCTTTGTTGGACTCTTATTATTTGCCGTGATTATCTTCCAATTTGATCAGACTGTTTTGGATTGGATGATTACAAATTTCTCTTTTTTTGTTTGCATAGAGTTTTCCCTTGTTTTTTTATTTAAAACTAAATATCAACATCAAAAGAAAACTTAGGCTAAGTAGATAAGGTCGAATGCATATAATAAATTATATATTGAATTTCAAAAATCCTAGTACATTCAACTTATTTAGGGTATGCTTGTTTGGTGGGGATGAGAAAAAAAGAATAGGTATGAAATGAAAAATGATGCTTGGTAAGGAGATATGATTAGATAGCTAACATTATGATTCCTTAGTTTGGGGAAATACTCCATTCCTCTCGTAATCGAGAGGAATGGGAGTCATTGCTTCGTATATTTAGGGCGGGTTTTGCTGCGACTTCATCATTTTCTTGTTTTTTCTCACCCTTTCCACAACCATCTACTATTCATCTCTCACAGTATTAAACCCTTTGTATTTTGCAAGATACCCTCATCTCTCACACTTCTGCTTCTACGATTGTGAAATCATTTTTCATTGTGATTCTTCGCTCAAATATGATGAAGCTAGAGGAACCAAAAACGAAGGAGCACCATACGCTAGTTGAGAGAGCCACGAGTTAGGTAATCTCACAGGTTTCTTTTCTTGCTTTAGAATCCTCTTTAAACAACGATTGTGCCTTTTGTTATTTTAATTCTTCAATTCCTTTTACATATTTTTTCAGATTTTGTCTTTTACGTGGGTTTTAACATCAAGTATTTCTGCGGAGGTTGGTAAATATATATATATTTTTTATGAACTTTCTTTGTCAAGGTTTTTTCGTTAAGGTTTTGCCCACTCTATATTTCCTACTGTTAAGAACAATCATTTTCTATTTTTTAGTTTTATTAGTTCTTGAGGTGTATCGCCGCCCTCAGTATCGCTGTAGGAATCTGTAGATTTCAGCTAGTCTACAACATCTCCATCAACCCAAAAGTCAGGTGCTTCTCTTGTTTACACCTCTCCGTCTATTAGAGGAAAGCTAGCTTATTAAATGAATTTATGTGGGTATATGGAGTGGCAGCAATCTCTATTCTAAATCTATGTTGGTCAGGGTGAACAAGCAGTACAGGGCTGCTAGCGTCTTAGAAAACTTTGCTGAGGGAGAAAAGTACGCCAAGCATGCTTTGAGGAAATTTGTTCGCAACAGGACTCCTGAAATGATGCCATCAATCAATAACTTTTTCTCAAACCCAAAATGAGGTGGTTGCTGCCTTTATGTAACAAAACGGTAGGTGAATCAATCAACAACTTTTTATCAAACCTACGTTTCTCTATATTAGGCGTTGATGAGATGGTGATGATGAGTTTCTTACTTTTTCTTCTTTTTTTTTCTTATTCTTCTCTGATTGCATTTTCTTGGATATGCATTTGATCCTTGTTTTGCCGACAATGTCAAAAGTTGGCTTGGTTCTTTCTGAACCTTTGATTCTTCAAAGTATTTCTCACCATCTGAAATTTTTAATGCTTGGTATACGCATCACCTGCTTATGAAGTCTTTCTGATGCTGAATCACACTCAATATCGAGTCATTTTACGTATTTTGTTCACTCCTGGCTATGGTTTGAGCGATAGTATCCAAGCATATTAAGATAAGATGGATGTTTATCATCAGTTAAACTTTTCATTATCTTTCTTATGCTTAACTAAGAACTTCATTGTTTCCTACATGTTTTGAATCAAGAATTATTATGAAACTTACAAAATGAGTCAACTGGAGTTTTGTGCGTAAGTTCATTTGCCTTGGATGCTAAGTTGTACTAATTGCAGTTTACTTTCTTTTGTATTGGCTTGAAACTGTACTACGGGTACGTGTTTGAGAAGATGAGAGAAATGTGAGATTTGGGTGTGAAGTGGGTCCATGCATGCTTACACCTATCCAATAAGACACACATTAGTTTTACACAAACTGTTGAGACTCTGTTTCATATTCATTTATGATCTCGCGGAGACTGGGAGTGTTTGTGTGTCTGGATAACTTGATTTATGCTCAACGAACCAATCCCTTCTAATACTCACATTATTGGAAATATTTTCAACAACAAACCAGAAAATCTTGACAAAGAATTGGGACTTTCTTTTATCACTGTTTGTCTTTTTCTTTTTTTCCCACGAAAATCTTTGGCTTCCCAACATTCTCTTTCTAGTCTCCAGTAAAATCTTGTAACCAATCATGAAATTTTACAAGAAAAAAAGAGAAAGAATGAAAAGCACCATTCCCTAAAAGACATTATATTTATGTTTATCTGAATGTACTGTTCTAGAACACATTGTATACGTGCATATATACTTGTGTTAAAGTCCAACTGAATGTACTTTTCTAGAACTAATTGGTGGTTTAGTATGATTAAGGCTTGTTCTTTTGTTATTGATGCATCGTAGAACTACTTTAATGATTTTCTTTGTAAACGCCCTTCTTCTATTACAATGACAATCTTTCAAGTTTGTTTTGTCTTACATCTCCAAGTTTGTTGCTTTTATTGCTTTTTGCTACTTTCTTTGGCAATAAGACACTCGACGTTAGAAATCATATATATTTGTTTACATTAAATGATGTTTGTGCTTATGATGTAGGTGAACGACTCCAAGAATCTAACAAGATCATCAAGAAATACCTAGATCGAGTTGCCAAGTCATTTTAAAAGGTCTTTTGTACTTGGATTTTTCTATCCATCTTCTAGTTTATGAATCATTCGAGGAAGCATATTAATATTTTTGTAAGTATTATGAACTTTTGATGCAATTAATGTTGCCTAACCAAGTTATTTTGTATTAGTTGGAAATTTTGTAGTTGTGATGTAAACAAAGTTTGTAGTGTTAATCTGGTTATTTTGCATCAATTAAAGACTTTTTGTTAAGGTATTATATATAGCTGTGATATTTTATATCATTTGCATTATCAGAAGAATGTAAATTGTATTAAACTATGTTACTTGATTTTACTATAGCAATGGAACGGTGGATATTATGGTTATATCGATAAATTGTATAATATCTTGGATGATTAAACTATATTTTGAGGATATTAAGTAACTAGTGATATGTTGATCGATGCAAGAAAATATTAGGGTATTTTTTTCTTCAAGAATCTAAAAGAAAATATCGCAATATACTTGATTTTAAACATTTTGTCATTATAAATAAGGTGCATAAATTAAATATAATCAATTAAAATATATTTAAAATTTCATATGAAATAAAATATTTCTCAACATTTTTAACAAACCAACCACCATCAATGATAACAATAATTATTCCTTCTTCTGAATTAACCATCATAATTATAATGATTATATTCATTTCTATTTTTCACTATATTCATTCCTATTCTTATTCTCATTCTTATTTTTCTCAGTGAATCAAGCGCCCCCTTAATTTTGAAAGCTTTGAGAGCGCTTGGTCCAATCTTTGTATATTGATAAAACAAAACATAGCCCACGTGACAATTACATGTGTTATGTGTAAACATGTAAATGCGAGGGGGGATTACACATTTTGGTTACGTATAGAGATAAACGTCAACCTGTTGGCTGCCCTTGCCCACCCAGTGGTGGACCACATAAAGAAAGCTAAGAGCTTACGTGTCTAGTCAGCAAGTGCCACCCAAATTTCCAAGCCCTTATCCTTTCCGCTTCTCGTATGATAACCAATCTTCACATCTGCTTCAAGCCTCCGCATATATCCCACCAGTACTCCATTGTCTTCTCTCCCCCATGGCTTCTTCTTACCTTGTTCTTCGCTTGTGCTCTTTACTATACCTTATCACCCTTTTATATGCTCAACCTTCACATATACCAAACCATGTTGTCGTTCTTCCTGTAACAAAAGACCCCTCAAGTCTCCAATACTTGACCAAACTTTCCAATGGTAGGTCCCTTGTGCCCATCATGCTTGTGCTTGACCTTGCTGGCCCTTTTCTCTGGGTTGATTCTGTATCTAACCTCGTGTCCTTCTCCACTCGCCGGGTTCCAAGTTGCTCGCTCCAATGCTCCAGCTTCTCTGCCAAGGCCCTTGGTCTCAAGGTCAAAACCTGCTTCTCTCCTACACACAGCAACATCTGTGATGTACCTGCACAAAATAGCATTACCAAATTGGCAACTAGAAGTGAGCTTGTAGAAGATTTAATAGCCATTAATCCTTCCATTAAGGGGTCAAAATCTGGTAAAATAACCAACCTTGACAAATTTCTCTTCAGCTCTGCGCCCAGTTTTCTACTCAATGGCCTAGCAAGTGGTGCTCGAGGAATGCTAGGCCTGGGAATGACTACAACATCATTGCCTTCACAGCTTGCTTTAAATTTTGGCTTCCAAAGGAAATTCACTACCTGCTTATCACAATCAAATGGTCTCGTACTCTTTGGAAAAGAATCCGTTGACCCAATTTTTGGAACGGAAATCAGAAAGTCACTGCTGTACACCCCTCTTGCTGACCCGCCTGGTGGTGGTGGCTCACAAGAATATTTCATCACAGTCAAATCAATCAACGTAAATGGCAAGCAACTGGATCTAAATAACCAAGAGGGCGCTATTGGGTGGGCGAGAATCAGCTCAGTTGTGCCGTACACAACCCTGGAGAACTCAATTTATAACACATTTGTTAAAGCCTATTCCGAGGCCACAAATTCCATGAACATAACAAGAGTGGCACCGGTGGCACCGTTTGGTCTCTGCTTCAGTTCCAAAGAAGTTGCAAGCGGGGCAGTCGGGGCAGTGGTTCCTACGATAGATCTGGTGTTGCAGAGTAAGATGGTAAAGTGGAGAATTAATGGGCGGAATTCAATGGTACGTTTAAGTGATGGCGTCATGTGCTTGGGGTTAGTTGATGGAGGCCTGAACTCCAACACCCCAATTGTTATAGGAGGTTTTCAGTTAGAGGATAATCTTCTTGAGTTTGATTTGGGTACTCGTATGTTAGGCTTTAGCAATTCACTGTTGAGGATTCAAAGATCTTGCTCTGATATGTTGTAGGAATCTCTTAAAGAAAGTTGTTGTTATGTTATGTTATGTTATGTATGAGATTGGGGAAATTTTTGTGACTATCTGTCTAAAATGTGGCTTGGAATTGGATTGTATCTCTTTAAATAATAATAACTTCATACTATTAGGTCTGGAAGATAATTAATGGAAGCTTTCGCTTTAGCTTTCATGACTTTTAGTCTTCTTCCTTTTTCTTATTATCAACCATGTTATTGGTCTTCCTCACTATTAACCAACATTTTTGTTTTCTTCTTCATCGTTAACTAACTAGCAATATTTTCATAGAATCTCCATCATCAACTTGTACATCATTCAGCTTAAAATATTGTTTACTATTATGGGTTAAATATCCCACTAATGAGTGAACTTCCATTTGTTTGTAAATTGAAGAATCATGTGCCATATGTGAAATGGTTGAACTAATTTGTTTATGAGTTTGGAGATAAGAGTTTTCAAAGTGATATGCTGAAAATTTTACTAAGAGGGTTGATTGAATTAATTTATACATTAAGGAAAGAAATAGCTATGTTAAAGAAGGAGGTTAAAACAAGGACAATTAAAGTTGATTGTCTTTTTGAACTAGAGAAAAATAAAGGAGATTGAGGAGTAAATAAAACATATAAAGGAAGAATTAATATGTTAGTAAAAGAGAAAATTTTTTGTATTTTATATTAATACACCTTATAATAGTATGGTTTTTTGTATTTTTGTGGCTATTATTATTGAAAAATGGCATGGCTATTGACATTTATAATGAACTTGTTTAGTAATCAGTGATTGCAATGTTAAGTTATTCGTATTAATGTTAAATTGTTATGTAATTAATATTTGTTATTATTGAATGCAAATCAAGTGATGAAATTTAATTTACTTAGGATGAAGAAATTGGATGTATCAAAGAATATAGCTAAGTGGTAAAAGCAAATAAAACCTATAATCTATAGAAAATAGTAGATCTAAGCAATTTCATTTAGTATATTATCACATTGGATACATATTATTGAGCCAAAATATATATGACCTTAAATTCATATACAATTAGTTGCCAAAAGATATGTGTTTAAATATTCCGAATAATATGCCAAAAAATTTCCTTTCATCGCAATAGCTAAATAATGTAAGAAATCACATTTATTATTGTTGATTGTACATTAAATTGCATCCTTTATTTGTACTAAATTGAGAAACTTGTTCATGTGATGACTATCCTCTTCTTGCCAATAATGTTCTCGTCTCATTTGCTTTAGCTTGTAACTATTTCTAGGTTATTCTTTGTTTTCCTTTGAAACTTAGCACCAAGGATCAACATCTCTAAACTTCATTTTAGTGGGATGTATAGAGCTATTAACGTATTCACAATAATGTAATAGTTAATTATGTAGAATTATTGATAATGTCATTAATAAATATCATAAATGGAACTCAAAATATTGCTTTATTGACTAGGTATAACAATATCTTCTATATTTTTGGCACTAATAACCTATATTAATTAGAAGAAACATCCCTAAAGTGAAATTCAATTAAACATGCCTTAACTATCAAAGAATTGATAAAAACAAAAGATTTATATACTTGTGAACATGCCTTGATTGTAGCTTGTAAACATGTAGAATGATCTATTATTAGGACCTGATAAAATATCTGCTTTTATATAACTACTTTAAAAAAACTAAATTTTCTTTTCTATCTTGCTAAATAAGCAATAGTTCAAAATAACTTTCTTACTTTGATGAATAGGTGAATGTATGATTTCTCAACTTTAATACATGTAATAGGATTTTTTTAGAGTATTGAATGAGTTTTTCTGAGTTAGTCAATTATGAAATAACCAATGAACAATGTAGCTGTAGCTAGTACCGACAAGTATGACTCGATCTTATAAGGATTATAAGTACTAGTAATTATCATTAACTTATTATCTAGTCTACAAAATTGGCTTTGATTTTTTTAATTTAAAATAAAATAAAACTAAAGCAAGTATAATAAATAGGTCCTAAGATTAAATCAGAGAATTAAGGAAGCACTTTATGAACTATCGATATTAGAAAATTAGTATCTACGTTTTGAATCCCCGTAAAACCTTTAACAAATAGATCTTTTAATATGTAATTATTTTATTGATTTATTGGACCATGGAGATTCCTATAGTATGTTAATAGTAACCTTGAGTCTAATAACAACTTATCATAAGGTTTTTGATCGAATTACTAAGGTTAAAGTTTATGGGATTATTTATCGATTTATGAATCCCTCTATTAGGTTTGATCATAATCTAGAAGATTTATCATCCTATCTTTAAGGTTGCAATCAATTCCTTCAAATTATGGTAGATCTATTCATAAATAGGATTTCTCAATCTCTATGTATGAAATCAAATTATGATCTAATATTCTACATTTATTAGAACATAAATAAAACACGTAACTATATCAAAATATATCAATCAAAACATTGTTAAAGTATTAATATAAGGTTTATCTTGCCTAACCATTAACAAGACGTTTAGTTACACATGATAGAACACGAAATCAAACATAAACTGAAAAAAACAAATAGAAAATAGAGGATTGACAATTCTAAATCTCCCATTCAATTATATCAAGTGTTATTGTAAGGTAGAGGTTTGATCTTGCATTTCGATGGATCTTTCGATGATGTCTTTGTGTTTTCCACTTTGAATAAAAGTAACCCCTTGAGAATGAACTCCATATTTGGAATCGCCTCCTAATGTCTGCTCCTTTCATTTAAGGTTGAACACATCCTTTTATATTGAAATTTAGGATTTTGGGTAGATGCAAGGGCTGATGCACGACCATGCATCAAACCATGACCCAAAATCTCCAAAATTCTAGAATCTGTATAGTTTGAGAGAAGTGCACAGGCTATTGCATGCCTTGCATCCCTTATGTCTTCAATTCTTCATTTTATATCGTTTTTTCATCTGAGTTCTTCTCTTTTAAGTTTGTCAAGGCAATTACAACCTATAAACACACTTGGAGTAAATTAAGTACCAAATTTACAACAAAAGTATAAAATATCAAGCAAAAAAACATTAAATATGGGATATAATTATGATCAATTATACATCTATCAAACATCCCGATACTTAAACTTTTGCTTGTCCTCAAGCAAATCATAATCAAAATTATAAATTTTACCACTTCTATCCCTCATTAATCTTGATCTTTCCAATCATACTATAAATCATCATATCCTATTGAATCAAATTATCATATAATTATGGTCAAGCTATCCTAAAATTTGCTTTTCTAAGCAATATTAATAGTAATCACATCATAATCTGATTAAAGTCAAAAGAATTAATTTTTACACCTTCACAAAGATGTCATTCAATGCACTCAAGTGTTTAGGGTGAAAAGTATCAAAACTCTCAATCAATGCATAATAGAACTCTTACCATTGGCTTGCAATAAAATTACATCTCCATCATTTATGTATAAAGTAGAAACAAAAATCCAAATGTCTTTCTATAGGTTATAATGGGGCTTAGGTATGGTATGATTGGGATAATAAAATGGGTTAAATTGAAGGAAATTTACTACTCAATATATTTCAAGACTTGTTTCTAAATACCCATAGGTCTTTTCATTGCAACTCTATTGGTACCGTAAACTTATTCACGCTTCTCTCTCTCTCTCTCTCTCTAATTAACCAATTGCAATCATTCAATAACTATAATTCAAGAAATATTAGACCTTTCAAGCATTTCAAGTCTTCAATAAGTAAATAATGTAAATGACCTTCAAGGTTTAAAACAATAAAAAGGTTTTCCAAGAAAAATATGCTAAAGGTTAATATATGGGTTTAATTAATGAAAAAGGATAAAGTTCAATTTGGTTATTCGTAAAGGTTAGTAATTTTCAAAGAAATAGGCTTAAATAAGTTGTTAAATCTAAGTGCCTTCATCATATCAATCCTTCTGATTTAACAAATATGGTCTCAATATGCATAATAAAAGCAAGTTCTAAAATTATTCTACTACATATGACAACACAAATGAAAGAAACAAAAAGAACTTAAAAATTTTTAAATTTTTGCTCTTAGGTTCAAAAGCTCACGAAAAAGATAAGGATTATGTGTGTCAATAATATGCAATATCATTCAACTTGAATATTTCAATAATTATTAAAATATCATTTAGAAAGGTAATTTTATTCTAACTATCATCCGTTTGTATACCAATTCAACTCAATATTCAATAATGAATTATAGTATTAATGGACATATTTCAACCAATTCAGAATGTCAGTTCATAAAATTTAATAAACAAGATTATAATAAGCTTAAATAAAATCGTTAAAAATTCATTAAACCCTTCCCAATGTACACAATATATATAATAAAGGAAAAATTTTAAGGGTATTTTCCTAAATATGATGATTTTGTTCTATTTTTTTGATCCATCTAATAGTAAACCACATCCTTGCAAAATATAAACAAGAAAGGGGTAAAAAGAACATGGAAATAACATAACATAAAATAACATGAAATAAAATCCTATACTAACATATGAAATATAATCAAAATGAAATTAAACTAAAACCTATCAAAATTCATGGGTTGCCCCCAAATCATCGCTTTTTTAATGTCGTTAGCTTGACGTACCCTTCATGCTCAACTTCATCCTAAATTAATAATGAGTGGCTTGCTTCCACTTGTTTACCTATATAAACGTTTTTTAGTCTATAAGTAAGCCACCTATTGCAAGATAATAACAACGAATAATTTATCGAATTAATAAATCCAATTGCATTCATTAATGCCCTTTTAAAGGACAAATTGTTAGTGAAAGAGGGAATAACAAAACTTCCTCAATTGTTAGTTGACTCAAACGATTTGTCTTCGAGCACTACAAGAAATTAGTTATTAGCGATGGATAATTATCGACAGAAACTGAACCGTTGGAAATTATTGACGAAAAATCAATATTTGTCGGTAAAATTGTAGAAAAAATGTCGACTTGAGACAAAAAAAATTTGTCAGTAAATATGGAGGGAAATCATCCTATCAAAATTTCTGATGGAATATAGCGACAGTAAGATATGTCTGTTAGTAAAGAAAGCGAGAATGCTTGTCGGGGTAAGTAAAGCTGGAGTTTACTGACGAATTTTCCGTTGGTAAAGTCTAGTCGTAAATGTTGACGTTTGCTTTTGTTTAAGCATTTTAAGAAAAACAAAAAGCGATGTCATTTGGTTTAACATCAAACGACGTTGTTTTCGTTAAACCTCAAGCTACCACTGCTTCCTTCCCTCTTATTTCCCCTCATCCATCACGCACAGCCCCATTTATTTTCTCTCATCTGTCGTCATTGTTTGACCACCATTGTCGTTGTCCCACTGCGCCTCCTCGTTGTTGCATTGTGCATCATCGTCGTGTCGTCGTGCGTCTTCAGCGTGTCATTATCCTCGGGTAGCCAGTGTCGTCATCTCTGTGGCAATCGAAGGTCATTGCGCATCGTGCCACCATACCTTATCACCGCTCATCCTCATCGTCGCCGTCATCGCATCTGCTTCAGGTACTGTATGATCATCTCCGACGCCTCCCACCTCTTCGTCGTCATCATCCTGTCAATGTTGATTACGTTAATTTAGTTCATTATTATATTTAAGATTGCATTAGTGACTAGAATATGTATAGAGAAGATTTATGGTGTAAAGATTGCAAAACTTAAAAGGAATCCTACATATAATTAATAGAAAATTAATAATTATTATGTTTAGTTTGTAGTTTTCTCTTGTCATATGGTAAATCATTTTACTTATCGTTTATTATGTTTTTTATTGTCATTTAGTAACTTCATTTATCATTTAGCTTGTTATTTCACTTGGCATTTGGCCTTAGATATTTCTCTTATTGCCAAAAGTAGGATAAAATTTTCCTATTATTTTATGCCACATGCCTATCATCATGTCATTTTGTTAGTTTATTATTCACCTTTTGTCTTGATTGTCATTTTGTTTTATTTATATGGTCTTTGATTGTCACTGGTCATTTTTTATATCATTTTACTCACTGTTGGTATGTTTCTTTGCTTACCATTTAGCATGATATTTTGCTTCGAATTAGGCCTTAGGTGTTTCATTTAGCATGAGGCGTTAGGTGTTTTACTTGGTACTATACTTAAGGTGTTATGATTTTCCATAGGTCTTATGTGTTTTGCTTGACATTAGGCCTATGAATGCAACCATGGCTAACCTAACAATAAATAGTATTGGACCCCGTTTCTGAAGCCCAACTATCCAGAATATCATAAAATGTGAGCTTAATCTAATAAAACACCTTAACCATTATTGATTCATCTCCATGCTTTGATACCATAACATGTAGGCCTCGTTTCTGGAGTCCAACTCTTGAGTCACGAAACGCTAAATGTTGGGTCCTAGCCCAGAAGTTTCCGCGGTGAGCGGACGAGCCCTTCTGTGAAAACACTTTAGGAAAAGTTTGCCACGGCAAACTCTTGACTTGCCGCGATGAACTCTTAGCTTTGTCGAGGTGAAGTTCCAATTACGCCACGGCGAGAAGCTTGGCTTCACCGCAGCGAAGATGCACAATTAGCCATAATAAAACCTTTCAGGAAGGGTTCACTCCATAGCCTTCCCTAGGTCTCTACATTTATCCCATCCTTACTTTCACTTTAAGTTGTCCCGAATTCACTCCCTCTAAGGTAACATCATTTCATGACAATTCAACTACCAGTGTTATTTCTTCAAAATCTCAAATCTCTACTCAATTTATTCACTACTACAACTAAT
>JAOTAY010000190.1:22182377-22195911 GCA_025629805.1 Erythroxylum baracoense
CAAAAAAGAGAAAGACTTGCTGAGCAAAATCATGTGAACTAACTAGTCTGCATAATCTTGTTGGAAAATCATAAAACCTACGCTTCAAGCTTCTGGATTTCTTTAGGAGTGTGTTACTGATATCGCGTCTTTCTTGGAGGATTGTCGGCGACATCTTCGTTATCACCAGAAGCTCCATCCAGGTTGCCACTCCCAGATCTACTCTCATATTAGCTCCTCCTACTCTCTACTGCTCCTTCCCGCACTAGGCTCAAAGACGGTAAAAGACGGGGAAGACAAGATTGAAGAGAAGCTCCTGGAGAGAAGAAGAAGCCTAGAACTTGCGGTGAAATGAGTAATGAACGATATGTCTTATGCTTTGTATATAACCAGTTAACTCGGTTCGACACAAACCGGCCGGTTCTCTAATAAATCGGTCGGTTTTATTATATAAAAGTTATTAGCTGTAACCGAACCAGACCACTGGCAGGTTCGAAATTTTTTCGATCGGACCGGCCGGTCTGGTCCGATTTTTAAAACCTTGAAACTAGGTTTTGCTTTTTTTCCTTTCTTTATAATTTAACACAATAAATAGAACCCAACTTAATTTCATTTTAAGGCTACAATTTATCTCTTACGTGGCTTTGGCTTAATGCCGTCAGAGAAAACGAAATGCTTTACTTTTACCACCCATATTTTGCAGTTGGAGGCAACCTACGATTTGGTGCCACGTAAAATAACTAAACGATGTTTATCCTTGACACTTCAGATTGTCTGGGAATCCTGTGTTCCTCCATTGAGTTTTAAATCACTGTGCCTCGAACGTGGCTTATCTCATTCGCTTTCCCAGATTTGGTGTGTTTGTGCTGGGTGAATATGATTATTGCTACTGATCCCATACTTAAGAAATGTACGACAGTATTTGTTAAGGATTATCATTGGATGATTATCATCTTCTTCATCATCACATTCAGTCTTAATCTTATATTCAAGTAGAGTTTAGAGAGATCTAATAGTATACATCCTTATTCTTATATAATAAAAAGGTTGTTTTCAGTAGACTCATATACAAAACACGACAATAAAAAATGATGCAGCTTTAAAAAATAAATATATAAAACTGATATATTAAAAGAGTATGTAAATAAAATTAAAATAAATAAGTAAATAAATAAATCATGTTATTTATTTTGAAAAATGTTGATTAATCACGTTATAAAAAAATTTCTAAAAGCCTTATCTTATACTAGAAGTTGCATAAGAATATTGAGTGGAGTATCAATGGGATGTAAAGGGAAAAGACTAATGACTTTTCGTGGACAGTAGCATCAACAAACTTGTTAGGATGCTCGAGAAGGCTAATGGAGAAGACGCGTATCTAATGCATTACAAGAAACCAAGCATTTGTACAATGGTCTTATACAATCTGAACAAGAGTTGTAAAAAAAGCATAGACTATACCCCGAGTTAGCTTGTTCCTAAATCATATCACCTGTTATGAAGATGCCCGGTTGAGGAAAAGAAACCCAGTCTAGGTTTCCAGTAGATAGTCATGGAAAATAGACATAGAAAACGAGAAAAAGAAAAACTCATTTGATCCTGAGTGCAAACTTCAATAATTATAATTAATAAAAAATAAATTTTGTTTTATTAAAATAATATTTTTAGTATGTATAATTTATTAATAAACATTAAATAATTACTACTAAACTTTTTTTATAAAAGAAAGATATTAAAAACGCATGATTACGAAATTGGCTATGAAAATAAACATTTGATGTTTTCAGAAATGTACTTGGATTTCCGTGAAGAAACATTTTAAAAATCATTATTTATTAGGCCTTTACAAATAATAAGCCTCCCAATCATATCTGAAACGACATGTCAAACAAACAGCGCACTGTTTTGTCAAATAAAATCCTCTTATCTCTTTTCCCTGTACCAATCATGTTCTCTTTCATCTCAACCATTTATTTATGTGGGTCTCACATAAATGTATAGTTGAGATAAAATGGCACATGATTGATACAGAAAAAAGGAAACAGAGGATCAAGTCCTCTATTTTATTCCCTTCTCTCTTTGTTTATTACGGTAATTGTAGTTGTAAACGTTATCGTTCAATAATAATAATACTAAGAAACAATGATCTGTACATGTATACAGAATGCAAAGTCAGAAAAAGGTGACAACAAATGTATAGGAATAGCAGGCTCTTCTATTCAGATGCAACTTGTTGCTTGTTTTTGGTCTAGTTCAATCAGTAAGAATTACAGAAAACTGTTGTCATTTTTGTTTGGTATTCAAATCGCAGGCTTTCAAGTTATCAGAATCTGCACAATTTCAGTTGAATGGAATATAATAATAAGTTGAGTTATATATTTTGCTAATAAGAAAGGGAAGTTGAGATTCATATATAGGCAAGTCCGTAGATTCAAGAGTAGACAGTTGCTAATATGAATTATTCTGAAGGGAATGGATAATGTTGTAATTTTTTTATTAATAAAGTTATATTTATGGCATAATTCTTAATTATTGGAGTATAAGATTGATTGTTACTTATCAAGAATTGAACTATAATTATTTGCCTAAGATTGAATTATTTGTGTTTCCACTTGTGAACGAAGAGAATAGAAAATGTAATTTAACACATACACTATATATGATCAAAAGCATAATCTGAGAAAGTGACAATTGATTTGTCTCAAATTGGGTTGGAGCTAAATGTTAAGACATGGCTTTATGGGAACCGAACAGTAGGAATAATCCTAAAGAAGGATCTCTCAATCTCAAACAAACCTTGAGTTTTCCTAATTTTGTCATGTCCGGATTGGTTTTAGCTATAAATTTGTTACTCCTTGTTGGGGTTAGGCAGCTCCAAAAGCATCCAAAGGTAGGCTGAGTTCTTAAATTCTTATAAATGCTGTTCTTCGGTGTCGCTGCATGATTTGTAGGTGACCTCTCTTTGTCACAGGCAGGATTATTCTCAATTGACCAAAGATGGAAATTACACTATTGTATATCTAATCATTAGCCGCTTTGTTGTCTAATGAATTTTTGTAGTATTTACTGATAGCAAGTGCTTACACATACCGTCGATGGATAGCTACGTTCAGATAAGAAAACAACTTGAAAAGGAAGTGGTTTGGATTATTATTTGATTCCCATTTTGTTGTATTCAAAAATAAAGGGGGGTTTCTAAGTGACTAACAGGAATTGAATTTTTAAAAAATTGTTTTGTTTTTCTTTTTAGAAATATTGCTTATATATGGGGACTACCTATTTGTACATTTATGGTATGCATGTCATATAAGCGCAATGTTCATGCTAATCATCGATGCTATAGTATAAGGTAATCCAAACAAAACAGAACATTTGTTTGTTAATCTTATACTCTTCAAACTGCAACTTGAGATAAGAACTGACTCCAAATCTCGATTTTTTTATGGCATTATCTGTCTTAGTCAACATAAAAGTATTGATTTATGTCCTACAACCAACTAGAGTAATATAATTGTTTAAACGTATTTTTATCTTACACAATTTAAATGTATATAATAAAGTCTATGAATAGATATGCATTGCAAACAAAATTATGATAAGATCATAATTATAATATTTATATTATATTTATAAATTATCCCAAAATTATTTCTAGTTATTATTATATTAAGATTATTGGACATATATACATATATATATGGAAGATCTTATAGACTAAACCGATCTCATATGAGAATTCTATTTGAAACATACATATAGGGTTTACTATAATTATCCTTTGACTTGAGATCACCAAAGTATCTCATATAGGGTTTACTATAATTTGATCCTACTTATGACATATTTTAGGCAAGAGCAGCTCAGTCGATAGTTATTGGACATAAAATAAACTATATAGAGATAACATATGATTCTTCACCCTAAAAATTATAAAGAATGTTCTATTATTTTTTCTTAGTGTTAATTTGAAAAATCTTTAACAAAAGTGGAATGACACTTTGTAAAATAGTTTACAAATGTTATTAATTGAATCAATTATTGATGATGGAGAACTGATATGATTGGACTTAAATAGAGTAAATAGGGTAAAAAGTATTTTTATGCTCTATGTCTAAGGTGAACATTGTATAATGAAATAGTTGAATTATACGAAAAAATCATACATAAAAAATTGGTTAAAACTACTTTGACATTAAATTCTAAATATTTGGGTGATATGATATATTGCTAGGCACCAATCTGGATATATGAATATAAATTATTTAATTATAGAATTAAAGATAAATTGAAGAAGTTTAATTTATTTAATCATAAATGTGATTTAGGTTAGAATTTATATTCATTACCAACATATTTGGAAACCTAGTTAGTCATACATAAGAACGGATTAACGAGAGAAAAAAATAATCATACATAAGAATGTATTGACGAGAAAAAAAGTGCTTTATTCAAGTTAAACTTGATTGTAAAATTTGAGAAACTTAACAACTAAATATGAGATATTTAATAAATAAAGACTTATTTGAGATATTGGGTCTTATTTGAAAAATTTTTGGTATTTAACTAGAATTAATTGTAATTGGAATTAAAGTGTTAATTGAAATTATATTTTTATTTCAATTAAATTACCAAAATATCCAAAACTTATTATAAATATGCTTAGGCTCTAAGGGCTATCATTTTTTTTCCTAACCCACTCTATAATAGTTGTAGAGTTATCTTAAGTCGTTATGTAGATATCAGACATGTGCACAGGTAAGATGATTAAGATTAACCAATTTTATAAATAGTTTGAGGGAAATATCAAGAAAAGTAACATGTTTCACAATAACGTATGAATTAAAATTCATGCTTTATTAAACTTTATGTGTTAATCATGTTATAGAATTAAAGTGATCTTAACTTTCGAAAATCAAAAGAAAAAGTTTCGAATTTATTTCGCTAAGCGTGAGATTGGATCATGGAGGAGCGACGAGCGGTTACAACAGTAGGTGAAACATATCTCGTCGCTTGCAACTTCAAATTGGCAGACATAACAGCTTCAAATTGGCAGACACAAGCTGCCAAATTTTTATTCCATAAGGGATTATTCAATCCAATTGTACCACGTAATCTTTTAAAAGGCATTCTGTTGTGCTCATTGAGGGATTTAACCCAAAAACCTTAGGATACAAGCTGACGATAGTCATGCACCGCCTATGTTCATGTTCCCAAAGGCAACTCTCTCTTTCAAGAGGATTCACGGCATGTTAAGACACACTATCATCACCATCATCATCATCTTCATCATCACTCAGTCTGAAATCCCGCATTAAAGCGGGGCCTAAAGAGGTCAATAGTACACAGCCTTACTCCTACAGAGTAGAGAGATTATTTCTGGTAGACTCACATGCAAATGTGACAATGAAAAAAGAAAACAAAAAAGTACTTAGTATAGTAATAATATAACAAAAACTACAAATAATTGATGCAGGTTAAAAAGAGTATATAAATAAAACTAAAATAAATAAATAATCCATTTATTTTATTCAAATAAACATAAAAAAAGTCATAAAATAACTAAATACATTAAAAAATACTTAGAATATAGTAATAATAAATAATTACAATAAAATAATAACTTCAAAAATAAATAAATAAAATAAAATAAAATATAGCAGCATAATAACTGTTTATCAAAAAGATATCCAACTTGTCAACAAGACGAACTTGTCAAGAAATTCACATACAAAACAAAACTTGCAAACAGTCACAATAAAGATACATTCAAGAGTTAAAAGCAGTAGTCATAATGCATGTAGCAACCAAGATAAAACAATTAGAAGGGGATAGATATACTGTTACTCTTTTACAAACACAAAACCTGATATTGGGAGTAAGACTAGAATCAGAGACAATCACACTTCTAAAACTTGAAAAACTCCACTTTACCATCTGTAAAAAAAAAGAGTGCAACATGAATATAACACAAAAAGCCAAATAGAGGAAACATAAGGGTGTTTCAAATTTAAAAATGCAATACCTTGGATATAAGTCAACGAGCACTCAGTTGCTAACATAATCAAAAGAGAAGTTGTATAACAAAAAGTAATGAATAACATAAAGTAAGAAACTTTTACATTAAATTGCTTCCAGCACAACATAGTTCCAGGAAAATAATTCTACAGAGAAGACAAGATTTTGAGAAGAAAAGTGTAAAAAACAACCATGTGAAGACACACTATCGTTGAGTTATATCTAAAGACAAGAAGAGGCGAGGTTGGTGGTGCATGCAGGACTAAGGGCGATGGTGGCATAAGATGGCAGCTAGGGCTTATTTAATATTCCATGAATCTAAGGTTTCTAAGGAAGAAGAGTGATGTTTGGAAACAAATGTGAAAAGGGGGTGCTATAATCCAATTAAAACAAGTAAAAATAGAATTCTAAATAGAATTGAAAATATTTTAAATTAAAAAATCAATTCCATAATTCCATAAATTATTTTTCTTAATATGATTAATATTAACAATTAAATTTATTCTTATTTAAATTTAGAAAATTATTTTTAAAACTAAAATTAATTATATTTTAGTTAGATTAAAATTAATTAATTAGTTTCCTTAAAATTATGAAAAGTGCTTTTTTAAGTAATTAAGAAAGATATTTTCTAATTAAATTCATTTATTTATTTGATTTAAACAAATTAAATTTATTATTTTATTATATTTATTTAGAAATTATTTATAAATTTATTAATTTATTATAAAAGGTATTTTTCTGGGTTAAATTTGAAAGGGTGTTTTCATTTATTAAAAAAGAAAATGAACTTCTTTAATATTTTTAAAAACAATTTTCTAGTTTATTAAGGAAAGATTTTATAATTAATTAAGAAATTAATCTCTAATTAGAAAATATAAAGGACTTTCTTAACTAAATTTAAAGTGTTTTATTTAATTTCGAAAGTAGTTTCCTTTAATACTAGAAAATAGTTTTCTAATTAAAAAAAATAATTTCTAATTAGATTAGAAATAGTCTTCTAATTGGATTAGGATTTCTTACTGATTGAATTTTGAAAAAGGAAATTTTCTAAATCATAATAAGTAAGAAGAATAATTTACTGAAAATTATTTTCATAAAAGTTTTAGTTCAAGGAGTCAAGATCATCGGAATAGTTTTGTTTTAAACTTGAAAGTCGTTTTCAAATCAATTCCATTTTCTATTTGGAATAGAAATTTAATTTATTTAGGAATCAATGGTTTAATCTAATTTATTTTTAAAAAATTTGAATATATTTTTTTATATTATGAATATCAATAACTAAAATCAAATAAAGTTTGATATTTTATGCATACAATTTGATGGCATGAGACATTGCATGCATGCTTTATTTATATGTTTCATATATATATATATATATGATAGGTTATGTTTGATAAGATTATTCGAAATTAAATCCCTTGCTAAAAATATTAAGTACATGTTTTGAATTGATTATTGTCTTCTATTGTTATAAGAATAAACCATAGCTCTGTTAATTATTAGGCTTGTTAAGCAAACTCAACGTTGTTTTAACTCGAATATGTTTAGTCTTATAAGTCCTACTTAACTAACTTTGTGTGAATAGATAAGCAAACTCATGGTCACATAAATTTAGAGGCATGATTAAGAATAACATATAAGATATGTGTTGACAATAATTGTCACCTAATAGATCTAAAAGTTACATAAAATGTAATTGATAAAGTCGTTATCTACCTAATTTACGTTTGGATAATTTGTTAAGAAACTCAAGATCAACTAAATTTGAATGGGATCCTAACCCACTAGAGAGATTAGAGCAATCTTTCAAAATGGTAGTGATGACTATTATTTTGAATAAAATAGTAGGAGTAACTGACCACATGATTAAAATCCTAATTTTATTTGGTAGCCATTGCATATAACCTATTACTTGCTTTCTTAAATATTTATTTTGTTCTCAGTAGAAATTATCTTTTTCAAAATAGTTGATACTAAGTTATTAGTGAACCAAATTTTTTAGACATAGGATCGAGTTTAAGAGAAGTTGTCAAAGTTAGAAAGGAAATTATATGTCAATTAAGTAATTTTTTCATAATCCCTATTAAGGATTCAGTGATAAAGTTTTGGAGATATGTCAATATTATATAGCCGATAAAATGTAATGACAACTTTAGTAAGATGAATGTCAACACCTAGATAGAGTAATGCAAATAGTTGCATTAAGTAGAGGTACAATGTACAAATGGGATTATTTCACTTAATTAGCATACCAAAGGCATAAATAAGAATTACAATTAAAGCATTTGCTATAATATGATAATAGTTGTCATTAGAAGAAAAAATAATTGCATGAATTTCTTGCATATACATGATACAATAAGGATTATATTTATTTTTAATTGATGTTTTAGAGTATTTTACACTGAATGTAGATTTAACATATTACAATGTTTAAGACATGATAAGAAATATATTTTTGAGTAAAATTAGTTAATGTAAATTTATACAAATAGCTTGTATTTGTTAGATCAAGAGAGACTTATGTTTAATAAAAGTGGAAATAATACAAAGTTCGATAACTAATACTATCCTTTTATGCTATGTTAGTTAAATCAATATAATGAGAATTATAAAGTTACATATAAGGATATATGTATCCTTTTGATTATAAATGGTATTAAACTTGTGATACTTATTGGGTTGAAGAAAAATCAAATCAGTCTTTGGTGAAAGAATAATGATGGTAATGAATTGCTAAATCTTATACATGTGATATGTTGGATGTAATACCATTCATAAAAGGATGATACCTCTATTTCATTATATCATTAATGACTTTGTGTGATATATCCATATGTATCACTATAAGAAAATTAGTTATTAGTGATGGATAATTACTGACGGAAATTGAACTGTTGGAAATTACCAACAAAAAATTATTATTCATAGGTAAAATTGTCAAAAAAAATTTCGACTTGCGTCAAAAAAATATCCGTTGGTAAATATGAAGGGAATCCCGATAAATTTTTCGATGGAATATAGCGATGGTAAGATATGTCCATTAGTAAAGAAAGCGAGAATGCTTGGAGGGGTAAATAATGCTAAAGTTTACCGACAAATTTTTTGTCGGTAAATTCAGTCGGTAAAGTCTAGTCGTAAACGTCGTTGTTTGTTTTTGTTTAAGTGTCTTTTAAAAACGAAAATGACGTCGTTTCATGTTAAACTAAACGACGTTGTTTTCATTAAATCTAAAGCTATTGCTGCTTCCTCTCCCTATTTTTCCTCTTCCATCATGCACAACCCCATTTATTTTCTCTCATCTGTCGTTATCGTTTGACCGCCACTATCGTCATCCCACCATGCCTCCTTATCGTCCAATTGCGCGTCATCGTCCTGCCGCTGTGCATCGTCAGCGTGCCACTGTCCTCAGGTAGCCATCGTCGTCATCTCTGTGGCAACCGAAGGGCATCACGCATCGTGCCACCACACCTCGTCATTGCTCGTCCTCACCATCGTCATTGTTCGTCCTCGCCGTCATCATTGCATCTACTTCAGGTACTATATAATTGTCTCCGATGCCTCCCACCTCTTCGCCATCGTCGTCCTGTCAATGTTGATTACGTTAATTTGATTCATTATTAGATTTAAGATTACAGTAGTCAGTAGAATGTGTAGAGAGAAGATTTATGGTGTAAAGACTGCAGAAATTAAAAGGACTCCTACGTAGAATTAATAGAAAATTAATAATTATTATGTTTAGGCTATAGTTTTCTTTAGTCATTTGGTGAATCGTTTTACTTTTTGTTTATTATGTTTTTTATTATCATTTAGTAGTTTCACTTATCATTTAGCTTGTTATTTCACTTGGCATTTGGCCTTAGATGTTTCTCTTATTGTCAAAAGTAGAATATATTTTTCCTATTATTTTTTGCCACATGCCTATCATCATTTCATTTTATTAGTTTATTGTTCACCTTTTGACTTGCTTATTGTTTTTTTTAATGTGGTCTTTGATTTTCAATGGTCATTTGGTATATCATTTTACTCACTATTGGTATGTTTCTTTACTTATCATTTAGCATGATATTTTACTCATAATTAGGCCTTAAATGTTTCATTTAGCATTAGGCGTCAGGTGTTTTACTTGGTACTAGGCTTAAGGTGTTATGATTTTCCTTAGGTCTTAAGTGTTTTGCTTGGCATTAGGCCGGTACGGTGTTTCACTTTTTATAAGGCCTTAGGCATTTTGAGGTGGTTCACTTATTTTGATATAATAACATAGTTGTAATTTTTTCCATTATAATCATGATTCTTTTGAAATAATGTGCCTGTAACTTAGTACATAATTTTGTGAATATGTTTTAAGTAGAATATGTATTGCTTCATTTCATGTCTGTTAAATAAATGCAATCACCATCTTTTAAACAAAAATTAATAAAAGTAAGGCTTATGGTGTTAACTAGTGTATATCTTTGGGAGCTCAAATATGTATAATCATTCAAGTATATATATCCCAATTTTGATAATGACACTTACTTTCTATGCTTTATTCATGTGTTTATAACGTGTAAGGCTATATTTGTTTGTGAAAATGTATATATTTTTATAGTTGCTCCAAGGATAATTTTGCTTCCTCTTAATTTTATGTATTTTCCTACCCTTACCTAAACCTCCTAAGAGGAATAAGTTATATCCATCTGAAGAGATATCTATAGTCATTATTGTCTCTTTAGTCCTTTCTTAAAAGCAACAACTTTTTATGAATTTGAATAAGGCTACCAACTCTTATGACATATCCCTAATAATTTTATAAAGTTGAACTATAAAATCACAATATTAATTTTGTAAAGTTGAGTTTTCTATGAATCATTATCCATTTCTTGTATTTATCTCAGAAATTGTTAAATCTTCCTCAATTTAATTGTGTGTTAGCGTTGAAATTTGTGGTTTGACTGATATGGGCATTCTTTCTTTATGGTAATAAAAATACATCTTTGTATTTTGAGGAGCTAACAAGACAGTTTATACTTTATAATGATGGAAATTGGATGGAGCTGAAGGACCAAAAATATTTGCGTGTTGTGCTTGCAGGTTTAATTATGTTGAGGGGAAGGTGTTAAAGATTCCATAATTGTTATTTAGGTTTTGAAACAAATATAGTTAATTGAGGGGTTTGATTTGAGGAAGAAAAGAGTAGGACTATGATGTTTTAGTTTCTTCATATACAAGGAATTTAAAGAAATTGAAAAATAAAGAACAGTCTTTGATGATTATATGGGTATCCAAAGTATGAATTAGATAGATGCTTGTTGTCCCAACCACCATTCCTAATCCTCGTTTATAACAAAGTTTTCATGTACTGTTCATTCATAGGCGTAGTACTTCTTCCTCTTTGCTACCCGTTGGTAGGATTGGGGTAAGATTAAACTGTAATATAGAAAGAATTGTTTTTATTCTGAAACGAAGCTAAAAAACTTCTAACTTTTGAAATTAAATACAATAATTATGTTTTCTTGATTATGAATTTAACTTGTAATGAACGAAGTTTGTATTCAAGATGAAACAATATTTAAACTCAATTTTAAGGAAAAATATTTTAATTTTTTATAATTTTACTTATATGAAAAAAATTAAAATATAATATTTTATTGAATTTCATTTATGTTGCATAATTTTTACACCAGGAAGAGGACTCCATAACATTAAAAAAAGAAAAAGCTGGTATTTGGAATAGCCCATAGGAAATGAAAAATGGTGCTTCGGTGGATTATATGATACTACATTGTGTTTAAAATTCATTTCTTTAAATTTTTTATGAACTTTTATTTCAAAGGAAGAATAATTCATATATGATTTTTTGTAAACATTAATTTATTAACTCTTTGTTATATATTGATATACTGATTGTTGTTAATTTTTATTAAGTTAATGTGAAAATCGAACACTCAATAATTTATATATTTTAAGTAAAACTAATGTAAGAATTTTCCAATCAATAATTTTTCCTTGATCTTTTAAACAAATATTTCTATGAAAGTATGGACAGAGATAATCTTTCTAAAAAAGAACAACAATAACACAACACTCATTATGAATTTTGTTGATACGCGAGATTTAAGGAACTTTAATATTAAAAAGGATATTAAAAAAGAAATTCTTAAATTGATGTTCACTATGTCTTTGTTTTATCTTGCATATTTTTGAATATGAAGTAGATTTTTATGTTGGCTGTAGTCCTTTTCAAATAGTGATGCATTCCCACCAGTTAACTAATACGAAATATTTTTTCGCAGACCCTATTTTGTGTTGAAGAGCGTCGCTCATCATTCTTCTTTGTAGTATGTAGTTGTTTGTCCACTAGGTAAGTCGTCCAACTAATATCTACCGTATGTGTTGCTTTAATAATACATTAATTAGATGCGTTTGAGTTTTGGGTGAATGCAAAGGAGGTCTTGATTTTATGTTGTTGTTTAGAATATTTTTATAATCATTGATGAGTTTTTATGTTCTTCTTTAATGGTCTAACTATTTATGTTTGGGTTATGTTTGAATCATTGATGAGTAGATGTATAATTACATAAGCATTTACTGTATGTGGAATGAGTTTGAGATCTTATGGATGATTTGAGGCATAATAAACCCCTAGGATGGTATATAGTCAAAAAACTCGTGATACAGCTCCCATGAGGTTTATCGGTGAAAAATTCCACGAGCCTAAGAGTCACAGCGAGAACTTGTTTTCTTGATTTACAGGTGTAAACAATGCCATGTACTATAGTTTTGAAATCAATTGTAGGTGATTAATTCAAGCATAAATACTTCAACTTCAATGTGATTAATGAAAATTTAGTATTAACACAAGAAATTTATACGTTTGATAGACAAGACAGTTATTTGCATAATAAACCCCTAGGACAATATATAGGTTGAAAACCCGTGATGTAGCTCTTGTGAGGCTTTGTGGTGAAAAATTCCAGGAGCCTAGGAGTCATAGCAAGAACTTGCTTTCTTAATTCATAGGTGTAAACAATGACATGTACTATAGTATTGAAATCAGTTATAGGTGATTAATTCGATTGATCAATACTTAGGAGATGTTGTGTAAAGTTTAAATGTTCTGTAAAATTGGGGGACATGAAGGATACTAATTATGAAATCACTCTTTTAAATTAACAGTTTTACATAAATGAGTAATGTTGATAGATCTTAGACGTATGGACGATTAACACTTGATGGTATTAATCTTGATTTTGTTTAGGGAGATAAAGCTTTTATTCATTATACATGTTCTCAACCTGCATATATGGATGACCCAAATATCATATGTCACATTCGTTTCCTTCCTATTTACGAAGTGAATGGGCATTTGCTGAGAAAAGAGTTTATCCCAAATTATTTTAAGTAGACACTATATGAGGATCCATTGATTTGTAGCACCTCAAGGGGTAATGAAGTACACTCGTCAGTGAATGTAGATGAGTTTGAAGGGGGGATTGGATTTAGAACAAATAATGTGGATGCAAATGAAAATCCTTACATGCAAATGGTTTATGAT
>JAOTAY010000190.1:22204315-22224557 GCA_025629805.1 Erythroxylum baracoense
TATTGCTATCTTAAATGTGTAGATAACTGTCATTTATAACTTGTGATATTTTTTCTTTATCCTTCTTTAATTATAAATTCTAGTTCTATTTTTGTAAGCAATAAAGTCACATGATCTAGGTTTTTACTAAATGCAGGGATTCATTTTATTTGGTAAGAGGGATCTATTTTCGTGGATCTATTAAATTCAGAAGAATCCTCATACCTCTTACAGAGGAGGTAAGTGCTTTAATGTCTCTGGACACAAGTAGTGATTAGTGTATTAATGAACATACAAGGGGTTGTAAATAATATTGGAAATACTTGATTTGCTTTGGTGATTCTTTACTTTTTAAAGTTGTGCTTGATATTCAACTCATATCATTAGTGAAAGCTTAAAACTAATGAAGGTAATTCTGAAATGATGGAATTGTTTGACACATAGTTTTTTAAACTAATGTAAGAAAAAAGACAGAACACTCAATAATTGTTGTATTAACTCAAAGCAGAAGAACAAAGGTAGGGCATTGAGCACTCAACTTTTGTTCAAAACCAATTTATCTTTAATGCAAATGTTAAAGAAAGGAGGCTCATACCATGTATTAGCTTAGTTAATGTAAGGGTGTACACTCTCTAACAAGCTCTCCATTTTAAAACTTTATTCATACAGCATCGAAGTGAATGTCATAAATACTTCTGTTTGCCTCTCTATTAATTGTTTTTTTTCAATTCTCAACATTTTTTGGACTTGAGCGGCATCAACAAGGTCAACTGTTTTTGGAATTTTGATCATAGAAGTTCTCATCCATGCTATTTTAGACATACATACTATATAATCGGGGGCAGATCCATTCCTAAACTCATAACTTAGGTCGAGTACTATCTTTTCTCCTTTGTCCTATTTTGGGTCATTAATCCTTTCTTACATGGGTAGGATGTTGTACACAAAATAGTCCTAAACATGAATGCACTTTTATCATTGAACCTATTAGTTTTTTCCCTAGATTGACAATCTTTCCTATAACAAGTGTAATCCTATACAATCTACAACATGAAACTAATTTGGAAAAAAGTTAAACATGATTCATAAACTATGCTTTCTTCATGTGTTGATAGTTTAACTTGTCTGAGGAAACTATAAGGAAACATTCTGTCAACTAATAAAGAAATTTTCCAAATAAAAGTCGAGTTGGTGGGCGATCAACATGTAGCTGCTTGTGTTCAATAACTGGCAACTCCGTGGTAACATCAAAATTAAGATCAGGCAAAGTGCAAATTTTACTATTTTCAGAACCACTTGTGGACTCCAGGCACGAAACACTCTCTTCACTGGAGCTAACAATATGACATTTTCTATCACCAAATTGGTGCATCCGGTGATTGTTGAGGTCTATGCCCATCTGTAATAATTTTCTCCTTATATGCGTATTCCAATAATTCTTTACTTCATTGTCTGTCCGTCCTGGTAATCTTCCAGCTATGAGTGATTTTTTTAAAGATAAATTGGTTTTGAACAAAATTTGAGTGTTCTATATAGACCTACCTTACCTTTGTTCTTCCGCTTTGAGTTAATATAACAATTATTGAGTGTTCTGTCTTTTTTTAATATTAGTTTATGATGTTGTATTACCACAAGTGTATTATATTAAATGTTTCATATTCTTTTTTGCAGGCCCTATATTGTGTTGAAGAGCGTCGTTGATCTTTCTTCGTTGTATTTTAAAGTTGTCCATCCATTCAGATTAGTCGTGCAACTAATTAATATTTACCATATGTATTGCTTTAATAATACGATTATGATACCTTTGGATATTGTGTGAATACAAAGGGGGTCTTGAATTTATGTTGTTGTTTAGAATATTCTTATAATCATTGATGACTTGTTATGTTCTTCTTTAATAGTATAAGTATTTACTGTATATGGAATGAGTTTGAAATCAATTGTAGGTGATTAATTTGATCGATTAATTGTAGGTGATTAATTACTACGATTAATGCTTCAACTTCAATGTGATTAATACAAACATAGCATTAGAACAAGGAAGTAATACATTTCATAGACAAAACAATTCGCTCCATAATAAACCCTTAAGATGGTATATAGACTGGAAACTTATGATGTAGCTCCCGTGAGGCTCATTGGTGAAAAATTCCACGAGCCTAGGAATCACAGCGAGAACTTGTTTTCTTGATTCACAAGTGTAAACAATGCCACATACCATAGTTTTGAAATCAATTATAGGCGATTAATGAGATCGATTAATTGTTAGTGATTAATTCGATCGATTAATACTTCAACTTCAATGTGATTAATACAAATATAGTATTAGCACAAGGAAGTAATACGTTTCATAGACAAGACATTTCATTCCATAATAAACTCGTAGGATAGTATATAGGCTGGAAACTCGTGATGCAACTCCCATGAGGCTTATCGGTGAAAAATTCAACAAGCCTAGGAGTCACAGCGAGAGCTTGTTTTCTTGATTCACAGGTGTAAGCAATGTCACGTACCATAGTTTTGAAATTAATTGTAGGTGAATAATTAAATTGGTTAATACTTAGGGGATGTGTAAAGTTTAGATGTTCTATAAATTTTGGGGTGCCATAAAAGATACTAACTATGGAATCAATTATTTAAATCAACAGTTTTGTAGAAATGAACAATGATGATAGATTTTGGATGTATAGATGATTATCACGTGATGCTTTCATTAATCCTAAATTTGTTGAGGGAGTTGAAACTTTTATTAATTATGCATGTTCTCAACCTACATATATGGATAGTCCAAAGATCAAATGTCCATGTAAAAAATATAAAGACATTCGTTTCCTTCCTATTGATGAAGTGAACAGGCATTTGTTGATAAAATGGTTTGTCCGTAATTATTTTCAGTGGACACGACATGGGGAACTGTTGGTTTGTAGCACCTCAAGGGTTAATCAAACACAATCGTCAGTTAGCTTAAATGAGTTTAAAGGAGGATTGGATTTAGAACAAATATTGAGGATGTAAATGAGAATCCTTACATGCAAATGGTTTATGATGTAGCCGGTTATAGGTTTTAGGAAAATATAGAAAATCTTAAAGAAGAACCTAACCCACAATCTAAACAGTTTTTTGACTTACTACACTCAGCTGACCAAGAACTTTGACCAAATTGTGAGACAATGACTAAATTGTCTTCAATTGCTCGTATCTTGAACATAAAGTCTGAAGGGCATATTTTTGGTCGTAGTTTTGATAAAATTCTTGGATGGTATAATGAATCATTACCTCTTGATCACACAATAGTTGATAGTTTTTACAATATAAAGAAACTTATTAGGGGTCTTAGTTTTCCTGTTAAAAAGATTGATCGTTGCAAATTGGGACGTATGTTATATTGGGGTGATGATGTGGAATTACAAGATTGTAAATTTTGTGGTCAATCTAGGTTCAAGCCTAAAAAGTATTATAAGGAAGGAAAGTTAGTACCCTGAAAACGGATGTATTATTTCCCGCTAACTCCAAGACTTCAAAGACTATATGCTTCTGATGTTACTGCGTCTCACATGAGATGGCATAATAAACATTAACAGAAAAATGAAATAATGAGTCATCCATCAGATGCATTAGCATGGAAACATTTCAATGACACCCATTATGAGTTTGCAGCTGAAAGTCGAAATATTAGGTTGGAGTTTTACAATTTCTCTATCGTAGATAATGAAATCAGGTTCTTACTTTCCTTTTGTTATGTCATTATTTTTTAATAGGTGTATTAAAAAGGGCTTTGGGATGCATTAATTTTTTAAATAGTTATGAAGTTTCTCAAAACTTTTTATGCATATTGTAGGCCCTAATAGAATCTCCATGTCAAGAACAGAAGAAATGACAACAATATAAAGTTAGTAGACGAGAAAACAATGAATCAAAATTGAATCTCTCTATATTTTCTAGGGGCAGTGCCTGTATTATTTTGTTTACACATATTCTTCAATCCCTTCTCATTTTCTTCAATTTCTGTTTATATCTGTTGGAGTTGTGTACACGTGCTTTAGTCTACAGAAGTAGTCTTTAGGAATGTTTTATTTTGTTGCTTGATTTTAAGAATTCAATCTAGATTTTGCTTGATTATAGGAGTTATTATGACGCAATTGGTTATGATTTGAATTCATATCTGTTATGTTTTATCCTTATATATGTTCCTAATGAAGTAGAAGAACGAGTGTCTTCCAAGTATGACTTACAAAAGTTGTCTAATATTTCTTCTCACTTCCATGGTTTTTAGCCACCTCCCTTTACGTCCTTGAAATCCTTTCTAATCCTTACCTAGTTTCAGTAATACACAGAAGCAAACCATAAACTTTAATTCGAAAACAACCCACAACTAGATACTTGCATTATAAATTTAACACATTCAATAACCCTTCAACCATATGAAACCAATAAATGGTATCAAAGCGTTTTTCTTGAGGGATCTGTTAGATGAGTGAAACCAAAACACAAACCTGATTTGCAACCCAGAATTACAATAAGAATTACAACCATCTTCAAGCAATGGAGATTGAAACACAACTGTATCAAAGTGCACCCTCAATTTTTTATGATGAAAACTATCAAGTTTGAGTTGTTCGAATGAAAGCTCATCTTAATGCTATGGATGTTTGGGAAGCTGTGGAGAAAGACTATGAAGTGCCTTCATTGCCAACAAATCCTACAATGACGCAAATCAAGATGCACAATGAAAGGAAAAATAGGAAGTCTAAAGCCAAAGCCTGCTTGTGTTCTCTCCTGTTTCAAACATCATATTTACAAGAATTATGAATCTAGAGTCGGCAAAGGATATCTGGGATTACTTTAAAAAGGAATACCAAGGCAATGAAAGAACAAAGAGCATGCAAGTGCTCAACTTGATAAGAGAATTTGAAATGCTGAAGATGAAAGAGTTAGAAAAAATTAAAGAATACTCCGACAAGTTGCCCGACATAGTAAACAAGGTGAGGTTATTAGGTAAGGATTTTTCTAAGGAACAAATAGTAAAAAGTTCTTGTAACATTACTTGAAAAATATAAATATAAAATTTTTTCATTGAAAGAAGCTAAGAATCTATCAAGTATGTCTTTGGCAAAATTAGTCAATACACTACAGGCACAAGAACAAAGGAGGATGATGAGAGAAAAAAGAACTATTGAAAGTGCTCTGCTAGCAAAGGAAAAAAATTCAAGATGAGACAAAAACAAGAAATTTAACAAGATCGACAACAACAACAACAGAAACAATGATGTTTCATATCCACTATACCCACATTGCAAAAAAAACAAATCACCCATAAAGAAAATGTTGGTAGAGCCCTGATATCAAATGTAGAAAATGTGGACAAATTGGGCATATGGAGAAGATTTGCAAGTCACGAAATGAAGAGGCAAAAGCAGTAATTGAGCAACATTAAGAGGATGAATTATTTTGACATTAAAGCTCACTAGTCCTTTGGAATTTTATTCTATTGCTTGATTTGAGGAATTCAGTTTAGATTTTGCTTGATTTTAGGAGTTATTATGATGCTATTGATTATGATTTGAATTCATATCTGTTATTTTTTATCCCTATATATGTTCCTAATGAAGTAGTGGAACGAGTGTCTTCCAAGTATGACTTACGAAAGTTGTCTAATATTTCTTCATACTTCCATGTTTTTTAACCACCTCCCTTTACCTCCTTGAAATCCTTTATATCCAGTTTCAGTAATACACAGAAGCAAACCATAAGCCTCGATTCGGAAACAACCCACAACCAGATGCTTGCATTACAAATTTCGCACATTCAATAACCCTTCAACCACATGAAACCAACAGTATCAAACGCAGCCTGATGGAGATGCTCAATTGCATAAGGGGATGAAATGCTTTTATTTTATCTATCAGCTTTGGAATATCAAATTTGTGTACATTTGGTAATTGTGCAAATTTTCTACTGAACATACCTGGTATCTTTTTGTTATATATTCGTGCAAAAGTTAGATGCTTTTATTGATGCATGTGCTTTCTCTTTCCTGTGCCACTCTGTTTAGAAAAAAGGAGCTAAGGTTTGCCATACATATTGCCTCGTAAATTCTCTGTCATTATTGAATCTTGAAGAAGATAGTTCTGAAAAAGGAAGAATATCTCCTGCTGCTGCTAGCTCTGCTTTTCCGTCACATGTTTCATCACGAAGTCATGGAAACCTTAGCTCATCAAGTGAAGTGTCAGATGGTGCAGCTCCTGCAAAAGGAGTTGGAGAAACCATTTCTTGTAGGCGACCTAGTTGTTCTAAGCCATCAAATTCTGATTGTATAGGTGCTACCTAAGCTTCTAGTGGTCCTGGTTTATCGCCAAGCTCATGCGGGTTCATCATCATCCGAAAAGTCAACCCATAATCCCCATGCCAACGTGCAAATAGTCAGATATTTAATATCGTGAATCTTTACGGGGTAATGCAAGCACACCGAACAGCAGTATCTGTTTTGTGGTAAAGCAAGCACACAGAACAACATTATCTATTAAGTGATTGAGACCACATTTTAAAATATGCACTACTGCTGTTTTAGGTTTTTTTTCCATTTTGGTCATTCTTACTGTCTGACTGTGGTGGTTATCAGGAATTTAAACTCAACCCCAATGAAAAGAGTTCTAATCCTTGGCAAATACCAGTTAGGCCCCCATCTCCAGTTTCTAATGGTTCCTTCTGTTTTCCAACCCCTGTCTCAAGTCTGCCACACATGCATGGCATGCCTATGGGCACTGGGGTGAGTCTGCAATAAAAAAATGTCTTGTTGACTTCCCAACTTTTCTCCTATATATTTGGTGAAGTGTTAGCCATGCCATTTTGTTCCTACCTTATAGTAGGTAAGGTGCAGACCACAATTAAATCCTTGAACCAGTTCTGATGATGATAGTTAATTTTTAATAGTTTTTCTGTTATACGTTTCTTGACATGCAATCGCATCTCCGAGGTGGTTAATTTGAGGGGCATGATATACATCTTCCATCTCTGAATTGACCATTATTGGAGCTGTTCTTTGCTTTCAAATTTTATTGTCAGAATTGCGTCTGGAAAGCTTACAGATTAGACCTTCATTTACGGGTCATCAACCTGTTGTTTTTAATCCACTGGTTGCACCATTGCAAGCACCACAAGCATATCTTCATTGAGGTGGACCTCAGGTAGGACATTACCTGAAATTGTTTTCATTTTACTCACTGTTTCAATGCATTAATAACTGTGTGTTAATCTAATTTCAGTATGGACAGCAGATGCTCGTGGGACAGCCAGGCAAGTGCTGTACATGCCATGTTACTAACTTGTAAGAAACATCAAATAATAGTCTTTCCCAGAAAATAACTGTGCTGTCTTACACAGGCTAGGGTTGTGTAATTTGTCAGAGGAATTGGTAGCAGACTTGCTGTAGTTATATAGAAGAGTTATGTATTCTTAACATTTTATCAAATGTAACATAAGCATTTTGATTGGATAATCAGAAAAAGTGGCAATCTGACTACTTTGAATTAGTAAACTGGTTGGATATGCAGGAAATGCCTTACAAGGGACTATAGTTCTAGTCAGTTGAATCTTGCATTTGTACCCGTGAAGGTGAAGGTAATAAATTTCCATTAAAAGGCTGCTCGGAGCTAAAATTATAGAACTTCTTATAAGCATGGCAGTCCTATGAAAAATCCCCTATTTGCGCTCCTTGTGGAGGTTGACTGGTTCTGGACCTGGGTTATTAAAATTTTCATTTAACATAGTGTAATGTTTCTTTGCTACCCTGACAGTGGAGTTCTCTACTTCTCTTTGAGTTTGTAGTTCAGAATGTTGGCGATTATATATATTGCGTAATAAAGTAGTCTTTCATCAAAATTAGGAGTATACACTTCCACGCTCATCCATCTTCATTTTAAAGCCAATTTTCTTCCTTGCTTATAATGATATTAGGAGTATTGTTAGTATCTGAGTGGATGTTGAGTTTAGCATTGTTTAATTGGAATGAAATATTTTATCAATCCAGCTAAAGATAAAAACAAAGAATTCTGAACTTAGATCAATAGCTATTGATTTTGGTACCTATGGTG
Organism: Erythroxylum baracoense; assembly: GCA_025629805.1. Classification (NCBI taxonomy): domain Eukaryota; kingdom Viridiplantae; phylum Streptophyta; class Magnoliopsida; order Malpighiales; family Erythroxylaceae; genus Erythroxylum; species Erythroxylum baracoense. Next base: position 22,212,385 of record JAOTAY010000190.1, read on the forward strand.
ACACATGACTAGGAGTGGTCATCCTTAAATTTATAGAAGACATGTAATTCTTGTACCAATGAATCATACCGTAATATTGCCTTTTGGACTAATAAATCAATTATTTGTGACTTGCTTTACTTATCAATAGAATCATTAATTTTCCTTGATTTTCTTTTATTAATTTTGTAATTAGCAGCATATTAAATTTAGATTGTTACCATATTAGACCTTTATTTTAAGGGATTTTATGTACTATTGATGTCTACACTCTTACAGGAATACAAGATAGAAAAGGTCTCAAGAAATTTATTTTGTTTCTTATCATATTTATTTCTATTTTTTCATGGTATCATGGTATAAATTCTAAAATTTCTTCCTTCTAAATTTAGGTGCTTTGTTCTTCATTATTCTTTTTTTATTCAATCTTCAAATATGATATCTTTGTTCTTATTTCTTGGTTGAAAACTTTTGTGTGAGATTCAGTGGAAAGAATTATTCTAAATGGGAATTTCAACTCAAGTAAAGGAATTATGGGGCCATCTTGATGGAACAAGTCTAACGCATAAAGAGAGGGGAAAGGAAAATTATTTCAAATGGGAAGCAAAGGATGCTCAAGTCAGGTCCTGGATTCTTGCAACCGTGGAACCATCCATTCTTCTCAACCTTAAGCCTTATAAAACCTTTAATATGGGCTTACTTAAAGAGAGTTTACAGCCCAAACAATATAGCACGAAGGTCTCAATTGGCACTTGAGATGGGGCGTTTTGTTCAAGGCATCATATCAATCAAAAAATTTTATTCTTCTTTTGAGGATCTTTGAAGTGAGTACACTGATATTGCGTATGCAGATGTACCTCTATAAGTACTCGTCGTTGTCTAAAATGTTCATGAAACCAGTAAACTAGACCAGTTTTTGAAGAATTTAAGGGGAGAGTTTGAAGGAAACAACTCCAATCTAATGAACAGGGATCCAGTCCCTCCATTGGATATTTGTCTAAGTGAACTCTTTAAGAAAGAACAAAGAACAACTCAACTCTACTCAAGCTATCATGGAGCAGAAAGCTCAAAATTATGCTTCGATTTATGTCGCCTATGTCACTTAAAAGGGAAGGTTAAAAGGAGGTAAAGATATGACTAATATCCAGTGCTATAGTTGTAAAGGATTCGGCCACATCACAACCAATTGTGGGAACAAATTTTGCAATTATTGTCAGAAAGCAGGGCATATTATCAAAGATTGCAAAATTCAACCTCCAAAGAAATGTGAAACTACCTATAAAGTCTTGACTAATCCCTCAAGTGCCTCTAATTATGGTAAGTCTTCCATTACTCCTGAAATGGTACAACAAATGATACTTTCTGCATTTTTCACTTTAGGGATTTTAGATAACAAATCTTGTTCTCCTAAACTTTGGTATTTTGGTTCTAGCACTTCAAACCACATGACCAATAATAGAGAACCTTCAAATTCACACATCTGATCGAAATTCTTTACCTATCACGATTGTAAGTGATATTTCAACCTCTTTAAGCAATATTTTGTCCCCTAATCTACCCAATAAGCTTATATCAATTGGTCAATTAGTTGACAATGACTATAATGTTCAATTCTTGAAATCTGGTTGTGTTGTGCAGGATCAAGTGATGGGGAAGATGATCACACGGGGAACTAAAGTGGGGCAACTTTATCCTTTACTTATACCTTCTCCTCTGTCATTGTTCAATTTTGTTATTTGCAATTCTATCAATTGTGATACTTAGTGTGGCAAAGGCATATAGGCCATCACAATTCTTATGGCCTTCGCATGCTGTTTAATTTTGTTTTACTTAGTGATAAAAACTCAACTTTTATTAATGTTATTAATATAGAATGTGAGTCCTATAAACTTGGTAAAAGCAAAATTCTTCCTTTTCCATTACAAACAACCTATACCAGAAAAGTATTTGAACTTGTAGATACTAATGTTTAGGGAATTACAGTAGTGATTTCATATGAAAATTATAAATATTTTATTATATTCGTTAGTGACTTCTCTTGCTTTACTTATGTTTACTTTCTTAGGCCTAAAAGCGAGGTTTTCTTTGTTTAAGCTCTTTTATGCTTTAATTGAAACACAATTCTTAGCAAAAATCAAAATTTTGCAATCAGATTCTAATGGTGAATACATTTCAAATGAATTTCAATATTTCCTTCAAAGTCATAGGATTATATCACAATAGACTTGTCCTTTTAAACCAAACAAAAAGGTGTGACTATAAAAAAAAAGTCTCATTTTTATGTAGTTAGAACTCTTTTAATTAATTCATTTGTTCCACCTTATTTTTGGTGTGAAACTTTGTCTAGTGTTGTTTAATTGATAAATTACCTTCTCCCATCTTGAATAGTGATTCACCTTATCTTCACTTATTTGGGTACCATTTAGATTGCTCAAATCTTTATAATTTTGGATATGTGTGTTTTGTTCATCTTCCAACATATGAGAGCACTAAACTTACTCCTCAATATGTCAAGTGTGCGGTTTTAGGATATGCTGGAAATTTAAAGGGTTTTCTTTGCTATGATCTTTATGATCATCAAATTTGAGTCTCTAAGAATGTGATTTTCTTTGAAAATAATCCCTTCTTTAATACACAACAGTCAGTAAAACAACCTATTAGCACACAAAATGCTTTAGAATCTCCTTTAATTTATCTTCTGCCACAATTCCTAAGATCCCCAAATTCAATTCAAAGATTTAAACCCAGTCATGTTTATTAAAGGCACACTCCTTAAGCAAATAATCCTCCTATAAGTCCCATTGAGGTTCCTCCAAATCTTCTTGTGATATCTAATCCAACTGCACTCATTGATAAAGAATCTTCTCCTTTTTAAAAAAGCAATAGAACTCATAAGCCTCTAGATTGGTATAGTTTTCTATCCCCTATGTCTATGCCTACAACTTTGTTTTCTATTTGCATTCCTTCTTATTATAAACAAGCAATGGAACATGAGTGTTAGCAGCAAGAAATGGAAGTTAAACTTTAAGCACTTAATGAAAACCATGCATGGGATATTGTCCTATGTCCTCCAAATTTCAATACAATTAGGAGTATGTGAGTAATGTGAAACTCCAATCTAATGGCTTTTTAGATAGATATAAAGCTCGATTGGTTGCTTTAGGAAATAAACAAGAATATAATCTTGACTATGAAAAAAATATTTACTCCAGTTACTAAGATGACCAACTTAAGAACAATTCTTGCTATTGCATCCTCTCGGTCTTGGCCCTTATATCAAATAGATGTCAAAAATGTGTTCTTGCATGGTATTTAGAAAAATAAGTTTACATGAAACTTCCATTTGATACCACCCTTATTTCTTCTCATAAGTTGTATAAGTTACAGTGACCTTTATATAGGTTAAAACAAGCTCCTAGAGCCTGGTTTGAGAAGTTTGGCAAAACTCGTTTAAATTTCTCTTTCATGTAAAACACTCATGATTCATCTCTTTTTTTGGTAAGGTAGTCACATTTATGATTTTTCTCTTAGTATATGTTGATGATAATGTCATTATTGGTAGTAACAAGGAGCTAATGATTAAGCTTCAACAAATGCTACATAATACATTTCATAAGAAAGAACTTGGAAATCTCACTTATTTGTTGGGTCTAGAGGTGCACTCTTAATAGATGCATAATTAACCATATTTATACCCTATATTTGATTTATTTTTGCTTGATATTTTATGCTTTTATTGTATATTTGGTACCTAATTTGCTCCAAGTGTGTTTACAGAGTATAATTACCTTCATAGACTTAAAGGAGAAGAATTCAGATAAAAACACGACATAAAATGAAGATTCAAAGCACATATGGGATACACAGGTGCGCAAAAGCCTGTACACTTCTCTCAGATTGTGCATATTCACAAATTCTGAAGATTTTAGGTTGCGTATAGTTTGATTCACAGTCGTGCATTAGCCTTTACATCTGCCCAAAACCTTAAAATTTAATATAAAAGGACGTATTTAGAGGCAATTAAGGAGAGCAAACATTAGGAGGCATTCTGAAATTCTTAGAGTCGACTTAAGGAGCAATTTTGATTTAGAGAAGTGGAAAAACACGAAGAATTCATTGAAAGATCCAAGAGAATATAGGATCAAACCTCTACTTGCAAAAATATTCGATAGTCATCAGGGAGATCTAGAATTATGAACTAATTATTTTCTATTCGTTTTTCTTTCTGTTTACGTTTGATTTCATTTCCAATCATTTGTAACTGTATTCCTTTACTGTTGAGGTTAGATGAAGCCTATATTCCTTTACTGTTGAGGTTAGATGAAGCCTATATTGATACTTTAATATTTTTTGATTCTTTTATTGAAGCAATTGGTTTTATTAATATATTGTGATTCGATTACATGTTTTATTTATGTTCTAATATATCCGAAATATTAGATTATAACCTAATTTCATAACATAGAGATTGACAAATCCTTGTTTGAATATATCTACCGTAATTAGAAAGAGTTAATTTTAACTTTAAAGCTAAGATGACAAAAATCTTCCGGATTAGGGTCAAACCTAATAAAGGGATTCATAAATCATTAAAGCAATCCTATAAACTTTTACCTAAGTAATTTGGTTGAAAACCTTGGGATTAGTTGTTATTAGACTCAAGGTTAGCTATTAGCATACCATATGGATCTCTATGGTCCAATAAATCAACAAAACAATTGCATAATAAAAGATCATTTTGTTAAGAATTTTAAGGGGATTTAGAACCTAGATACTAATTTTTTGATATCGATAATTTACTAAGTACTTCCTTAATTCTTTGATTTAATCTTACTACCATTTATCTATCTTACTTGAGTTTTATTTTCTTTTTAAGTTAAAAATCAAAACCAATTCCTAGACTTGATAATAGGATAATGGTAATTACTAGTACTCATAGTTCTTGTGAGATCAACCCGTACTTGTCAGTACTAGCTACAGCTAAGTCGTGCACTTGTGATTATTTATATATTGACTAATTCAAAAAAAGTTAATGAATGCTCAAAAGCATAGTTGTTCTTAAATCAACATTAATATGTCAAGGACCTTATCGACTTGGTTGGTTTAAAGAATAATACTCCTATTGATATATGAATGGAGGTCAATGAATAATATCAAAAAGATGAAGGTGAACTTTCACCTGATCCCTTTCTTTATAGGCAACTAGTTGGAAGTCTTATCTACCTAACAATTACAAGGTTTGATACCCGTAATCATGGGCTCATTTATGAAAATAAAAAGGAATCTTATCAGTAAAAAGAAATCCCCTATATTTCCCATATAGTCAATAGATTTATGCAATCACATCAGCATCTTCATTTTGTTGCAGTTCACCATATTATTTGATATTTTATTGGTTCACCCATTTATGGATTGTTATTTCTAGTAGGTTATTCTCTTCAATTGACTACAAATAGTAATGAAGATTGGCTAGTTGCCTAAATACTAGAAAATCCACGACATGGTGCATGTTTCTTAGTGATGCATTGATGTTTTAGAAGTGTAAGAAGCAAGATTTTATGTCTAAGTCTTCAGTAGAGGAATATGAGGTTGTGTCTGCAATATGTTCTGCAATTGAGACGTGGTCTTCTTTGTGAACTTGGATTCCCTCAAGCTAACCGCACTCCTCTTCATACAGATAACATTAGTGCCATTCATATTATTACCAATCCAGTATATCATGAGCACACAAATCACTTGAAAGTGGGTTGTCATTACATTTAGGAGGCTTTCGACCGCTATATTATTACTTTTCCATATATAAATACTAATTTTCAAATTATTGATGTTTTTATAAAATCTATGGCTTGTCGATGACACAAGTTTCTTATTAGCCAATTAGTGCTATTCGACTTACTTGCATCAATTTAAGGAAGGATGTCAATATAATCATTTATTTTCTCATTAATTTTTCTTAATTTCTTCTCATTAATTTTGTAATTAGTTTTGTATATTCTTTTGTAATTAAATTTAGATTGTTAAAATATTAGGCCCTAATTTTAAAGGATTTTATATACTATTAGCATCTATATATTGTAAACTCTTAGAGGAATATAAGATAGAAAATTTTTTCAAGAAATTTGTTACGTTTCGTGTCATTTTTGCATCTACTTTGTTAATTCCCCTTATAATACTCTTCAGCCTGGAAAGACAATAACTATGAGAAACTTAGTTTTTATCGTTGGTTTACTCAATCCTAACAAGGAGAAAAGTTTTTGAACTTTTGAGCGTTAAACATTTAGATGTTAATGTTTCTAAGCATGCATAAACCCCTAACTTATATGTAATTACAAGTTGATTTTATGAGGTTTGTGATGTTAAATAAGTTATATATGAATAAAGGATATAAAGAAGTCTACTATAATAAATAAGTTAATATATGGGGTAGAGAAGACAAAGAAGTCTAGTCCAAAACAATAATTTGGGTGTGTGATGTTAAGATTCTAGGTTTTTTCTAAGAATATACATCCAAAAGGTAAATAAGTTAAATTAAAAGTAACATTTAAATGAAATTTTCACACAATGTGATTATGTAATTAATGCACACAATTTTATGTTTAATGTTGATAAAATTATCATCAATTATGAATTAGATTTAACTAGGTTTGAGATGTGAAACAAATAAGTTATAAGTGAAGTAAAGAAGAAAAAAAGGTTTAATCTAAAAAAGTATTTTGGGGATGTATTGATAAGATTTACAGGAAGATAATATCATTTTCTAAATGTATATGCCCAAATTGCTAACAAGTTGAACCAAAAGTAACTTTGAAAAAGACATTAGTATAAGTTATCCACATCTCTACAATATTGTCTTTTCTAAGTAAACTTCTTTATTTGTTTAACATGAGGATGATGTAGTAGTTTAATCAATGGGTTTTTCTTAGCAATAGTTTGAGAAGGTGTAATATTTGCACTTTGGAAGTTTATTCCCCAACTTTGTTTAAATGCCTCCAAAGTTGGTGGGAATAGTGTAAGTTATCTAGAATAAGCACTCTTTTGACTTCAACTTAAGGATAATAAAGGTTCGTGCAATCATACGTTTATTGCCCATTATTAACCTTAATTATGCCATAAATAAATAGGTTAATTTAACAATCACTTTAATGTATTAAAAAGATATTTCACTACTATCTCTTGCTAAATAAAGATCAAGTCATATAAATGTGTATTACCTAAATTTTAATGTCAAAATTTTAAGATGAAATAATGCTTTAATATTAAAAGTTTATTTAAGGGACTTAATGACAAAAGTGTTTAAGAATAAATGAAGATAAAATTAGAAAATTTAAATTTACGACTTCTTTTAATTCAAAATTTTAATTTTTTAGTATTTTTATGATCAAAATAATTTATAAATCTTTCTTCCTATTTTAAAAAATATTACAATTTATATAATCAAAATTTGAAATCAATTTTTTAATTAAATTTATCAATAAACTTAGTAGGGTGTAATTTTTAATTCAACTAAACATCAAAATTTATGTATAATATATCATTATTGAGTAGAAATCTTAATTTTAGAAGAGTGTTTTGCATGCTCCAAATAGTGTATGGATGTAAAAAAAACTTAAATAAAAATATATAACAACTAGACTGAGTTGTGAATTGAATATAAGAATATAAAAAAAGAAAAATATCTATTTTTACATTACTCCAAAACCAAAAAACTTGGTTTCATTCACCACATTGAAGATGAGAGGAAGAATGAGACCTCATCTCATTCACCTAATTGAAAATGGTGAATCAATCATTTTTTGGCAGGATAACTGGTTATCTGTAGGCCCTTTGGATGAAATAGATGAAGCTTCAGCTTTTAGAACAATAATTTCACAATATGATACAGTTGTAGAAGTTTTAGCCAAAAAGTAACTAATTAGATTAGCTCTAATTCCATTCCATTAAAAGATGAAATTATGCAAGCATCTATTAATTATGACAATGAAAGAATTGTTTGGAAACACAATTCCAATGGCAGTTTCTCTAATCAATCTAGTAGATAAGTGCTAACTAACAACTTGGTAACTCTTCTTTGGATAAATATTATTTGGTTTTGTCACCAACAACCACATGTTTCAACCACCATTTAGCTTGCAATGAGGAATAAGCCGTCAACTGCTGACAAGTTAGCAAAATTCATGAACCTTACATATCGGTGCTCTCTTTATCAAAGAGTTGAAGAGAACTTAGATCATTTATTCTTCCAATGTAGTTTTTTTTTTAATTGAAACCTGGGAAAGCATTAATGTGCAAATGTCTAATTTATGATTTTCTAATCACTTAAGCCAAATCAAGGTATGGTGTTATGATGTAAAGTTCTCAAACAATATTATTAAATGGTGCTTCTACAACTCTCTATCATTCCTAGTTATGACAAACATTATTATTAAACGGTGCTTTTGCAACTCTCTATCATTCCTAGTTATTGCAATATGGGATGAGAGGAACAATCGTATTTTTCATGGCAAATGCCTCTCCACAAAGCAGTTCAATAGCCATCTAATATAGCTTATGAGATCTCACATTGGTATCCACTTGCATAAGTTTCTAGGATCATTAGTTTCTCAACTTCAATTGGAGGGTGTAAACATATCCATTTCAATGCAATATTTATAATCCAATTGTGGTTTCAATTGTAAGCTTGTGATAGGTCTATCGTTATAACTTACAATTACATTGTACTTGTACTCCTTGATTGCCTTATATGGTTTAATTTAACTCAAAATTTCTCAAAAAAACTAAAAGACTTAATTCCATTATAATATGCTTATCAATGTTAACTCCAAAAATAAAACGATAAAAGTTAAAAGAATTTTGTTTGTTATATTACAAGGAATGATCATTGGCTAGGATAGGGTGAGATGGTATTGATGGAGATAGTGGACAAGATCAAGAGAGAGATATGTAGGTTGTTAAGTAGAGTAAGTCTTAGCTCTAAATAAAAGACACGGTGAAGAAAGAAAAACATGGAAAGAAAGCAAGTTTAAAGAATGGAAGAAAGAGGGATATAGACATAGGAAGGGTAGTTTATTATTGTGAAAGGGAAATAAATTAGAAATACTTATAAAAGAAATTTTTTTTGTTAATACTAAGCCCTTGTTTCTATTTCTCTTTATAGTTTTGTCTTCTTTGTGATTGTTTCCTTCTCCTTCTTCTTATTGCTAGTAATATTATGGTTTGTGTTTTGCTTATTTGGTTGAATTTTCCATTTTTTGGCAAATAATGGTTGGTGAGGAGATCATGAGGTGATATTGAGTATTTTGTTATGGTAGTATTGGAGGATGGTGTGGTTCGTATTTAAGGATGATGGATTTTGCAGTTGAGATGTACCTCTACTATGTAGTAGTTAAATTTTAATTTTGAGTTCTTTTTATCCTATTTCGTGCTTCTAATTTTAGTTCAAAGTTTAGAACTACTTTCTTATTATGATCTTTCTTTATCATTATTATTAGGGTTGATTAAAAAAATCATAAACTTTGCTCAATTTTGCAATTATAGCTCGAAATTTAAAAAGTGGCAATAAAATGCTCAAACTTTTAATTTTTTCAATTCTAGCCCGAACTTCAAAAAGTGCAATAAAATGCTTAAACTTTTAATTTTTTTCAATTCTAGCCTAACATTAGTGCTTACATTTAGTTTACTAACACAGGTTGCAACGTATTCCAGAAATCCTAACTAATATACATCTCATCCAAAATTGATACAACAAATGAAAATTAATCAAACGACATCGTTGTTAAAAATAAAATCCCTAAATTAGTTTACGCAGCCTCAATCGTTATCTGTTTGCTCTCCCTCATCCCTCAGCCCTTTACTTTCTATATGTTCTTCTGACTCCCTAAACTACTCTCATATCACAGCATACTACACCAATAAGTTCTTTGTTTTCAGTTCGTTCTCCTAATGCCCTCAGTGTGAGGGCATCGGGACTACGTAATCTAAAAATCGAAGGAAAATGGTGTCGAGAGAACAAACTGAAAATGAAAGAAAAAATTGAAATCAAAGAGTGAGATTGTCGGGGCTGTGTAATCTGATTTAGGTCATTTTTAAACAACAGCCTCATTTTAATTATGTGATTAAACAACGTCGTTTCATTAATCTTTATTTGTTGTGTTAATTTTGGTTGATGTGTATTAATAGTTAAGATTTTTAGAACACGTGGCAAGTCACATCAGCAACTTAACAAAGACATTAACATCAGATTAGAATTGAAAAAAATTGAAAGTTTGAACATTTTATTGTCATTTTTAAAGTTCGGGTTATAATTGCAAAATTGAGCAAAGTTTGAGATTTTTTTATAATTAACCCTTATTATTATTTAATTTTGTACTGCCAAATATATTACTTTCTTAGTGCTTACATTATGAGGCTTATTTTTCAATTTTTTATTTTTTATTAACTCATGAAATTGCATATTTTTCATGTTTGTTATCTCCTTCATGATTCTCTTTTTATAACATGTAACTTTTATTTCTTTATATGCTTTTTATTTTGTGTTTTAGCTATCATTTAGTTTAAAGTCCAAAGATAGTTAGATCATGTGAAATATCTGTCTATGTAGAAGAGTCCCTATCAATATAGTAAAGAAAAAATATGTCCATGTCTGGCTATACTTGATGTCATCTTCTTTCTAGCGTGTGTATAGTCTAGCATGATTATTTTTCATGAAAAATTTTATGGCTAACTTATAAATGTAAGGACTAATTTGGCATAGGATGTAGAAAAGAGATTATGAGTGATTAAGGAAATAAAGCATATTGATTATATTATTAATTATGTTATCTTAGATTTAACCAACATTATTAGAAGGTCATTCCTTCCTTTTTCAGTTAAGTGTATATTATATTTTTTGGTATTGATTGTGACCTATTATATTTTCTTGATAGTATCTATTGTGAGCACCCTATTTGTATGGGGAAGAAAGGCTATCAGTTAAGCAATATGTAATATGGCTATGGTACTTTTTTTGGTAGATTTGTATTATATGTGTTACTTTCTCTTTATTTAAATTGAGTCTTTTATAATAATTCTTTTAGTTGTTATTGCTTAAATATAAAAAGATATTTGAAAATTGTGTTTCCTTAAAGTATTTAATTATGTGGTAGGAAAAATTTAATTAGATTCTAATTCTAACAATTGGAAGAGTTAGGTATAAGTAGGAAATTTCTTATTTTTAATATCTTAAAACTTAAGGAGTATATTGTAGTTTGTTTTTGTAAAAATATAAAACTTATCTAATAAAGGTTATAGTATCAATTCTAATCATTAATCCTCTTCATATGTTGTTGGTTGTTAACCATTATGAAATCCGATTAAATCATACGCCAAACATTCATCTTTTTCTAAAAGATTAAGCTTGGTTCAGCTACAATATTTGTATGGTACTAAGCAACTAAGTTTTCAAGTCCAAGAACATGACTAATCCTCATTATAGTCAGTTGGGCTATTTTTTCTTAAAGTAGTTACTATTAGAGAAGGTATATTGAAGAAGAAAAAGTTATTTCAACATAATTGTAAACATGTTATTAGTTTTTCATACTTCTAAGAGTTTATTAAGTGAAAGTATAGTATATACATTGAAAAAAAAAGAATATGTTTAACATTGTTGGTAATTAATGGGGGAAGTCTCAACTTTTCTTATAAGATAGTAGAAAGTAATTTGAAATGAAATTTATTTATTTGAATATGGTATATGGGTTTATGATTTACCTTTGAGAATATTGGATCTAAGGAGCCCACTTTCATATGAGATCTACATTATGGGTCTAGTAAGGGAACATACTCGTGGGCCTTGACACCACACTCCAACCTAAAACCTTAAGGCATTAGGTTTATGGGTCTTTTCTACTTATATGCCCCTTACTAGTTTTATCTCTTTCTCACAATTGGATCCATCCATATCAGTCTAGCTCCCATTCAACCTATAGCTTATGTGAAGTCATTTGAGTCACTCCATGAATCATCCATTTATTTAACCCAAATCTATGAATCTCTATTCATCAGACTTCGCCAACCTAGTTATGATACCAATGAAGGGTTTTGAGGAGGCCTGGATAGAAATTGGACCTGATCCACGTGAGCCTATGTAACAGCCCAGACCACCCGCTTGCAGATATTGTCCGCTTTGAGCCTCGGCCTCTCGGGCCTCGCGCTCTCAC
>JAOTAY010000190.1:22246828-22258888 GCA_025629805.1 Erythroxylum baracoense
ATTAATGGTAAAGTTTGTAGCATGATCATAGATGGTGGAAGTTGTACCAATGTTGCTAGCACTTTACTTGTTGACAACCTTAAATTACCTACTTTGAAAAATCCTAGACCATATAAATTACAATGGCTTAATAATTGTGGTGAGGTGGAAGTCACCAAACAAGTGATGGTTGCATTTTCTGTTAGCAAGTATCATGATGAGATTTTTATGTGATGTTGCACCTATGTATGTTGGACAATTTTTGCTTGGTAGGTTATGGCAATTTGATAAAAAAGTTAGGCATGATGGATACAAAAATTGCTATTCTTTTCCTTTCTATAGTAAAAATATTGTACTGAAATGCCTTAGGCCCATTCAAGCTTACGAGGATCAAGTGAGGATTGAGAGAGAATGCAAATTGAGAGCAAAAGAAAAGAAAGAGAGAGAAAATAAAACGAAGTGGGAAAATGAAGAAAAGAGAGTGACTTTATTTGCTAGAAAAAGTGAGATCAAGAGAGCTTTAAAATGTGAACAGTCTTATATCTTTTATATAAAGATATTTTCTTAACTATTGATGAGCTTGATCCATCTTTGCCGTTTAGTGTTTTGTCTTTGTTGCAGGACTTCAATGACTTATTTTCGGAGGAGATTCCCGATGGATTGCTCCCTTTGAGGGTCATTGAGTACTATATAGACTTCCTTCCCAGAGCTTCAATTTTAAATAGGTCTGCGTATAAAGCCAATCCGAAAGAAACTAAGGAGATCCAAAGACAAGTTGAAGAGCTTATGAAAAGGGCTTTGCAAGAGAAAGTTTGAGCCCATGTGTTGTTCCAATTATACTTGATCCTAAGAAAGATGGAAAATGGAGAATGAGTGTTAATTGTAGAGCCATCAATAAAATCATAATGAAATATCGTTACCCTGTCCCTCATTTAGATGATATGCTTGATGAGTTGTATGGTGCTTGTATATTTTTTAAAATTGATCTTTAAAGTGGGTACCATCAAATTCACATGAGAAAGGGTGATGAGTGGAAAACTACTTTCAAAACTAAGTTTGGACTGTATGAGTGGTTAGTTATGCCTTTTGGCTTGATTAATGCACCTAGTACTTTCATAAGTTTGATGAATTATGTGTTTTTCCCTTTTATTGGAAAGTATGTAGTTGTCTATTTTGATGAAATTCTAGTGTATTCTAGGAGTTTAGATTATCATGTAAAACACTTGTATGATGTGTTTGTACTTATAAGAGAGAATAAGCCTTATGCCAATTTAGAAAAATGTTCCTTTTTTATGGATATTGTTGTGTTTCTTGGTTTTGTTATAGGTGCTGAAGGACTTCAAGTTGATGAAGAGAAAGTGAAGGCAATTAAAGAATGGCCAACTCCTAAGAATGCAAATGAAATTCGAAGCTTCCATGCCTTGACAAGCTTCTATAGGAGATTTGTGAAGGATTTCTCTACTATTGCTACCCCTTTGAATGAATTGGTAAAAATGATTTTTAAATGGGGTGATTCACAAGAGGTTTCTTTTAACACCTTGAAAGAAAAATTTATCAATGTTGTATTTGAACCCGGTGGCTAGGTTTGGGTGCACTTGAGAAAGGAGATGTTTCCAAAACGAAGAAAATCTAAGCTACAGATAAGAGGAGATGGCCCATTTCAAGTTTTAAAAAATGATTTTTAAATGGGGTGATTCACAAGAGGTTGCTTTTAACACCTTGAAAGAAAAATTGATCAGTGTTGTATTTGAACCCAGTGACTAGGTTTGGGTGCACTTAAGAAAGGAGAGGTTTCCAAAACAAAGGAAATCTAAGCTACAGACAAGAGATGGCCCCTTTCAAGTTTTAGAAAGGATTAATAATAATGCTTATAAAATTGATTTGGCTAGCTCCTATGGTAATGTTATTGCTACATTCAATGTATTTGACTTATCATTCTTTGATGCTGCAGATTCGAGGACGAATCCTTTCGAGGAGGGAGGGAATGATGGAGAACCATGGGCATATGAAAGACAAGAAAAGAAGCATACATGGTGTGATCCACCTCAAGGAAGCTTGGGACATGACTTGCATGGACATGAGCTGGCAAAAGGAGGCTTAGGAGATAAAATTGGATTAGTTGTAAAGTCTGAATGTGCAAGGCAAAAGGCTGAACGAAATTCCCATATAGAAAGTTTTGCCTATAAATAGGCACCCTTTATATACTTTGAGGGGAGATTCATTCAAACATAATATTGAATATTATTCAGAGCATTTTTGCTTTCTTTGTATTCTTTGAGAATACTTGACTTATCAAAGCTGTGGTCTTCCTTTGTGGTGTCCTAAGGCTAGGGTTCTAGAAGACAAGTTCTCTTTGGGTTCTTTCCATTGACCAACATTCCTCTAACCCCCTTTTCTCTTTGTGTTATATCTTTTCAATTTTGTTTCTTCTGCTTCCATGTGTGTGTTTGATTCTATCCGTTCTCGGGAATAACTCCATCTTGTTGAAGGTTCTCTAGGACAAGTTCCTACTATGTCTCACATGACATTCACGTGCCAAATGAACATGTCCTAGGCACTTAAAACACTTAAGTCCTCTAGTTTGATTATTTTGATTCTCACCTTTACCCTTGCTGTCTATTTCTTTTTTATTCATAAAATCATCATATTTTGGATTAACAAAAGGTTTATCATCCTTCTTACTCCAATTATGTTTCTAAGAAGAAGAAGAAGATCCCTAACAAGGTTTAGAACCATACTTACTTATATCATTGCATTTGAGCTACCTTTCAATTTTCATGGTCATATTTACCATGTCTTCAATCTCCGCATAGTGTTGTAATTCCACAAGATCAGCAATGTTCTTGTTCAAACCACTCAAGAACCTAACTATAGTTACTTTATGATCCTCCTCCACATTAGCCCTTATCATGGCTATCTCCATCTCTTTCTGATATTCTTCCACACTCATGGAACCTTGTGCCAAACTTTGTAAATGATGGTGCACATCCCTATAATAGTGGCTAGGGATAAATCTCCTTCCCATGATTTGTTTCAACTATAGCCATGTTTCCATAAGTCTTTCCCCATTTCCACACCTATCTTTATACAATTGATGCGATCAAAAAATAACATAATTACAAAATTCAACAGTGCTTAATTTTACCATTTTTTCACAATAATTATAGCATTTAAAGATCATCTCCACTTTTCTTTCCCACTCCAAATAGCCATCTAGATTATTCTTCCCTTGAAAAGGAGGAATCTTTATTTTAATTCTCCCTATATTTCGGTTCACATTATCAAAATTTCCTCTCCTATTTTGTCTTTTAGGATTAACTTCTAGACCAACAATGGTAGCTTGGTCATCATCCGTATCAATTCCACCATAATAATTAGTATGGACAAAGGCTGGTTACCTTCCTTACTGTGGCTCACCTTGAGATTTGGCAAGTGCAACATCATGTTTTTCTAAATGATCTCTTACATCTCCCATCATTTTGAACATTCATTCAAATTATTGCTACAATGCTTGAATTACTTGATCATTTTAGGAAGAACTCACTTCTTTGTCTTTATTAGACATATCTTTAAAAAATTAGAAAACCTCACACACTCCCTTACGTGTTCCACCCAATTAATGGATCACTCCAATTATGTTTCACACTTTATATGGCTTTTCAGGATGCTAGTATCACTTCTCTTGCCTTTTACCACTCTTGTCTTATTTATGGGTTCTTAGATTAGCTAAGTTCCTTAAACAAACAATTCAGAGTATAGCAATTCAATGGAGTGACAAGGGGCAGGTCTAAGAAAAAAAAAGAAGTAGGCCAATTTAAAGTGGTACAAACTCTATCATAAGTTAGAACTCAGTTCCTTTATACTTTTTTCTTTAAACCAACAATAAACAAAGATTAACAATAATTGAAATTGAAGAAAGAACAAAATAAATAGCTATAGTTCTAGTAGAGAAGAAAAAAAGAGAGTGAAGAACTAGATGAATAGCAAATAAATGGATATGCAAACCTCAAACTTGAGCCAAAAGCTCTTGTACCAAATGATGAAAATCTTCAATTTAGCAACCATACACCCTAATAGCTAAAGAACTAAGACACCAATTGAATGCAAATTAACACACTTGAAAATTAATGGAAAGTTGGATCGTTCAAGTTTGAAAGTAAGAAATAAAGTATTTCCATCACTCCACTAATGGAATGATGAACTCACATTTAACAAAATTAAAACCCTAATTCTAGCATGCTGAATTCACACCGCAAATAAACCAAGCCCAACTTACTGAAGTTCAAAATAACACAAATAACAACCTAAGATCCAAACACACATAATCAAGGTTGATTGGCATTTTATTCTTCAATGGGCTAGATTGAGTCAAAAAATGTGATTTGGGTCATTGTCTTCATGATTTGAGCATGTTTGAATCATGTTAATGATTGTTAAGCTCTTCTTATATATACAGACCCTTGATAGAATTTAGTTGAGCTTGTTCTTCCAAATGTTTTCAAGTAAGCATGTTAATGCTTCTTTCATCCTTTTAGTTTTAGCTCTTATCATTGGTCCTCGATGAATGGTTAAAGGATCTTGCTTCTTGATGTGTACCTCCAACCTTGAATGAATCATTACCACCCATAAGGGGGTTAAGCATCAGCTTAGTTTTCTTCCAAAATCCTCAATTCCCAATCGGCCAACTTATAGGACTAATCATGAGGAATCTGAGGAGATTCAATAGCAAGTTAATGAGTTGGTGTAGAAATGGCTTATGAGGGAGAGCTTACTTTCATGTTCAATTCCTATGATATTAGTCCTAGAAAAGGATGGAATGTAGTGTATGGCATTGGTATACAGTCGTCAACAAAATCACTGTAAAGTATAAACATCCAATTCTTAGATTATATGATATGCTTGATAAGTTCTATGGTTCTTGTGTCTTTCCTAAAGTTGATTTGAAAAGTGGTTACTGTAAGATAAGAATGAAAGAAGGTAACGAATGGAAAACTACTTTTAAAAATTATGGTTTATAAGCGTGGTTGGTTATGTATTTTGGTTATACTGATGAATCAAGTACTTTTATGATGTTAATGAACCATGTTTTATGTGCTTTTATTGGAATGTTTGTTGTATTTCATTTTGATGATATTACAAGGTTTATAGTAAGAACACGGATGAGCATCTTGAGCATTTGCATGATGTATTTAAGGCATTGAGAAAGTGTAAGTTGTTTGCTAATCTTAAGAAGTTTTCATTTTGCATGGAGTCCTTAATGATTTTTGGGTAAGTTGTGAGCTTGCAAAGTAATGTGTAGATAAGTAAAAGGTTTGAGCAATTATAGAGTGGCATACACCTACAATTGCAAAACAAAATTATCAGTTTTCATGGTTAACAAGTTTCTATAGGAGGTTTTTAAGGACTTTAGTTTTGTAGCTGCTCCTCTAAATGAACTTGTTAAAAACAATGTAGTGTTTAAGTGGGGTGAATGACAAGAGAAAGAATTTAATACATTGAAAT
Organism: Erythroxylum baracoense; assembly: GCA_025629805.1. Classification (NCBI taxonomy): domain Eukaryota; kingdom Viridiplantae; phylum Streptophyta; class Magnoliopsida; order Malpighiales; family Erythroxylaceae; genus Erythroxylum; species Erythroxylum baracoense. Next base: position 22,252,310 of record JAOTAY010000190.1, read on the forward strand.
ATAAATTAACTAATGCATCTTTGCTTACTTTACCTGATTTTAATAAATCTTTTGAAATTAAATGTGACGCACTGGGAATTAGTATAGGAGTTATTTTAATGCATGAATCTAAGCCGATTGCATACATTAGTGAGAAGCTTAGCGATGCATTGTTGAACTATCACACTTGTGATAAGGAGTTGTATACATTGTTGAGAGCATTATAGACTTGACAACATTATTTGTGGGCAGGGGAGTTCATAAGACATTTAAATCATGAGAGTCTTAAATTTCGAAAATCATGAGGGAAATTTAACAAATGGCATGCTAAATGATTGGAGTTCATAGAGACATTCGCTTATGTCATTAAGCATAAGGAAGGTAAATAAAAAGTTTTTATAGATGTATTGTCACAAACTTATGCATTACTTAACACGTTGCAAACTAAACTACTTAGTTTTGAGATGATTATAGACTTGTATGCTAATGATGTTGGTTTTCGTCATGTATGGGGCGTGTGTAATAAGGGTGCTTATAATGAATATTTTAGGCATGATAGTTATTTTTCAAAAAAGATAAGTTTTCTATGCTTGATTGTTCATTGCATGAATTGTTTGTGAGACAGGCTCATGGTAGGGGTCTAATGGAACGTTTTGGAGTAAGACATTAGATGTTTTGTATGAGCATTTTTATTGGCCTAATATGAAACGTAATGTGCAATCTATTTGTGATAAATGCCTTACAAGTAGACAAGATAAATCTAAAGTCAAACCACATGGTCTATACAAACCATTACTTGTACCTAATGAAACTTGGATTAATATATTGATGGATTTTGTGTTGCTAGGTCACAATTTGATAAGGATAGCATATTTGTCATTATCGATAGATTTAGTAAAATGGCACATTTATTGAATGTTCCAAGATGAATAATGCAACACATATAGCTGATTTATTCTTTAGAGAAATAGCACAATTGCGTGGACTACCTAGGACTATAGTAAGTGACTAAGACATTAAGTTCCATAGTCATTTTTGGCATACTTTATGGTCAAAACTAGGAACTAAATTGCTATTTTCTACTATGTCACATCCTCAAAGGGATGGTTAAACTAAATTAATTAATAGGACACTACACTTTTGGGTGTTATTATCCAAAAGAACTTAAAACATTGTGAGAATTGTTTGCACACATTGACCTTGCCTATAATCGTTGTGTGCATGCTACTGCTGATTATTCTCCATTTGAAGTTGTTTATGATTTTAATCCCCTGACTACTTTAGATATTTTATCTTTACCTACTCTTGAGAGTACCAACTTAAATGGTAAGAAGAAAGATGAGTTTGTTAGGGATTTGCATGCTAAAGTTCGAGCTAACATTAAGAGGAGGAAGGAGCAGTATGCAAGGGAAGCAAAAAAAGGGGAAGTTAAGGTCTATTTTGAACCTAATGATTCAGTTTTGGTGCACTTTAGGAAGGAGCAATTTCCCAAGCAAAGGAAGTCTAAGTTGTAGTCAAGAGGGGATAGACCTTTTCAACTTTTAGGGAAGATAAAAATCAATGCTTATAAATTTGATTTATCAAGTTCTAATGGTAATTTTAGAGATACTTTCAATGTTGCTGATCTTTCTTTACTTGATGCAAGTGATTCGAGGACTAATCCTTTTGAGGAGGGAGTGAATGATGGCAACCAAGTACTATCCCCAATGTTAAGCACTCCTGAGTTGCTTTGCAAGGCAAAGGAGGTCCAATGACTAAATTAGGAGCCAAGAGAATAAAGGAGGTTTTACTATCACTTGTATCCAAGTTGTAAGATCAAGAGCATACCAAAGCAAAATCTATTGGAGTTTCAAAAATAGTCAATATTTTGCATTGCTTTGAGTTAAGTCTAACAAAGCAAGATGACCAAGTACATATCTAGCATCAATTGAAGTCCCAAAAGTCTAGAACATTAGAACTCAAAGAAGTCCACAATTGTTCAACAATGTTAAGATGGTTTCAACATTTATTTGAGTCAATAATTTAGTTATATTAGGAGTTAAATATTTAGTTCCCTTATTGTTTTAGGATTTAATATTTTAGTAGAGCAAATAAATTAACCAAATTGTAACAGGATTCTTGATAACAACTGATTGATTATCTTTCCTATTTTTTATTAAGAGTCATAAGTTGTCAAAATAGATAAGGATAATATGTTTTCTTTTATTTTTAAGATTCCTATTGTATCATTAGGTTTTATTAGGCCTATATAAAGGGTTGTACTCTGTTTTGTTATCCAGTCTTGGATTAATATAAATTGTGTTTCTTCAATTGTGACGAGCCATGATCTTAGTTCCATGCCTAGGAACTCGATCTGATCTAATTGGGAATACTAATGGCAATCAACCTATGATTTTAATTCTAATTGGCATTGTTTAGTTAGGGTTAGGCTTTCATTCATTATAACTTCAGTTCTGTATGGCTACTTTGTATAAGGATGGGTTCAAAACTAAATTATCAAGACAATTCTTAGGGTTTCTACCATGTGATTTTTTTGTGTCTTAAGCGTTGTTTGCTTAGGGTTTGTATCACTATGTTTATTTAAGACAATGGTGACGTAGATAATGTTAGCCCAAGTGATTATGAAATTCTACCATAGGAGGATTGTAGTGATATGATGTTTGAAGGAACTGTGAGTGGAGAGTTGTTGATCACTAGGCAAACTCTTAACATTCAATAGAAGGATGAAAGTGATGAGGCCCAACACGAGCATATCTTTTATACTCAGTTCTATATGAATAGTAATGAATTTTTTGATTATTCCCATGATTACCACCTTTAAGAGGCATTGAGCATTAAATTGATTTTATCCAGGTTCAACAACCTTAATAGACCAACTTATAGAGCTAATATGAGGATATAAAGTACATTAATAGGCAAGTGGATGAGTTAGAGGAGAAAAGGTTCATGACGGGAGTCTCAACCCTTGTTTAGTTCCTATAACTCTATTAGCAAAGAAAGATGGAGCATGACGCATGTGTGTTGATTGTCAAGCTACCACATATACCTATATTAGATGATAAGCTTGATGAGTTGCATGGTTCTTTCTTAATTTCATAGATTGATTTAGAAAGTGGGTATTATCAATTTTGCATGAAAGACAAAGACGAATGGACAAATGCTTTTTAAACAAGTGGTTATTATTACCTTTAGGTTTAACTAATGTACGAAGTACTTTAATGAGATTAAGGAACAATGTTTTGAAACCTTTTGCCAAAAAATTGGTCTTTGTCTACTTTGATGTTTTAGTGCAGAATTTGGATAAACATGCCAAACATTTGCATTATGTGCTTTATGACTTAAGGGAATATAAATTATATGTTGATTTGGAGAAGTGCACGTTATATATGGAATCTGTTGTGTTTCTTAGATTTGTCATGTATGCAAATGGAATTAGTGTGGATGAGGAAACGATCAAGGTAATTAAAAGTGGCCTACACCTGAGAATGCAAATGACATATAAAGTTTTTCTTAATTTAGCAAGTTTTTATAGTAGGTTTGTAAAGGATTTTAGTTGTATAACAGTTCCTCTAAATGAAATTGTTAAAAAGAATGTCATCTTTAGATGGACTGATGTGCATGAAAAGGCCTTTAGATATAGATAAGTTGACTAGTGAATTTTTTCTTTTTTTATCTAACTTTTATACGTTTTTAAGATTGAATGTGATGTGTCAGGAATTGGTACAGGAGTTGTTTGATGCTTAGTGGAGCATCCTTGAATTATCCAACTTATGATAAGAAATTATATGCATTAGTAAGGACACTACTTGTGACCAAAGAAGTCAATTATACATTCAAATCATGAGAGCTAAAAGTTTCTAAGGTGCCAAGGTAAATTGCAGAAAAGACATGCCTTGGTTAGAGTTTATTGAAACATTCCTTTTTATAATCAAATACAAGCAAAGAAAGAAAAATGTTGTGGCTGATGAATTATCTAGGAGGTATGCAGTATTGAATTCTTTACAAACTAAATTGGTTGGGTTAAGTTCATTAAGAATTTGTATGATAGTCATGTTGATTTTGGACAAGTGTGGCTTACATATTCTAAGTGTGCATATGGTGGTTTTTATAGGCATAATGAATTTTTATTCAAGAAAGATAAACTTTGTGTGTTTAAGTGCATTTTGGTATTAAAAAGACCATTTAGCATTTTTATTAGCTCAACATGAAACATGATGTGCAATCTATAAGTGATAAATGCATAACCTATAAACAAGCTAAGTCAATGTTAATGCCTCACAGTTGGTATACTCTTTTATCCATGCCTAATCAACCTTGGATTGACATATCTATAGATTTTGTATTGTGATAGTTGTTGATGATAGGCTCAATTCAATGCCACTTTTTATTGCATGTTCTAAACCTAATGATATCATGTATATTGCTGATTTACTCTTTAAGGGGATACAACATTTGCATAGTAATTGAGTGAAAGAGAAGTTAAGTTCTTTATTCATCTTTGCTACACTTTGTGGTGCAAATTAGGCAATAAACAAACATTAACTGAGGTAGTTAATACGACCCTTACTATATTGTTGCATACTATCAGTCAAAAGAACTTGAAATAATGGAAAAATGTTTATCATTTGTTGAGTTTGCATATAATGGATTGTACATTCTAGAACGTTTTATTCACCTTTGAAATTGTGTAAGGTTTTAATTCATTGACTCCTTTAGATGTCTTGCCTTTATCTACAAATGAATGTGCAAATTTTGATGGAAAGAGAGGAAGATTTTGATAGGGATTTGCATGCCAAGATTCAAACTAATACAGAGAAAAAGAATGAGCAATATACAAGGCAAGTCATAAGGGGTTTGCTAGAGTTATCTCTAAACTTGGAGATTGGGTTTGGATTCATATAAATAAAGAAAGATTTGCTGCCTAAAGGAAATCAAAATTGCAACCTAGAGGAGATGGACTTTTCCAAATGTTTGAGCGAATCAATGACAATGCCTACAAGTTTGATTTACCAAGTCATTATGGAAATGCTAGTGCTACTTTTAATGTTGTTGACTTATCTTTATTTAATGTAAGTGATTTGAGGACGAATCATTTCAACGAGGGAGAGAATGATAGAGATCATCTTGCATCAACACTTACCGATCCATTACAAGGCATTAGAGATCTTATGACAAGAGCAAGAACTAAGAACATGAAGATAAGGTAACTGTTGTTGAAGATTCTAAGGCATTACCAATATTAGTTTGGGCTCAAGATGATGGACAAAGCCTAATTATGAAAAATAATGCTTAGAGCCTAATATGCAACGATGAACTAGATGCTTGTTTTTAATGAAGCCTAATCTGCATATTTGCCTTTTGAAAAGGCTAAATATGTAGGATTAGATGACAATTTCATGTTTTGACTTTCTTTTATTAACTCATATTCTTTTGGCTGATTTATATCCATTTGTTAAGGGAATCATTCCTGGTCAGGTCTTTCTTATTAAGATAATTTTTAGGAATAGTCAAGAATACATTTCCCTATAGGATTTGCATCATTTGGGGATATTTAAAGAGGCAATCTAGTGTATTACAAAAATCATCTTATCAGTAATAAAATTTGAGTGTTTCTTTGTTATGAGATCTTTCTTTTATTTCTTCAGTCAAAAGCTAAATCTAGTCTTTTCAAAGTAACTTATAACGATCAACTTATAACTTTGGTTCCAATCAACAAGTTGGTTAAGGATGGGTTCTTTAGTTGATTTAAGAATTATTTTGGTGTTTCTTTTCCTTCTTGATTTTAGGTCTTAGTTTTTCCTTCACTAAGGTTCATATTAGTTTCCTTCCTCTTAAAGTTAATGTCTACATTAGGTCTGAAACTAGGGCAGAATAACTCATTTCCCAAACATCTTTCTCCTTCCATTCCTCCCTCCACTCTAGGCAGGTCCAAACCACATATCTTGATGATTCCTTATGTTGTCCCTACCTTCCTGCATAAATCAACATCTGAAATTCAGACTATCTGATGAGAACCAAGGTCAACAAGTTCTTGATGAAAAGCTTGCTACCATGGATGGAGGATTTCATGGAGATTCACATGGGAAGCATGCTACCATAGGTGGACAAGTTGCTGCCAATGATCCATTATATGTTCCTAGTGGGCCAATCATAAGATCAAGATCTAAGAAGATCAAGGAAGCCATGCAAGGATTGGTGCACCAAACTTGGGCAAATTTGCACAATTGGGCCGAATTGAAGTATTCACCATGCAAGAACAAGCCATTCAAGTTAGGCTTAGAAGATGGAGATCCAATCTTAATCCATTGTGAGGTTGTGGAAGACTAAACCAATCTTGAAGATTACATGTTTGGACTGTGCATTCTTGGACAAATTCTTGAAGATTACATGTTTGGGCCATGAATCATGTTTAAGACTCAAGTATTGGTTTATTTGGTTATATTTTGTTAGTATGGCCGAAATTATATGTTGGGGAGGCCTTGGTTGTGTTTAAATCTGATTAGATGTCTTTAGATCATATTTGGATCAGATTTGATTAGTTAGAATTTGAATTGTAATTAAGTCTTACAATCCTATTCCAAGTGGGATTGGCATGACTTA
>JAOTAY010000190.1:22294029-22304064 GCA_025629805.1 Erythroxylum baracoense
AATACGACTAACCAAGGAGTAGCTCTTTGAAATCAAACCAGCCCTCCTAAACATACTTCAATAGAATGTGCAGTTTTATGGACTAACGAACGAAGATCCCAACGCACATATGGTGAATTTCCTTGAAATCTGTGATACCTTTTGGTACCATCAAATGTCAGAAGATGATGTCAGAATGTAACAGCCCGAATTACCCCGCTCACAGATATTGTTTGCTTTGGGCCTTAGCCCAACCATGCCCTCACGATTTTGCTCTTCCTACACATTTGCTCAGGAAAACGCATCTTTGAGGGAGAGGTATCCATAGCCTTATAAGGCCTACTTCGTTCCTCTCTCCAATCGATATGGGAATCTAACATTCCACCTCCCTTGGAGGCCTAGCGTCCTCGCTGGCCCACAGGCCTGGATCAGTCCCCTTGGAGGCCTAGCGCCCTTGCTGGCACACAGGCCTAGATCTACCCCCTTGGAGGTCCAACGTCCTCGCTAGCCCACAGGCTTGGATGTACTGGCTTTGATACCATTGTAATAGCCCTAGACCACCAGCTCATAAATATTGTCCGCTTTGGGCCTTGGCCCAGCCAAGCCCTTACTATTTTGTTCTTCCCGCACACTCACTCGAGAAAACACGTCTGTAAGGGAGACGTATCTATACCCATATAAGGCGTACTTCATTCCCCTCTCCAACCGATATGGGATCTCACATTCCACCCCCTTGGAGCCCTAGTGTCTTTGCTAGCCCACAGGTCTGGATCCACCCACCTTGGAGGCCCAGTGTCCTTACTGGCATACAGGCCTGGATCCAACCCCCCTTCGAGGTTCAGCGTCCTTTCTGGCATACCGATCCGAGTACTGGCTCTGATACCATTTGTAATAGCCCGGACCATCTACTCACAAATATTGTTTGTTTTGGGCCTTGATCCAGCTAAGCCCTCACAGTTTTGCTCTTCCCACACACTCACTCAGGAAAACGCGTCTATAAATGAGAGGTTTCCATAGCCTTATAAGGCCTACTTTGTTCTCCTCTCTAATCGATATGGGAATCTAACATTCCATCTCCCTTGGAGGCCCAACGTCCTTGCTGGCCCACAAGCCTGGATCCACACCCTTGGAGGCCCAGCATCCTTACTAGCACACAGGCCTGAATCTGCCCCCTTGGAAGCCCAGCGTCCTTGTTGGCACATTTGCCCGAGTACTGACTCTAATACTATTGTAACAGTCTTAGACCACCGGTCTATATATATTGTCTGCTTTAGGCCTTGGCCCAGCCAAGTCCTCACAATTTTGCTTTTCCAACACACTCGCTCAGGAAAATACGTTTGTAAGGGAGAGGTATCTATACCTTTATAAGGCGTACTTCATTCCACTCTCCAACTGATATGGGATCTCACATTCCACCCCCTTGTAGGTCTAACATCCTCGCTAGCCCAAAGGCCTGGATCCACTCCCTTAGAAGCCCAGCGTCCTTGCTGGCATACGGGCCTAGATTTAACCCCCTTAGAGGCCCAGCGTCCTTGCTGACATACCAATCCGAGTACTGGCTGTGATATCATTTATAACAGCCTGGACCACCTCGCTCATAAATATTGTCCGCTTTGGGCCTTGGCCCAGCTAATCCTTCACGATTTTGCTTTTCTCACACACGCGTTCGGGAAAACGCATCTTTGAGGGAGAGATATCCATAGCCTTATAAGTCTTACTTCGTTCCCCTCTCCAATCGATATGGGAATCTAACATTCCACCCCCTTAGAAGCCCAGCGCCTTCACTGGCCCACAGGCCTGAATCTACCTCCCTTGGAGACCCAGCATCCTTGCTGGCATACAGGTTTGGATCTATCCCTCTTGGAGGCCCAACATTCTCGCTGGCCCATAGGCCTGAATGTACTGGCTCTGATACCATTGTAACAATCCTAGACCACCCGCTCATAGATATTGTCTGCTTTGAGCCTTGGGTCAACCAAGTCCTCAAGGTTTTTCTTTTTCCGTATACTCGCTCGAAAAAATGCGTCTGTAAGAGAGAGGTATCCATACCCTTATGAGGCGTATTTCATTCCCCTCTCCAATCGATATGGGATCTCACATTCCACCCCTCTTGGAGGCCTCGCTAGCTCATAGGCCTGGATCCACCCCCTTGGAGGCCCAGCGTCCTTGCTAGCATACCGATCTGGTACTGGCTCTAATACCATTTGTAATAGCCCGGACTATCCGTTCACAAATATTTTCCGCTTTGGGCCTTGACCCAACCAAGCCCTCACAGTTTTGCTCTTCCCGTACACTCGCTCGGGAAACCGCGTCTATGAGGAAGAGGTTTCCATAGCCTTATAAGGCCTATTTCGTTTTCCTCCCCAGTCGATATAGGAATCTAACATAATTCAAGTGCCTAAATTAGCCGGGAACCTAAAGGTCACACGCATAGGGCCACGATCAGTTGCTGTTAAGCAAGTAACTGAATTTTTGCTATATAAAGTAACTAACGCAGCATCATTAGCGATTTCTTCTTCACCACCATATTCACTCTCGGATTCATTCTCACTTTAAGTACTAGTAAAGGATTTTCCTTTTCTTTTCTTCAAAGTATTAGCATATTTGACTTGAACGTACCCGAAGCCTTGACATTTATAACATTGGATTTTCTTCACCTTCCTTTCACCTTTTAAGTTTTGACTTGTTGTTTTAAGTTGTTATTCGATGAACTCCCACCATGTTGTCTAAATTCGGGTCTATCCTTTTTCATTCTCTTTAACCACTTATTGAAATTTCTTGTCAATAATTTCATATCCTCGTTCTCGTCAGATTCATCTTCTACATCATTTATGCTTTTTCCAATTTCAGCTTGTAATTCCAATCCTTTGCTCTTTTCTTGTTTGTCCTTTAACAAATTTATTTCGAAATTGGTAAGAATTCCAATTACCTTTTCCAGCAATAAGTCATTGATGTCATGAGCCTTCTCGATTGTTGCAATTTTCGGAATAAATCTTAGAGGTAGTGATCTCAACGTCTTCTTGACTAATTTCAGATTGAAATATTTCTTCCCAAGTTGACGTGCCTGATTCGCTATGTCGCGCAATCTTTCATGAAATTCCCCAATAGTCTCATTTTCATCCATCTTCAGTTCTTCAAACCTTACAACTAACATCTGTAGTTTTGACGCTATTACAGATTTGAACCCTTCATGAATAGTCTGCAAAGTATCTCACACTTCTTTAGCTGACTCACAAGTTAGTATCATTGAGAAGCGTCCTTCATTAACAACACTAAAAATTGTGTGCATTGCTTGTGAGTTTCTAAGTGCCCTCTCTTTTTCAGCTCATGTCGATTCAAATTGATCTTTTAGAACTATCTCTCTCTTATCGTCAGTAATCATTGGATGCGTCCAGCCTTATAATACTGAATTCCATGCTCTTGTTCCGTGTGCCTGAATAAAGACCCCCCATTCGTGATTTATATGCAGGATAATTGGAACCGTCCAACAGTGGTGGCCTGATAATTGATGCTCCTTCTCTTATGGCCATGATTGTGAAACCCGGATTTGCACCAACTTGATATACCAAATTCTGATTCGGTGACCCTGCTCAGATACCAATTAAAAAACCATAGGGGGTAGTAGTTTCGCAAACTTTCCAATTTTATCGTAGTCGTCTATAGCACAAACAAAAACAAAAACAATCAAAAGCAAAATAACAAACAACACCAGAAATTTGATACCGCAGTTCGGCACTCCTTGCCTACATTTGCGGAGCCCTCACCCAGCTTAATACAATAAATTTACCTAAGGCTTTACTGAGACGACACCACTCAACCCTTGACACTATTTCTCAACCTCACTTTCTGTGAAAGATTTTCACACCCGATAATACGACTAACTCGTGTTAACATCGACAGAGAATTTTTCTAAATAACTTTTAATATAAGACAATTAAACAAATAACTCAAGTGATCAATCAATTAAAAACAGAACAATAATACACTTAAGATAAAAGAGAAGAACAACTTCTCGAAAAGTTTAACTCCACTAAAATAAATCTTAAAGTTGTTGTAGCAAACTATGAATTGATTTTTGCAAACTACAACATCAACTCACAATAAAATGCAACCCTCACACAGATAGCCTTAGTTTACGCAAGAAACTCAATAGAAACCCAACTCACACAACGTTTACGATAGTAAACAACAACTATAGACCAAAGAGAAAAATAAATCAGCTGCACCACCAATCAACACACGACTCAAGACACATTCAATACTCCAAAATCAACCCAGCCGTATGTTACACCAAGAAACACAATAAACCCTCTGTAAGTCTTCGTCAACAGCAAATTATAGATGCTTAGATGATGGGTAAGGCACAATGCGTTCCAAAGTCTAACATGAACTTCAACCACTAAACAATCAAAGAACAGAAGACAAGTAAAATGAAGACAACACTTAAATAGTTAGTTTTTCAAAAACCCAATTAACATACCAACACACAATTGCCGCAAAATCTCCTAATTCACCTTTTTACCAAGATAGAGACATGCACAACACAACCACTGAAGACGCACACTCACACAAAAAACGTAAAACCAATTTTCCATATCCTTATCTCAAAAAATTTAGATGTGATAATAATAAACTCTTACTTTTTGTAGGATTCTTTTTTAGCTATAAATGTAGCAATCTCATCACTTTGAATCCAAGTCTAATAATATCTTATATGTCCAATTAATAATAGACGTATCAAAATAAAATAGAAAGATATATATCATATTTCTAAGAGTACCGATTAAAACAAAAGAAACGTCGGAACTGCATTCATTTTCGCAAACACTAATACCATAGCCAACACAGAAAACAGCGGGGAGGAGAAAATACCCACACAGAACCTGTGAGGAGGAGAAGGAGAATAGATGTTCGTTAAAGTTTTTCCTTTTTCAAATTTATTAAATTATAAAAATATTATAAAAGAAAAAACATCGTAAGGCCCGTCCATGTTACTATGACCAAGCCAAACCAAAGTGAATGATGTTGGTCATCTGCTATCAAACGTGGGACTCATCAACACCGTCTACTCCAACTACTTTTTCCGAGAAGCTCCATTAATGGCGGACCCAAACCTCAGCTACCTCTATCTGCTCCTCTTCATCATCTTGCCCCTCTCTCTCCTCCTCGTCCTTTACGTCATTGTCAGGCCCAGACCCGTCAAGATCCCAATAAAAAAACGCCATGTTTTCATCACTGGCGGATCCAGCGGCATAGGCCTTGCTCTGGCTCAACAGGCTGCGTACGATGGAGCACGTGTCTCCATCATGGCCCGATCCCTTGACAAGCTTGAGGAAGCGAAGCAGGCGATCCGACTCTCCACCGGCGTCGACGCGGCGGTGTTCGTGGCTGACGTCAGGGATTTCGGGGCAGTGCAGAAGGCAGTGAATGAGGCGGGTCCCATCGATGTCTTGATTGTAAATCAAGGTGTCTTTACCGCTCTGGAGCTTGAGAAACAGGAGTTGGATGAGGTCAGGTCTATGATAGATATCAATTTGTTGGGGAGTTTTAACATGATTAAAGCTGCTTTGCCAGCCATGAAGAATAGGAAGGATCGTGGTCCAGCTTCCATTGGTCTCATTTCGTCACAGGCTGGCCAAGTATGATAACTTGTTAAATACCCAGTTTTGATTTGTTTTTTTGATGTGTTTACGAGTATGCTTGTTTGGGTTTCACAGATCTTTTAGCTCATTTCAGCTGTTACCTGAGGAATATATAGTAGAAACCTGAGATTTTGAACATATAATTGCCTGAAAGATGGGATCCTTTTTTTGTTTTTTTCCCTGGAAGTGATTTGGGGTGTTGCAAGGAAAAGTTGAGTAATGCTAGTGAGTTTTGCTATTAATTGTATGTCCGCTGAATCATGTTTTACAGGTGGGTATTTATGGCTACACAGCTTATTCAGCTAGTAAGTTTGGCCTCCGAGGTTTAGCAGAGGCATTGCAACAGGAGGTCATTGCGGATAACATCCATGTCTCGCTAATATTCCCACCTGACACAGAAACTCCTGGTCTGGTGGAAGGTATGTCCTTGGAGTCAGACCCCTTTGTGAGGTTCACTGTTGTTAGTTGTTTGTTTAATATGGTTAGATACTCCCATTGATGAAGTCTGGATATTTTTTATTTAGTTTTAATTGCTTGTGAGGAGGTTGGTATCCAATAAATGCTTGAAACTCATGTTATAGTGATTTACCGTGTAAGTGAATATTCTTGAAGTATTAGTTTTTTATTATTACCATTCGAGATTGTTTGGATGTTTTAACTGGAAACATGGGAGCTCAAAATTTTATTATCAAGCTTCTCCCATTGCCTGCTTTGCAATCTTAGATTGTGATTTCAAATTAGCAAACTTGCCGTACGAAAATTAGTTGCAATCAAATGTTGTCTGTGTTTGAAAGCTGCCCATTTAATTTTGGTTTATCTTATAAAATACACTTCTTTGTATCTCCTTGTTAATCATATGTCTAGTTTCAGATCTGAAAACTTGTTCTGCTGTTAGTCAGTTATTTAATGAACTAAAAAATTTCCTGCTGTTTGCAGAAAATAAAAGAAAGCCACAGCTGACAAGTATTATAGCAGCCTCATCTGGTGCCATGAAAGCAGATGAAGTTGCCAGAAAATGTTTAGATGGTATCAAATCAGGCTCCTTCATTATATCTTGTAATTTTGAGGGAATCTTGTTGTCCATAGCAACGGCTGGTTTATCACCTCAAAGATCCTTCCTGATGGCCTTTGTTGAGGTGATTGCTGCCAGTGTGACACGTATTATAGGTCTTGCTTTCCAATGGAATTGGTACAGAAGTATAGAGAAGTGGTATGTATGCAACCGATTATAGGCTCATTTTGTTCATCATTATTTGATAAGGACTGCTCCCCTTTCATAAATAGTTAAGTTGTTTTTCTGCCAATCGACTTAGAATTTGTCGTGCCCTTTTGTCCGCATTTTCTTTTATATTTATCAGTTGTTCATTGCCTGCAAAATTTATTGTAGGCTCACTTTTATTGCCTTCCAGAGCAGTGGATGTATCAAGGAGTGGTAGGACGTAAAATTTATTTAGGCAAATTGGTTATGTTGGCATGCATGGATTAAGCGTTATCAGCTATTTTCTAATTTTACTTGAAAGTGGAATTGACGTCTGGTTTAGTTAATCTAGTAGGGTATAGGCGCCTTCTGTGTCTTGTCTTTCTAAATGTTTGGAACCAACAAATTATGCAGCAATAAAGCTACATGTGATTATGAATGTGTTTGAATAAAGAGCTCAAGGCCTTTATTTGTTTAATATTTGTAAAGCATAATATTTTCGTAGTGGTGAAGCAAGCATAAGCTATAAACATCGTTGTCTAAAAACGTATAATGTTTTGTTTGTTTCAGGAAGCAAGAAGCTCTTGGTGCTTGAAATAGGCGTACACCTTTTGTTGGATGCTGAAAAGGCCTCTACTTGTTTAATCTATGTAAAGCATAATATTTTTGTACGGGTGAAGCAAGCGTAAGTTATAAACATCGTTGTCTAAAAGCGTATAATGTTTTGTTTGTTTCAGGAAGCTAGAAGCTCTTGGTGCTTGAAATAAGTGTACACCTTTTGTTGGATGCTGAAAAGGCCTTTAATTGTTTAATCTATGTAAAGCATGATATTTTTGTACGGGTGAATCAAGCGTAAGTGATAAACATTTTTGTCTAAAAACGTATCATGTTCTGTTTGTTTCAGGAAGCTAGAAGCTCTTGGTGCTTGAAATAGGCGCACAACTTTTGTTGGATGCTGAAAACAGATTATACTTAAAAGTCTACTGAAGCTAATGACATTTGACTTTGGCCATTTTGAGATCCTCTTCATGTTTCCAAGAATCAATATTGCTAGGACTGCTACATTTTTGCGCATTCCGTTCGATACTAGATTGCTTTGTGAGGATATTTTTATATTCCATTTTGATGTACCTTCTGTGAGGGAGGAACCTGATCACAATTTTTTTTTCCTGCTCTCAAAGAATCAGTGGCCCTTTCGGACTCAACTTCTTAGATTGGAAGGAGAGGATCTAAATCTCATTTCTTTTCAAGGCCTTGACTTGGCTCGGCCATAAGCAAGACTTTCCATTACCATCATAACCATTTGTTAACAGCCCTACCATAATCACCAGCCAATTCTATCAGTCCAATTTATTTTTTGAGGTTCAAGTTGTACAGTTGAGTTTCAACATTCCCTTGATAAAACTTGCTAGCCACGGCAGAAATGTATAATTTTTCATCAGAGAGAGCCTATCAAAACCATTTTACGTTCTATTCAATAGCCTCCTCAGCAATCGTCGCTAATTTTTTTGCATCGACTTACGTTGTGTTTTGCTTTTGGGATTCAAGGGTAGGTAAGAGGCTGTGTCGCATTAATACTAACTGACGCTTTTACGTTTTGTCGTGTGAAAGATTCTCATAAGTGATAGTTGGCTTTGGCTCACAATCTTGTTTGAGAGAAAGACCTACATCAAAATTATTGTTCCTTGCCTTTCCTAATGTTATTTTCTTTTTATTATCATTGTACCTGGCTTGATTGTCTAGTTTAGGTTATATAAACATGCGGGCCTATTCATAATATGTGAAATTTATAGGAATATTTGGACATCTTTTTTTTTTCTTGTTGAAAAAATAAATTTGTACTAAAAAATAAGGTTAGAATACAAACAAGATGTCCAAGCACCAGAAGCACTTCCAACATGGAACAACTTACAAGAGAGCCTAGCAAAAGATTGTCATAACCAGCTTAAGCAAAATACGCAAGGAATAGAACTAGGGATCATAGATCTAAAACTTCTTGGCAAGTTGATGTTAAATGAATAGTTTTATTTGGCAACTGAACATTAGTCGAAAAGAACAACCCCTAAACAAGATAGTAAGCATATAACATCTCTTTAAGAGGAGCAACTACTCTATAATGATAGAGGAACAACAATATCCCCAACTGAGCAAGAAACTTGGGGCATTTAGTGTGTATATTATCAACACTCGGTTGTTCCCTGACTTGGTTTTTATATTGGAAGAGCAAGTCCATCTGATGTGAATCCTTTTGTTGGAAAATCTTAGGTTTCTTTCTCTCTATAAGCAATATACCTATTTACTAAGAGCAATCTTGAGTATAGCTCGATCCCTTTTAGCCAAACTCTACAATTAAGGAAGCCATGAGATGGCCTCAGACCAATCTTCAAGAATTGAGGCAATGTTACATAGCTTCAAGATTTCATTCCATGTGAGGCTAGAGAAGAAACACTGAAAGACGTGATTTAGTGTCTCAACTACTTATATAACATGTGGGAAGATTGTGAATCCCTTTAATTTATCAAAGGTTATAAGTCTCTACTTAAAAGCCAACCAAGGCGTAAAAGAAGCTCTTGGCAATGCTGTGAAACCAAATTTGCTTAAACCAATACACCTTATACTATAAGAAAAATGTCGTTTTGCAACAGAAATTACCGACGATTCCGTCGGTAAGTCAGGTTAGCGACGAATTTTATCGAGATACAACGATGTCGTAGAAACGACTGTAGCTAATAATTTCCAACGAAAAACAGAATATCCGTCGATAAATTTACCGACTGTATAAAATTATCCGTTGATCGATTGACCGTAGCTAATATTTACTGACGGACAATTTTATTCTGTCGATGAGTTTACCGACGATTTGTTCTTTTCCGTTGGTACGTTTATTGAAACATTACTGACGATTACGTTTTTTCGTCGGTGAGTGTGCCGATGGTAACGTTCCGTTGGTAAGTTTAGCGATGGAATTGATTATTCTGTCTGTGATTACCGACAGTTAACCATTTTTCGTTGATAAATAGAATTGATTTTACCGACAGAAACTTGATGTTCTGTCAATAAATCAACCAAAAATATTTTTTTAAAATACCTTCAATAAATTTTATTTAATGATGTTATGGCTGATGCATAATTTAAACAATTATGAATTTAATAGTATACATTTAATTTGTTTAAACAAAAATTTGATTGATGATATAAAGTTAAAAATATCTTAAT
>JAOTAY010000190.1:22323322-22361205 GCA_025629805.1 Erythroxylum baracoense
TTAAAGCACAACTCAAAAAGAACTTGGCCTTTGAATTTAGTTGAAATCTGGCTTTGTGATCAGCTGACCATCTGTTACGAGGAATGATATTTCCTTCATCATCTACTGGTACATACGGTCCATTCTCAATGATATCCCAAAGATCAATGTGTGTGGATTCTATGAAGAGCCACATCTTGTCCTTCCAATAATGATAATCTTCACCATTGAACACAGGAGGTCTTATGAAGAAGGCACCTTCAACTATAAAAACATGTGATTCAGCCATGGATCTTTATCCTCACTTTGTGAAGGTGGTTCTTGGAAACCGAGCTCTGATACCAATTGAAGTAAATCACACGTTAATATAGAGATTACTTATAATAGACAAAATACACAAGAAGGGGGGTTGAATTGTGTATTCTTTTCGCGAATACAAAGTCTTTAATATTTCTGATAAGAACTTCTCTAACTTGTTAAAAGACTATAACAAAATTGTTATCTAGTTAAATCACAAATAACTTCTATATACTTGTTTAACAACAAAATAAAATAAGTTGAGGGATAGAAGATAGACATTGCGATTTTATACTGGTTCACCACAAACCGTGGGCTACGTCTAATCCTCAGAATTCGTTTGAGTATTCACTATACTTCAACAAATTACCAGTATTCTTTCTTTCTTCTCGAGCCTTTTCAGGTCTCTTACACCAAGTATTCTTTCAGCTATCTTAGCCTTTTCTTTCTCTTACTAGAAAGATATCGTGAGCTATTGTTACAGTAAGTTTAGCTCTCCAGTATCGCACTACATAATTTTTCTCTTCTAAGTATATACTTGAACGCTCAAAAGATGTAAGATCAAAAGTTTTTCCGAAAGGTTGAAAAGTTGTAAGGTTCTCAAGTTGTTCAATCTTCGACTACTACTAGTATTTATAGTCTAAGTCTCCAACTGCTTCTTAAGTCTTGATAACTGCTTCTTGAATCTTGATAACTGCTATTTAGTTGAGTTCTGTAACTAATTCCAACTAACTAACTGCTCGACGTACTTGCGCATCTTCTGCTTTGTATCGTCTGTGTTTTCTTCTTCTATGTTTTACTTCCTTCTATGTTTTGCTTCTTCTATGTTTTCACTTCTTCTGTCTTCTACTTCTTTTGTGCTTTTACTTCTTTTATCTTATATTTCTTCTATATTTTTACTTCTTCTGTATCTTTGCGCTTCTTCTGTACTTTGTTTTTTCTATGTTTCGCTTCTTCTGTCGTTTTACTTCTTCTATATTTTTCTTTGTGTTTCACTTCTTCTGTCTTTTTACTTCTTCTGTGCTTTGCGCTTCTTCTGTACTTTGTTTCTTTTATGTTTCTACTTCTTCTGTACTTTACTTTTTCTGTGTTTTGCTTCCTTCTGTACTTTACTTCTTCTGCACACTTAACACACTCATCAAACTAGTTCATTTATTTTTATCATTATTATTATTTCATTGTCATCAAAATTAATTATCGTAAAGTCCTCCTGACTTAACATAAGGCTTACTAGAAACTCTGACTACCTCTACCTCATTAATAGGTATGACTGAATTGAAGTTGCCAGTCATCATCCAGGGTTCGCTTCTATAAAGAAATCCTTAGGAAATAGTAGTTATAAGCATATATGAAAGTGATGTATAAAATCTTCAAGGTAGTTTTATCCATAGTAGTCAACCATACCATTTATTATTCTCATTAGTAACCCTTATAACAGACGTCCCTCTGCATGATTAATGGTTGGCAATGGGTTAACAGACAATCAAGACATCAAGGAGAAGCCAACATATAGCGACAATCTCAATTGCTATTACAATTCTTTTTATTGTGGCTTTAAATGATTTCCAAAACCTAAAAATAATTCTCAACTTGGATCCAATAATTAATGTATAATTTCATGATTTTTGGTTTTATTGAATTTCTAGAAACCACTCATGTATATTCCTTATTTTGTTTTTTAATGTCTAACTCTGAACTTTTCATAATTATTTTATGCTTGGGAGGTTCAATCTTATTGAATTTTAATGTCTAACTCTGAACTTTTCATAATTATTTTATATTTGGGAGGTTCAATCTTATTGAATTTCCAAAATTCTCTCATTAGGTTTTTAAATATGCTTCTATCTTTTTTAGATTTCAAATGCTAATCTAATTTGATTGTAGAGTTGAGTATAAAACCTTTTTAGATTTAAGTTGTTGGCCAAAAGAGCTAATTGGCCCTTAACGTTTTCACGGATGTACAAAATAACCCCTAACATTTCACAATGTTTAAATCAAACTCTAATGTTCTTCAAGGTAGTTTTATGCATAGTAGTCAACCATACCATTTATTATTCTCTTTAGTAACCCTTGTAACAAGCGTCCCTCTGCATAATTAATGGTTGACAACAGCTTAGCAGACAATCAAGACATCAAAGAGAAGTCAACATGTAGCAACAATCTCAACCGCTAGTAGAATTCTCTTTATTGTGGCTTTAAATAATTTCCAGAACCCAGAAATAATTCTCAACTTGGTTCCAATAATTGGTGTATAATTTTATGATTTTTAGTTCTATTAAATTCTAGAAACCATTCATATATATTCCTTATTTTGTTTTTTAATGTCTAATTCTGAACTTTTCATATTTATTTTATGTTTAAGGGGTTCAATCTTATTGAATTTCCAAAATTCTCACATTAGGTTTCTAAATATGCTTTTATCTTTTTTAGATTTCAAAGGCTAATCTAATTTGATTGTAGAGTTGAGTATAAAACCTTTTTAGATTTAAGTTGTTGCCAAAAAAGATCTAATTGGCCCCTAACGTTTTCACAGATGTATAAAATATCCCCTAACATTTTATAATGTTCAAATTGAACTATAACGTTTATCAAATGTTCAAACTAAACCCTAACGTGTGGAAAAAGTTCAAATTGAACCCTAACCACTAATAGTGTTAGGGCAGCATCAGTTATCTGCTGACATGGCCTAAAAATATCTAACATAGAATTTTTTAATTCTATGGGTATGGGACTTACCAGACATTGACGTGGTTATGGACGTGGGTCCTATGTCCACATGGAATGCAGTGTCTCTGCGTGAGGTGGAGACGTTATGTTTTAAACCAATCCTTAATCTGCAATGTTACATATTGAACCAATCCCTAATTTGCCATGCTGTGTTTCAAATAAGACCTCTCTCACATTGAGTTTTGAATAGGAATCCTCCAATCCCTAATATTCCATCTTCTTCATTTCCATAAAATCCCTCTTCTCACGCTTCTTCCCTCTTCTTCCCTTTGTATTCTTCCTCATACGATTGCAATGTAATTATTTGTTATTGTTCTTGCACAAACCAAGTAACTCAACTTACATGCTTATTGGGTGTCTATATCTAGAGGTCGACATTTCATCGTAGTAGGTCTATTATTGTTAACATTTTATGTTTTGTGTGATCCCCTAAATCTGCTTGTTTGTGTGCTTGTTATCTGCCTCAACTTATGCTTGTTTGTTTATGATTGTATGTTATGGTCCCTTATGCTTGTTGTAGTGTTGGATGTAAGTCCTAGTCCACTACGATTGTTGTTGAAGTTAGTGTACCAGTTTAGGTCTCACTAAATGCTAACAATTATGTCATAAAAATTAGGGAACGAAAAATGAAGTGTAAATAACAGTTTACTTTCATTAAGACACTTCCTGTTTTTAAGAATTCCATGATTGCATGCACTACCATATCCTTAATGAATGGCCAATTTTTGTTGAAAAACTTAACGTTGAGTCCATTTGGACCAAGCGCTTATTCAAAATTTTGAAAGTGCTTTCAATCTCGTGTATGATGAATGATTTTGTTAGTAATTCACTCTCCCTAGGAAACATAAACTCCTTAATTTAACAAGTTAATAAGTTAGAACAACTTGAAGGATTGAGTTTACAGTTAAATTTGTTTCATGAAATTGAAGCAATTTCTCATTATTGCGTATGCCTTTTTTGTATTTGTTTGTTGTTTTATTTACTTAAGGACAAGCAAATGTTTAACTATGGTGATGTTGATAGTTTTAGATTGCATCGTGTTTTTGTAGGTACTTTAGTTTGTATTTAGTTTTTAATTTGATTGTTTAGTGCGTGTTTAGGTTAGAATTGTGTTAGTTAGTAGATATTTGTGTTTTAAGTGTTTTATAGGTTAGAACATGCTTTTGGGCTTCAATTTTATATTTTTGAGGTGCCTAGATATGTTTGCTAGTGTTTCAGGGCAAATAGTTGAAAACGAAGAAGATTTTGAGAAGACTCAGGAGCTAAACCAGGGCCACGATCGTGACAGAAGGATGATGGAGGTGCCACAACTGTGGCATAATCTACCATGATTGAAATAGAAGGCCAAAATCTTGGCCACGATCATGCCACTAAGTGTCACGATTGTAGCTTGCGTACGGATGGACATGAGTGCTTCCAGTTTTAAGTTTTTGAGGGACTTTTCGAACCTTTTGGACCCGAAAAATACCATAGGGTGTCCCTAATTGGAAAAGCCTATAAAAGGCTTAAGGATGAAACCCAAAAGAGAGCCTCAATTCTGCCACTTTTGGAAACACAAAAAGGAGAGAGCAAGAAGAGAGAGAAAGGGGAGAAAGGAGTAGATCTTTATAGATGCTACTCTCCCGAGGCATCCGAATCCCCATTCTATTGTGTATTTTTTTCATCTTATTGTTCTTTTCTTTGAATATGAAGATGAATATGAATATATGTATGGATTTGGGTTTGATTAAGATGTTTTAAGTTTCCTTCAGGATTTGACCTTAATTTAATGTTAATTTAGTTATTATTGTGTTATTCTGATTGGGTGTTATAATTAATTGTGGTATTTGCATATTTTAGTAATTAATTGAGAGGGTGAACCAGATAAAAATGATTAGATTGGGGTTAGGCGATCTAATTGACCACACAATCACTAGTCGATTATTATATGGAGAGAGATCCCGTATGAGACTCGATTGTTCATTAGAGGGCTTAAGATCTAATTAGAATTATGGAGCTTTTGTTAATTGAGAGATTGCAAATTCCATAATTTAATTAGGATTAATCAATTAGGGTGTGTGATTATAACTCAAGAGAGAGTGATCCCCTTTTAATAGTATAAAATCAACAACCTGTTAATAGATAAGCATTAATGATAGGAACTTGTAGTATTTGAGGGCTATAAATTGTAAACTTTCAAATCAGACAACATCTATATAGCTCTTGTGCCCGACAACTATATGATTGGTTTCTACCAATCCTCACAATATGCTTGGCATCAACTTTGGTAACTTCATACACTCCATCACCATTCCAAACAATTCTTCACTGCATAACATCTTTCTTATTCTTTTCTAATTTCTTCACAACCTTGGGTGCAACTTTTAATTTCCAGCCTTGTACAAATTGCCTCCTCTCCACATGCCTCTTCATCACCATTATTTTGATTGTTTCTAGCATGCTTATAATTGGCCTATCTCTAGCTGGTAATATCCATCCATTGAACGTTTCACTCATGCTGTTATCAACAATCGGACATTTAGATTCAAAAGACTGGTAACACGTAACCATCTCTCCTTCGGATATTCAAGCAATGTTGATACATACCAAGGTGTGATTTTGTATAATCTTTTCAACTTATCGTTAAAATCTTCTATGTATGTTGACTAAGCACAATTCCAAAATTGCTTTTGCTAGTCTTTTCCTTTGAAATTCATATGTCAATTATGGTATATGTGCCTTGGACACATACGATGAGTGACATATGGCATTGTTTTCCACTCCTTTAATCAATCCCTATAACAATAGAATAGATAAAGTTAATATACAGTTAATACAATATAATAGGCTCATTAATCAATGAATAAAAAATACCTTTTGTATATCTAATATTATTGTTAATAAAAAATACCTTTTGCATATCTAATATTATTGTTAGTCCTTCACTACTACCCAACTCCAAGTTCGAAGCCAGCAAATTTATAAATCAAGTCCACAAATCAGTGTTCTCTACCTCGACAACTGCCTAAGCCAACAAATACATACCTCCATCCCCATCCCTCCCAACTGCACTAAATAGTTGACCTTGGAATTCAGCTTTCAAAAAATAGCCATCAATACAAAAGATGGGCCTCAAATGCCTCCATCCTCTTTTCATTGCATCAAAGCATATGTATAATCTTTTTAACTATAGAAAAGAGATAAAGATGCATGAATTAATGAATAAACTTCATAACAAATACATGTTTTAATTTTCATTGTCAATAACACGTAAAACTTAATTTTGCATACCTGTAACAAACTAGTTTCTTGATTTATAGCCAGTTTTAACTAAATTATTAATCCAGGATTACTATTCCTTAACTTATAAGGATATCTTTGTAGTTTCGTATTTAATTTTCAATGTCAATAACATGTAAAACTTAATTTTGCACACATGTAACAAACTAGTTTCCTGATTTCTACCTAGCTTTAACTTAATTATTGATCCAGGACTACTATTCCTTAACTCATAAGGATTTCCTTGTAGTTTTATATACTCATTCATACAATCACTCACCCTTTCTTATCTCATTCTCCTCTTGAAAGCTCTACACATACTTGGGTTGATAGATATATTGATCATTTCTCGACATTCTTCAACCATCTTCGCCGTTGAGATACTAGGCTTCTTAAGTATTCTTTCCCTAAAAAATCTCATTAGGAACTTAGCGGAAACCAATTTTAATTTGTTTGACATAAAAGATCTATATTCACCATTGTATGTCACCACTTTGAAGTACCCTTCATTCTTATCATAAACGACACACAACTCCTATGGGCAACCCTCAACATGTCTCACTATCATCTTATGTCTTTCACTTTTCTTAAACTTGACATTATAGCCTGTCCACACTGCATAATTCAAACCAAACTCTCTAAAATATTTTGCAAAGTCAAACTCCATCCCCAATCTCCAATTTAGTTTAGCATTGGATGGATTATGCCTCATAGAACTACTTGGTCTTTGCAATGCCTCACCAAGATCTTCTTCGCTAGGATATTGATCTCTACTAATAAAACTGCCAAAATTTATCGACTTAATTTCAGCTGGTTCATGGTCATCAGGAATTTAAACATGTATAAAACCATTGTCATGCTCATCATCATCATCATCCACCTCTGCATCAATTCCTAAACCAACACCTTCAGTACTAACACCTTTTCCATCCTCTCCTCTGGATATAAGCAACATGTCAGGTACAAATGATGGGGAGTCTAGCATATAAGTTACATACACATTAATCCTTTCATGAATTTTTAGTAGAATGATACGCCTTAAGTAAATTTCATTTGAGTCAATCAACTTGAAAGAGTCACTAAACTCAAAGTTGGGTTCTTTGTAATAGGCCTTATCGATTTGAAGGGATCCTAACTCCTTCCCCATCTCACATATTTACCTATAGTTAATGAAATCTAGGTATATTTTATCAAAAATACTGATTCCCTATCAACATATTTCAACTATGGCCTTACAACAAAGTGTCCACCATAAAACAACCTTATGCTTCCATATTCAGCCATCATATACCTGTTCACAACAAATTTATAAAGGCAAGTGTATCGCCAAAAAGCAAACATTCAAAATGATATTATCAATAATATAACGGATACTACATACATAATTATACAATTAGAGGATAACATAAGCAATTACCAAATCTACAAGTTGATAATGTATGCATTAATATGAAGAACTTCTCAAAGACTGAAAAAAAATCTAATTCTTAATCTTAAGTTGATAATGTTTGCAAAAGCATAGTCTAGACATAATCAACCTAATGTAACTGTTAATTTGATAGGACTCGATACCCTCCCACTTTAATAATCAAATTCAACTATGGGAGGAGACCACTTGATGAGTTAAATCAATATACCATACTAAAACAAAAGGAGATTGTGTTTAATGAACTTAAGAAAACATATAATGGATTTCAAAGGACTAGTAACAGTTTCATAAGTGACCATATATAACATGCATACTACATTGATTCTAACAAATATGATTATATAAGGGAGGATGCTAATTTTGACGCCTTACCAACTCTTCTAAATCTTGAAGATTATCTTTTAAAAAATAAAAAGGGCTAAACGAAGAAGCTTTTATTGAAGGATTTCATCCTTTAAAATAAACCTATATAATAGGTGTTTTAGAGAACAGAATTAAAAGGAATAAATGCAACATATTACAATTTTCATAGTCAAATTAGAGGCGTATCACCAATTATGACTCTTGTCCTAGTTGAAGGATCATTGTGTTATATGATGAGTCATTTTTGGTAGTTAAAAACATTATTACCTTTGACCAGCTCATTCACTTCTATGCTTTGGATACAAACACCTTGAAGATTCTATACATCACTTTCATATATGTTTATAACTACTATTTCCTAAGGACTTCTTTATGGAAGGAACTTGAAAAATTACTAGTCAACATTCATGAGCCCTAGATGATGATTGGTGACTTCAGTTAAGTCGTATCTATTAATGAGGTAGAGGTAGTAAGAGTTTCTGGTTAGCCTCATCTTGAACTGAGGCAATGCTCGATGGACATTCAAATGACTAATATTCCAAGAAGTAGGAATATATTATCTTGGACCAATAATCAAAGTGGTCTTATTAGGAAAAATCTTGATCAAAGTCTGGCTAATTTAAAATAATATCTAGTTTTCCTTGATTACTACTTCGTGCTTTAAGAAGGAGACAGAAACTCCACTTTTCCATAATATTGTGATTACTAAAAGAAGTAGGAATAGGAATTTTTCCATTAATAAGCACAACATGGTGATTTGCAAGCAGGAACTCTTATTAGAAGCAGTTGTTAACTACTTCAATAAGGTGATGACTGCTCTTTCTAACTTAGTATCTTCTACTCAAATCACCATTGAGATAATTAAGGAGTTTATGCTTCCTAAAGAGAGTGATTTACTAACAAAACCATTGATCATACAGGAGATTGAAAGCACTTTCAAAATTTTGAATAAGCTTTTGGTCCAAATGGATTCAACATTAAGTTTTTCAACAAAATTGACCATTGGTTAAGGATATGGTAGTGCATGCAATCATGGAATTTTTAAAAAATAGGAAGTGTCTTAATGGAAGTAAACTATTATTTACAATTCATTTTTGGTTCCCTAATTTTTATGACACCATTGTTAGCATTTAGTGAGACCTAAACTGGTACACCAACTTCAAAAACAACCATAGGGGACCATGACTTACATCCAACACTACAACAAACATAAGGTACCACAACTACAGTCATAAATAAACAAGCATAAGTTGAGGCAGATAATAAGCACACAAACAAGAAAATTTAAGGGATCACACAAAACATAAAATACAAACAATAATAGACCTACTAGAATGAAATGTCAACCTCTAGATATAGACAACCAATGAGCATGTGACTTGAGTTGGTTAGTGTGTGCAACAACAATAACAAATAATTACATTGCAATCGTCTGAGGAATAACACAAAGGGAAGAAGAGGGAAGAAGCGAGAGATGAGGGATTGTGTGGACATGAAGAAGACGGAAAATTAGGGATTGGAGGATTTCCATTCAAAACGCTGCGTGAGAAAGGAGGTCTTGTTCGAAACACAGCGTAGCAGATTAGGGATTAGTTCGAAATGTAACATTACAGATTAGGGATTAGTTCACAATGTAACGTATCCTCCTTACACAGAGACATTGCATTCCATGTGGATATAGGACCCACCTCTATAACCACATCAATGTCTGGTGGGTCTTATCCCATAGAATTGAAAAAATCTATGTTAAATATTTTTGAGCCACGTCAGTAGATAACTGATGCTGCCCTAACACCATCAGTGGTCAAGGTTTAATTTGAACTTTTTCCAAACGTTATGGTTTAGTTTGAACGTTTGATAAACATTAGGGGTTCAATTTGAACATTGTGAAATTTTAGGGGCTATTTTATACATCCATGAAAACGTTAGGGGCCAATTAGCTCTTTTGGCCAACATCTTAAGTCTAAAAAGGTTTTATACTCAACTCTACATTCAAATTAGATTAGCCTTTGAAATCTAAAAAAGATATAAGCATATTTAGAAACCTAATGTGAGAATTTTAGAAATTCAATAAGATTGAACCACCCAAATATAAAATAAATATGAAAATTTTAGAATTAGACATTAAAAGACAAAATAAGGAATATACTTAAGCAGTTTCTAGTAATTCAATAGAACCAAAAATTATAAAATGATAAACCAATTATTGGATCCAAGTTGAGAATTATTTCTGGGTTCTGGAAGTCATTTAAAGCCACAATGAAGAGAATTCTAATAGCAGCTGAGATTGTTGCTACATGTTGGCTTCTCCTTGATGTTGCGACTGTCTGCTAAGATCTTCTAAAGCCATTGTCAACCATCAATCGTGTAGAGGGATGTCTGTTACAAGGGTTACTAATGAGAATAATAAATGGTATGGTTGACTACTATTGCCAGATGATTGATTGGAGAAGGTGGAGAAAACACATTGTAGGTGGCTTGGATAGTTGTTGCATCCCTTTCTCCCTGCTCTGAATTGTCAAATTGGTTATGATTAATTAATGGCAGAAATAGTGAAATTGCACAATGGCTTACAATATGATGGTTGATGGTTGCTGCTCCATGGCTATTGAAGAAGAAGCAGGATCTTGTTAGAGAAGATAACTCTAGGTGGAGATGAAGTTCGTGGCCCAGAGAAGATGAAAATGTTGCTGCTTGGACTAGCAAGCAAAAAATATTAGTGGCCTCTAGTAGTTGGTGTCGATAAAGGGTGGTGATTAGATTTTGTTGGCTTTATTAGTATAGAGCAGGTGGTAGCTGAAATATTGGTGGCAATGGCAACACATAAAGAGGGTAGGATTTGTGTAGTGAAATTAAGGTTTGTTTCAGGAATAAGCTGGTGTTTGGATATAAGGTTAGCGTTGTTATCATTATATTAGAATAATGATTGTTTAAATAAATGGTTATAATTATTCTAATATTAAAATAAGACCTGGATTAAAGTGATATAAATATAAGTAAAGTTATTCTTGAATTGGAATATAAAATTCTAAAAATTGATTTTTGAAAAATGAATGAAAGATTCATTAAAACCTTAGGAAAAGTTATACACTAATGTAATGTGATACCATTTACAAAGAAGTTCTAGTTCAGCGTAAAAAATCCTGAGAATAAAGTTACAAATTTTAAAGATTCTATCTAAGCTTCATGTTTAGTGTGAGCTTGCCTTATACATTTCTTTTTATCATGATCTCTCTAATCTAGTTTAAAGTGTTGCCAACTAACTGATGTTTCCCAATAGTTTTGATATGTGCTTAATTGATTATGAATTTATTCCATAACATTTAGTGTTTAATGATATGAATTGCTTAAGAAATTCACTTTAGTTCATATTTGGTTTTAGGTACAATTTGGAAATGAAAGAGCTAAAGTGAGTCAAAAGAACTATATTTGAACCATCTTCTTAAGATTCACACTCACTTATCTTCATGGAGCAAGAAGGAGAAGGATTAGAGCAAGAGGAGATAAGAAATGCATAAAATGAAGCGTATATGATGAAAACATCAAGAATGAAGAATATTGGAAATGAATCACGACCATGACATAAAAGTCATGGGTATGAGCATATTAGACACGGTAATGACTTATTTGTCATGGGTGTGACGGTTCATGCATGCCTATGACTGATTTTTCATGGGCATGACACCACCATGCTCGCCCATGATTCATATGCATACCCGTGAAAAACATATACACGCTCGTGAAATGCTGTCAACTCAGCCAAAAACCTATTTTTGAGTATAAATGCATTGTTTTGATGGAAGAAATGTGATGAAAGCTTAGAAAAATGATTTAGGGGTTTTCGGAGGTGACAGAGGGTTAGAACTCTCATCCTTTGGAGACCCATAGAGGGCCAGGATTTCCTAACCTAGTTTGAAGATGATATTGATGCTGAAGAACTCGATTAAGCATTTCTTTCATTGTTTTTGTTGTTTTTTCCCTCTTTAAGGATTGATTATGTTATCTTATGCTTATGAATTTGGGTTTTCAAGTATGAATGATCTTTATTCTTATTATTGATATATTGTTTATGTATGAATCCATTGTTAGAATCTTGAACACAATTTGTAATTGTTATGTTTGGATATGACTAAAATCTTCAATATAATTCGTAATTATTATGTTGAGATTCATTTGTAGCAACTAATGGTCTTGGATCATTAGGGATACAATCTATAGTTGTTATGTTTCCGACTGGTGTCGTATCACTAATGATAACATAACCTAGGTTAAATGACTCGAGACTATGTGGTTATTGCCTTGATTAATCAGTTTTTCTAATTTATAATGCGGTTATCCAATTAAATCTAGATATCATATACCAGGTTTAATTAACGAGCATCTCTTAATTAAACATAACCTAAAGGAAAATCGGGCTTAAAAGAGCTTACTGTTAACCTACGATTAATAGTTACTGGGAGGGGGTAGGAGAACAACAATTCAATGAAGTTTGTTTAATTATATATAAGTCGAGATTGAATAAATTACCGGTCCCTAATGAATTCATCACTTTTCATCATCTTTGAATGTTTTCTTTAACTTGCTTTTGTTAGTTTAGTTTTATTTTATTTTCTAATTTGAACCAAACTAAACCCTCTATAACCTAGACACTGGTTATTTTCTTAATAAAAGCTAACCGAACACTCCTCTTAGGGTCAACCTAGATTAACCACTTCTATAGTTGTAGCTCTAGTTATTTTGAGTCGTGATATAATGCATTACGTCAATTTTGGTGCTGTTACTAGGGGTATGGAGCTTTAGTTTTAATTTTTTATTTTAATTGGTGTTTTGTATATATATTTTTATAATTAGTTTCTTTTTAGTTAATTTTTAATCTTTTCACTTTTTGTTTAGTATTTGTGAAAAAAATTTATAGAAGCAAGTAACTTTTTTTATAACTCATATTCCCAATCTTATAACCAAGTTTGGGCTGATCATATGAACTTTAGTTACGGATTGGATAATCAATAGAATTACTTCCTTCATAGTTTGCAAGACACACTGCAATTCCCGCTTATACCAAAATCCTCTTCTTCCAGTTCAGATACATATTTAAATGACTTCTTCAAAACTTTTATTGTTATCAATCTTTAATTTCAACAAGGTATGTGATAGGTGTGCATTAGGATATGTTCTTATAAGTAATTGGCATGTGTTTTCTAGCATAATTGTTATTTATTGTTCTAATTTAGGATTCATTTTGTATGTTTTCATTAAGTTTGATTTCCATTGTGTTCTTATGTGATGGATGCTAATTGAGGGTAAGAATTGCTTATTTTTGTGTAGGAAAGCAGCAGAAGCAAGTTGGAGGATGAACAAGAGAGCATAAAAGAGAAGACAAGAGGATCACATTTGGGACCAATTCCCACGTTCGTGGGAATTAGCCAAATTCCCACGGATGTGGGAAATCAAGACAGAAGGTTTCTGCCTATAATTCCCATGCTTATGGGAATCATGCAGATTCCCATGGGCGTGGGAATTGAAATCCGAGGCAATCTGCGAGGCTTCATTAAACCTAATTTTTTGGACTATATAAAGAGAATTAAGCCTCTATCTTCAAGGGAGATGACACCTACCTGTAGAAAGACCATCCTTGGGTGAAGAACACATGTTTGGAGTATCAAGGAATGATTGAAAATAAGGATCATCTTCGAGATTGAGCAAAATAGCACATCAACACCAAAATTTCATATTTTGGCAAAGAAGAGAAGGAGTTTTCTTATTCACTTTCTATCATTTTAATCTCTTCCATTCTTTGTGAAGATGGATTATTTGAATGTTGATAGTGTTATGGAGACTTTGTTAGGATAATTTCATCTTAGGGATTGCTTTTTCATTATTTTGTCAAAGATCTTGTTTTATTGAATTGAATGGAGTGTTTTTGATAATTGTTGTTCTTAATTGTCATCTTGCAACAAATGGAGAGAGTGAGTGAGATGAAAATTGTGTAGGGTTGTACAATGAGAGTTGGAGGTCTATAGATTAGCAATTATTATGTCTATTGAATAATTAGAAGCGAGATCTCAATTAGTCAATTGATCATCCATAGGATAGCGTAATAACTAGTTAAATCGGTTGAGTCATTGGGTAAGTTAAGAGATCATTCAATCAATTCCTGTCAATTCAATTAGGGACAAATAGTTACATCTTGAGAGAGGGTAATTACTACATTCGGAAATCTAGGGTGAGACACAATTGAATCAATTACATATGAGGGAGATAAAATAAGGAAAAAGTAATCCCTAGCATTTAGGTCCTTAAATTTAGATTTTCTGCAATTAAGTTATTGTCCATTATTTACATTAGTCTTTTAATTTTAATTAATTTTCTAGATTAATTGCATTGAACAATTTTATTTCTTAAATAAAGTCTTTTCTAAATTAAGTGGTGTCTGGGCATCAATCCCTATGGGCATCAATCCCTATGGGATCAATATCCGCTCTTTCTAACTACAAGTTACAACCCGTTCACTTGCAGTTTTTGAGCGTAAAACAAGTAGATAGGTTTTACAATCCATTAACAATACTTATCATCTATTTGTTTGTTAACATCTAATGGAGAGTAATAGAAGTTATTTTGAGCAATTATAAGTTTAACTTTATTATATATTACCTTCTGATGGGTATCGCTAAAGGTTTTAGAATTGAGAACCTTGAGTTTGTCTTTGATTCTTTGGAGTTTCCTCATATAAGAAGGATTTAGAACCATAACAAGTGAAGCTAGAGTCCTCAATCACAGCCTGTATAAAGCCCTATAAATTCACTAGGTAATTATTAAATATGAATAGAGAACTTATGATTATAGATTTATCCAGATTGTAAACATCCATGATTATTAAACAAAGCTTTAATTTTAGGAAAGGAAGTAAGCCAAAAGGTAGTAAATTATCAAGATTTTTCCTGACAAACCATCTTTTTTATTGCTTGTTGTTCTATATATAAAAGTTTCCCTCCATTTTGAGATCATTAACTTTTATACTAGAGATATATTAGAGAAATTCATTATCATAATTCGTGAAGGAATCACTCCCTTCAACTTCGGTGAATTGAGTTGCATTGTTAAAGTCTCTAATTATAAGCCATAAGGTGTTCATTCCAAAGTGTATATATTTTAACTTGTTCTATAAGAGTGTTCTTTGAAATGCTAAGTTAAACAAATATACAAAAGGCATATAAATGTTTGCATTGGTTTATAGAATTTTGATAGTGAGATGAATTATTTAGTTATTATATAGTTAAGGACCTATATCTTATAAGATTCAAAAGCCACCACTATTATACCGCTATTGTGAAATTGATGGTTAGATATGATAATCTAGCTACTCCTTATGAATTTCATTTGCTTGTTGTTTTGCTCCTTGAGCTTTGTTTCTAAAAAAAATGAAGAAAGGCTTGGTATCATGCAAATAATTATGGACTATTTTTGTTTATTGGGGCTATTAAACTCTTTAACATTTCAAGAAACTATAGACATAGGGAAGGAGAAGAATTAGAGTTGTTTCCCCTAGTTTTTCAATTAGATTTTGTCTTAATGATAGGCTTTAATTCATTCCACTTAACACTTATATCTATAACAGCACCATTGATGTCTTTTATTCCATTCAAAGAAGGATCTTTAATTGGTTTAAGATTCATAAACTCAAGATAGTCCCCCCTTTTGAACCTTTTATTAATAAGCACCTACTTCTTCACTTGATAGATCAAACTAGGTCTCTATTAGTAGGAGGCTACTGCATTGTCTACAATAAATTCATTGTTGTCTCTTAGCCTTATTAATGGTTAGCTTCTAGAAGGTCCTTTTACAAGTCAACCATACATAAATCTTAACATAGTTAACTCCCTTCATTTCATCAATTACTTAGTCTATACAATTTATTTTGCCTACCGTACCTCAAATCCCTTTCTTTCTTTCCCTCTTTCCTTACTCTTTCATTTCCTTCTCCCAGTCATTTCATTGATTCAATCTTGTCAAAACCTATAAACCAGGAAGAAAACTAGAAATATTCAAACCAACATGGATGCAAATTTCCCAACACTGATTTTAACAATTCACCAGATAGACCCACAAAACCCTAATTATAACCCTAAATCCAAATATGCTCTACCTTCCCCTTTTAAACCTGTTGTTCCTTCCCCCTCTTCCCCTCTTCCCCTTCCTTTTTTAAAACCACCCTTGCCCTTGAAATGGCTGCCTCTTCTCTTAAAAGAGCTAACCCTGCTATAGGAGACAATGCAAAAGGTGCTTGGAAAACTTGGAAACAGGTTGTTGGGGATAACTCAGATTCCTCATTGGTGTTTAGCCTTCCTGTTGAGAAGGATGGTAAACTAATGGTGGCTCCTATTTTAGAAGATTTATAGCAAGGAGCTAAGAATTGGGAAGCTACCCTTATGGGTTTTTTCATGGAAAAAAGGCCAGCTTTTCTGGTTATACAAGCATGGGCCGTGAGGAATTGGAAAGAAAGGGGGCTTATGGAAGCCCAAAAGGTTATAGAAAAGGGACCCTGGCATATCTCTCAACTTCCTCTATTTCTTCAAAATTGGAAACCAGGTATGGAGCTTGAGAAAATTAAAACGAAGAACATTACCTTATAGGTAAACATTCATAATATCCCCTTGGAGTATTAGACTATAAAGAGATTGAGTATGCTTGTAAGTTGCTTGGGAAAACCAATCTGCATGGATGAAAATAAAGCATTGAGGAAAAGAGTTGGTTTTGCTCGACTATATGTGAGTATGGATTTGGCTAAGGAATTGAAGGATAATATTCCTATCCTAAGATTGGCGAATGAAAACTCTCTAAGAGAAGATAAAGTAATGGTGACTTATCAATCGAAACCTTCCCTTAGAGCACAAGGAAAGGAATGGAAACCGATAGGAAAGCTCTTCAACAAAGGAGATTACTGGGAAGTGATGGGAATAGAAGAAAAAGGAGGCTAAGGATTTGAAGGAGAAGGAGGAGATAGAACAAGAAATAGAAAATCAAGATATGATTCTTATAGTAAATGACTCCACTAACAATACGAAGGATATCCCGAAGGAGGAAAATACAACTCATGTCCAACAAAAGGAAACACCCCAAAATCATTCAGAAGACTTTTTCAAATCTACTTTGTATAAAGTTGAAAATGATCTCGAATCTATTGGCACAAATCAAGCTGAAGGCTATTCGAGGGAAAATCAAAATGAGCTAAGCCTTTCAAAAGTTGATGGGCAAAAAGGAATAAATCAAGAGGAGCAATTTGAGCAAGTCACTTCTCGGAAAAGCAATAGGAGCAATAGGAAAAGCTCCAAAGGTAAAGCAAATTGATTATGACTTTGATTGTATCGAATGTGCATGGAATAAATAATCCTTCAAAGCTTTATGCTTTAAGGGATTTTGTGATAAAGGAAAAACCGTGGATTTTTTGTATGTTGGAGACTAAAATTAGAGAAGAAAATCTTAATAAGTTAGGATGTTTGGGCAGTAACTGGCAGTTCATTACAAATCATCAAAGTCATGCTTATAGAAGGATCATTATAGCTTATGACGGTAACTTTTTAAAACTTGAAGTGCTGGAGTCTAGTCAGCAGTATATGCACTCTATGCTTTACTTCAAAATGGAAAATTCACAAGTTGTAGCTACTTTTATCTATGGTTTCAATACTGTGTTCGAAAGAACTGACTTATGGAATTTCTTAAGAAGGATCAAGCCATCAATAAACTACCCTTGGATGGTATGTGGTGATTTTAACACTACTTTGTACAGATCAGAGGTAGAAGGAAATTGTAACCTACTCAACTAATCCACAGATATGTATGACTGTATACAGGAGGTGGAACTTATTGGTCTAAAAGCAAAAGTTCATAGGTTTACTTGGACAAATAAACAAAGGTCTATTTGGAACATTAGGAAAACTAGATAGAATCTTGGTAAATGTGGAATGGCTAAATTCTTTTTCAATAAGCTATGTAAAGTTTCTAGACCTGGGTATATCGGATAACACTCTTATAAAGATAGTAGACTTGTTAACCTCATACAAAGTCTAACACCCCTTTAGATTTAATAATTTTCTGGTTAACATGTTTTCAAGAAGCTATACAGAAAGGATTGGAGCATGGATGTTATGGGACAAAGCAATACACTTGTATCCAAAAGCTCAAGGCTATGAAACAGGAGCTGAAGATTTTTAACGGGAAGAGAGCACATAATCTTACTAAATAGATTAATTTCTCTAGGGATAAACTTTTCTCTATTTAAAAAGCATTAATAGAAAACCCTTTGGATGGAGATCTAGCAACAACAGAAAAGAAGGCTCTTAAAAAATATCTTGAAGTAGTGGAAAATCAGCACTCTTTACTGAAGCAAAAAGTTAGGATAAACTGGCTAAATGAGGGAGATAGATGTTCAAAATTCTTCTTCAACTCTATATTAGCCCGAAAACATACTAACAGAATTACCTCCAATAAAATTGAAGTTGGAGTGGAGATGTTTGGACAGGAAGATTTAGCGAAGGAAGCTATAAATTTCTACAGTAGGCTACTTGGATCAGATTCTCTCCCAACTGAGTTGGAGTGCGACCTTAGCCAGATTGTTACCCTAAGATTCCGGATCATGAAGTTTATGGGTTAATAAGACCTATTACAGATCAAGAAATAGATAAGGTTGTCTTTAGTATGAATGGATCAAAAGTCCCTGGTCTGGATGGTTTAAATGGATTCTTCTATTATAAAACTTGGAATAGTTTGGGCGGACTAGTCAAGGAGGCAGTGCAGGAATTCTTCCTAAAAGGAGTGTTACTAAAAGAAATAAACAAGACTTTCCTATGCCTAGCCCCTAAAAACTCCAGCCCGAAAACTTGGAATGATTACAGACCTATTTCATATGCAAACTTCCTATACAAGATCATTACTAAGATATTGGCAAATAGGTTGAAGAAGGTCTTAAAATTTCTCATTTGTGAGAATCAAGGGGCTTTTATGACAAGCGAAGATATAGGGGACAATATTCTGATTGTACAAAAGCTACTAAAAGGGTATAACTGTAGGAGAAGTCCCCAAAATTGCACCATTAAAGTTCATCTATAGAAAGATTTCGATAGTGTAAATTGGGGTTTTTTTATTAAAAACATTGGAGATAATGAATTTTCCCTTAAATTTCATCAATTGGATCCAACAATGTATATCTATTGCTTCTTATGGGATAATGATAAATGGGCATCCCACTAGATTGTTTAAGGGGAAAAAAGGTATTATGTAAAGGGATCCACTCTCCCCCAACCTATTCCTAATTTGTATGGAAGTCCTCACTCAGCTACTCAAAAACAATATTTCAACTAAACTAAGATTTAGATATCATTCCAAATGTAAGGAAATTTCTCTAACCAATTTATGTTTTGCAGATGATCTTATTCTCTTAAGCAAGGCAAATTTGCAATCATTCTCTCTTCTAATCGAAACTCTCAATCAATTTACGGAGATGTCAGGTTTATGTGTAAATCTCCACAAAAGCTTTATCATACTCTCCAAGAGTGCTTCTCACCTCTCTAATGTTTTAGCTCATGCTACAGGTATGGAAGCTAATTCCCCTTTCTACACTACTTGGGGATTCCTATCTCTTCTAGGAGGTTTAGATTCTGTGAATTTCTTCTATTGATAGAAAAGATCCAGAAGAAATTGAGATCTTAGACCAATAAAGCTCTTTCTTATGGGGGTAAACTTCAGTTACTCAAATCAGTAATCCTGTCCATAAATACTTATTGGATTTCATAACTTTTCCTTTCAAAAGTACTGAATAAAATAGTAGAAAGATTAATGAAACAGTTTCTATGGGGGAAAAGGAATGGAGAGAAAGGAATGGCCAAAGTAGGTTGGAAGACAATCTGCCAACCGAAAGATGAAGAGTGGTTAGGAATTGAGTCAATATCTACTAAAAACAGATTCCTTATGTCAAAAAGGATTTGGAGACTCTTTAATGATAAGGAATCAATGTGGACTAAGTGGATTCATACTTATATACTAAGAGGAAGGAGTTTTTGGGCTCTAAAAACCAAGATCAGTTACACTTGGTTTTTTAACCAAATTTTTGGAATGAGGGAAGAGATCTACCTGCACATCACCTGTTAGATAAGGAAGGGTGATAAACTCTCTTTATGGTATGATAACTGGTCAGCAAATAGACCCTTAATACAAAACCAAATGGCCAATACCCTATTAAATCGATTCCCTAATGACACTAATCTCCAAGAAATAATAAGGAATGGAGAATGGCTTCTATCTTTAGATGAGATTACACCTCTACACATTCCTCATCTTAGAGGGCATAGGGAGAGAGATAATTACTTATAGAAGGGTATCCCTATCTTAGGGATTACTGCAAAGGAAGTAAGGAAGTTGAGAGGAAGGCTAGAAAATAGAGTAGAGTGGGATGCTTTGATATGGAATAAGACCCTTGAACCTAATGTAAATTTTCTGCTATGGTTAGCAATGTGGGACAGACTGAGCACTATGGATAGATTGAAATTCCTAACCTCCTCTAAACTATGCATTCTATGTAATCTAGTGGAAGAATCCAGAGACCACCTCTTCTTCGAGTGTGGCTTCTCTAGAGAAATATGGACAAAAATCTCTACTTTATATGCCCCTGGTTTCAATATTTGCAGATTCTTATGCATTATATAAGAGCTTTAAATGAACATATCAAAATATGATAATGCTATAACCCTACTCTTGGTAGCTATATATTTCCAAGTGATATGGAAAGAGAGGAATAGCAGAAGGCTTAAAGACCAGTCTACCATAATAACCTCTCTTTTAGAGCTCATAAAACTAGCATAGGGAGCAACTGATTATAAATGAGTTAAACCTATATTGTAGTAGGAGAATGGCTAATATATGGAGGATATAGCTATATCTAGTTCTATTCCAAAGAAGTAGTTACTTAATCCACTCAATCAACTATGTAGAAACTGGATTACAACCACAGTTCACAAAAGGAGATCAAGGAATGCAGATACTAAATTTATTCCCCTTTTTAGGGATGAACTCACTATGAGGTATGTAGATCAATGTGAGAGAGCCGTTTACCTGTGAAGAAGAATCGATTGGAAGTAGATTGAAGACCTTGTTGTCCCTCGGAGCCAACACCGCATCTAGAGCCTCACCTTATCGCCAGTCGCAGCCTCTTTCAAATACACGTCTGAATTAAGTAAAGTTTGGAAGACGTGAGAAAGTTAGGGTTCATTTTACCCTAATAGTCTTGGTTAGGTAAGGATAAAGCATCGTAGTATTATGGTGTCCCCTGTCGTTTTATGTTTAAGTAGATTATGAACGTGTGTAAGACTCCTCTATGTAAATCTATCTGATTAATGAAACTTTTTAATTTCAAAAAAATTATTTTACCTACGCAACTACCAGTGTAACTCAATCCCTTTGTTGTCCAGTACTTTATAGGTATATCTGTAAAGGAACTTGAGAGAGTTTTAGATCCTTAAGGAGAGTTTTAGGCTCCCATTATTGTAGAAAGAGGGGTTGGCCATTCAAATGTCAAAGACCCTATTTTAAAACCCTTTTAGAGATAATAATGGTGACATTTTAGTGATAAGCATGAGCAAACATAGGCTTCAAAATTTTACTTGAGTCTTTTAAAGCTAAAGCTTTTAATATGTTTAGTTATATTTCAAATAGATGACTTAGAATATTGATTAAGAGGTCTTATTTGCGCTTTACGTAGATTAAGCTTGTAGAGAGAAACGTAAGTTTGGATTGGCTTTTATATCAATTATTAACAAAACATATATAATCTTTTTTATTCAAGTTAAACTATGTCAAAGCTCAAACTAGGCCCTACTCAATCAAATTAAATAAATTTACTCTAATTTGAGTGGTTTGGATTCATATAGTATTTTTAATAACATAAGTAAAAAAGACATTAAAATTACTCATTCTTATAATAAAATAATAATGAGAAAATTATATATAAAATGTAATAATTTTGATTATATTATGCAATTTTTTAATTATAAGATTTTTTATCCAAACAATTATTTGAAAAAGATAGAAATACTTTGACATTTAGTATGACAAAGCTATTATAACAACAGCAACAAACCAGTGAAAATTTCATTGATATCTAACATCTAAAAAGATCTAGTAGTATGAAGCCTTACTTCTAACAGGTAGAGAGTAGTACGGTAAAGCTATTAATTTCATAAAATAATAAATATTGAAGTCTAAACTAATAATAATCTTTGTGCCAAGGAAAAAATTTTGATAAAACAAAATTAAAATAAAAGTTATAGATACAAGAGTGAGAAATATTTTATATTATATGAAGTAGATAATCACAAGAAAACAATATATAAAGTATAAGATTGTAATATCAGAAAATAAGTAATTAGGGTTTGATATTCTCCTGATATTCTCCAAAATAAGATTTACTTTAACATCCATGCCAAAAAGAGTTAAGTAAATAAGAATACTCTAGATAAACTTCTTTCCTATTAGCATATAGAGAAATTTTAAATAATAATTATTGAAAGACAAAGATATTGAATGAATTTTTAAAAGACAACATTTATTAGAATTAGTATATTTAATGCTTGAATTATATTTTCTAATAAAAAGTAAATTATATGAGAAAATTGATAATAATAATAAATTAGTATACCAATGATTAAAATAAAGTAATCTTAAGGTTTGAACTAGACTAAGGCTAAAAAATAAAATAAACATTTGTTTTTTAATTACAAAAAGTAAACTATGAATCTATTTTAGAAAACTGGTGATTCCATATTGTTTTTAATGGTTTGGGTTAGGACTACGGACTGAGTGGTTTGTTCTTGCCCCTAATAAAGGGGACTGAGCATACACCAAAAATCTTCTTTCTCATTGTCATTCCTAGCCTTACCTTTTTATTCTCTTTTCCTAATCGACAAGCCTTATATAAAATTACATCTTGCTACAAACTTTAAGCACTTAAATTAAGTTTTAGTAATTATTTAGGCATGTTGAACAAAATGGGCCTATTAAAAATGGGGTTTAATATAATCAATCATAATTGAGAACTTAAAATCAATCAAATCATATGGTAAGTCCTACTTCTTGTGAAGAATCTAGTAAGTATCTAATTAGTTGCCTCCTAGTAAGTTTTTATATGATTTTACACCCATTTCTTACTAAAATGTGATCTATAATATTATTTCTAAAATTCTAGCTTCCAAGATTAAGGTGGTCTTGAAATGCTTGACTAATCAAAATCAAGGGGATTTTATTCATGGTAGAAGTATTAGTGACAAATTACTAGAAGCTTTTGATTATGTCAATAATTTTTACTAAAAGCTCTTTAAGCTTTTAGTTTACTTGGTAAATTCATCAATTGGTCAAAGTACTGCTTGTCAACTACATCCTATGCTATTTTAATTAATGAAAAGCCTTCCAATTCATTTAAGGGTACTAAATCATTAAGACAAAGTGACTTAGTCTTAGTTTACCTCTTCATTATCTATATAGAGGTCCTAACCAGGTTGGTAGCTAACAAAATTAGTTAAGGGACCTAATTCAAGTTTCACCATAATTGTAGGTGATTAAACCTTTACAAGATATTTAAGGCCGATGATCTCTTACTTTTTTTTGTTATGTTAATCTTGCATTTATGGAAATTCTAGTGTCATTCTTTAATAATTCCATCTTAATGTCTATTCTTCCTATATATATATATATATATATATATATATATCATTCTCTATAATATTATAGAGCTTATGTTTTAATCTCTTCATTTTTAAATATTTAGAGATCCCTATAACTAACAAAACGATCAGTTATTATCATAAGAACTCAACATTGGAACAATATATTATATATTCTGCTAGTATATTGCAACTTATTAAATTAATATCAATCAATCTTAATATTCATTAGATACGCTATCTCTACCTAACCCAAAAAGTCATCAAGGATATAAAGAGATCCTTAAAAAACTTCCTACGGTTGTTAACCCTTGAGAATGCACAAGGAGAAAAAGACATAGCTTCTGGATTACAAAGCCTTATAAAAGTAACTCATGAACGTTCAATCAATTGTTGAGATTGAGATACTTTTTACACCCTTATGTAGAAAACATAGTTAAGAAGAGAATACACTTCTAGTTTGACAACTAGAATATTTTAGGTCCCTTATGCTCTATACATAGGTATAACAATCTTATATCCTTAATTCCTATTAAATCTGAATTCAACTCAATTATAGTTGATTTACAATAGAGCCTTATACTTAGATGTTTCAACTTTATCATGAAGAATGAATCAAACTATAACCTAGATATAAAAGTAGAAGATAAATTTATCTAGTTGAGACATAATTTAAACAATTTCACGAAAAAATTATGTTTTAACATACTTGGAAAGCCTGGTTAGAGAATGTCTTGATGGAAAGTAGTTTAGTTCAAATGAAATTCCCCTAAAGGTTTTCTAATCTTCTACTTTGTTATTAAGAACAAGTTGAACACCCTTGATAGATTGAAAGAGATAGAGATTTGTAAGAACCAATGGTTCTTTGCAAAACTACCCTTAATTCTATCAATCACTTATTCTTCTCTTGTCATTTTCCCCATTCCTTTTAGACTCATTAACTGTCTTTGTGCAGAGTATCTTGTTAAACTTCATCCTGGTCTAAATTGTTGCTATAAGTTGAGAATATTATATTCACTTATTAAAAAATCTAAATGTGTTCAAATTGGTGATGAATTATGGCACACACTTCCTCTAAAAAGAAAGGAATTTGCATTTCTTTCAAAGAAAATCTTAGGATCTCAATTCACTATTAGATTGCACTATTAATTGGATAACGTAATTCATTCTTCCATATGATACCCAAGCTAATAGGAGTTTAACACTTTTAATCTAAGTTAATAGTTTGGTATTTCTAATGGACTTTTACATCTTGAAAATGGATGGAGATTGTTTAAAAATTCAGCTTCAATTTTATTAGGAAGGTTGTTTACAAAGACAACCAAGATTAAAATCCATATGGATGAGGGTACTCTTTCTGTTGAGTTTGATGGATAAATAGTGAAGTTTAATATTTTTAAGGCAATGTACTATAATTATTTTTACTCCTTTTATCACATGGATATTGTGGATTCAGTTGTGCATAACATTTTTAAAGAAAAAGGCGTTGATGACGAGTTAAATTTTAATGTTAAACTTGAAGTTAATGAGAAAGATCCAAAGATTGAATTGAAGTCCCTACTTGATAACCTGATGTTTGTCCAATTAGTTGAAGGAGCGTCACTATATGTAA
Source organism: Erythroxylum baracoense (assembly GCA_025629805.1). NCBI lineage: Eukaryota > Viridiplantae > Streptophyta > Magnoliopsida > Malpighiales > Erythroxylaceae > Erythroxylum > Erythroxylum baracoense. The sequence continues at coordinate 22,348,692 of JAOTAY010000190.1, forward strand.
TCATCTCAAAAGGATTAACTAAAGTAAGAGAAGAAAATACTAAGCCAATAAGGGAATCAAAAGGAAGACTAAATCTGACAATGAAAGATGATTATTAATACAGATTTGGAAAAATATGGGGAAGAAAGGAAAATGCAATTGCAAGAGCTAGAAGAACTAAGGTTGGATTCTTACGAGAATTCAAGAATCTATAAAGAGAAAACAAAATTGTTCCATGTTAATATGATCTTAAGGAAGCAATTTGAGGTGGGACAAAAAGTCTTATTATATAATTCTCGACTAAAGCTTATGCAAAGTAAGTAACATTCTAGATAGCTTAGCCCTTTTGTTGTCACTAATATGTTCCTCACGGTGCAATTGAAATAAAAGGTTTAGATATTGGGAAGATTTTTAAGGTGAACAAACATAGATTAAAACCATTTTATAAGGAATGACAATTTCAAGTAGGGTGCATATTAATTTGGAACTTCTCCAATAAATAGAAGTTTGAGAAGAAAAAGGCCCGTTGAGCATATTGATGTTAAAAAATTGTGTTTTTTAGGAAGCAATCCAAAATATGATAGTTTTTATTAGTTCTATTTTAGTTATATATAGTTTTCATTTGCTTGTTTTTTAGAATTTATTTTATTGGTTTAAGAGGGAAACGGGTCTTAAAATTCCAATAATAAATTTTATATGGTGTGATCATGCCTTATATAATTCATTTATGAGGATCAAAGACTCAAAATTCTAAAATACTAATTCTCATAAGGCAAGATCACACCTTATGTGATTTAGCTTTCTAGAATGAAACCCCTAAAATTCCACAATACTAACATTCAGAAGGCGTGAACACACCTTATCCATGTTAGTAGTCTTTTTGGTTTTAAAGAAAATTATTTTTATAATAAAAAATAATATAAAATAGATATAAAATTTAAAAAGATAAAAAGGCATAAATTTTTTTAAAATAATAAAATAAAAAAAATACTTTATAAAATTAAAAAATTATTTAAAAACCCTAGTTTCTTTTGTTTGTTTTTCAGCAGAAGCTTCAAGTAGTAGCCCCACACTAAAGCAGTAGCCTCATTACACTAAAGCAATAAACGTAGTCTACGAAAATCACCAATGTAGATGTTGATTGCCCCACCTCTAGTCCCACGCCCATTAAACCAAATGCCACACACCAAGCTCAACAATATTATTTTAATTTTTTTAAAAAAAGCTCCGCAACATCCTAGCAATGCATTGCATAGCACCAACACAGGCACTAGGCACACCAGCTCTATTCCATGCCTACAGCTCCAACACATTGTAACATCACACCATACCAACACATGCATCCAACAATTCTATAGTAACAACCATCAATGCCCAAGAACTTTAGCTCTGAACTACTATTGAATTAATGTACTATTTATTTTACTTAGTTTTTATTAATTAATTTCAATTGCTTTAATTTTAATTTTAATTTTAATTATTACTAGGTTGTTTAATTATTTTTGGATTAGTTTTTAGTTTTTAATTGTCATAATTATGGATGTCAAAGGATACTAATCGAACAATAATGAAAGGAAAGTCTACGGTGAATTCAACTGTACAAAATTAATCAGACATTGTACCTAACATAAGTACCTATAAGAAGTGTTCTCAAATAGTAAAAAACACATCTATTTTGCCACCAGTTGAATCAGACCTTTGTGCATATCTCACTTGTAACACTAAAGAAAGAAAACAAGAGTATGCTACTCTTAAAACTTGACATGTTAATAAAGGTAGCTATGTACATCATCTGTCCTTAAAAGACTTGCATATCGAAGAAAACTTTTATGATTTGTTTACTAGCATGAGTTGCAAATAATTTATGTTGATTCATCATTTAGTATTTATTGAATTAACTATGAGTTTTATATTACCTTTAAATTTGATAAAATAGATAATTTTGCTTTATGTAGTCCTAATACGGTACAATATAAATTAATGGGCGTCGAATTTAAACAGAGCATCATTGATTATAATTTGGCCTTAGGTTTGATAGATGAACAATATGATGCTTTGACTCAATACAAAGAATTTATTGCAGTCTATGATGATATTGATTCTTTTAGAGTGTGGAAATCAATGTCTTATGACTCATTAGGTTATTATCTAATTGAATCTAAGAGTAGTGAATTTAATGAATTTGTATGCATCATTTCTTGGCTTTTAATTATTCAAAAAGGAAGGATGTGACTTGTACTTGTACTAAAACTGAGTTGTTTTCTATTTGGTGTATGGTAAAGAAATTACATGTTAATTTTGGTGCTTGGTTGGCAATGCAATTTAAAATCGTGACGTTTTCTAATAAGAATTTATTTCTTGATTCCCTTATTATTCATTTAGCTATTAGTCTCAAGCTGTTTGATGTAACTGACACTAATATGCATATTGCCTGTGAGATGGAACTATTGGACAAGTCTTGTTTAAGCAGATGCGGTTAAGCAATAAAGGAGAACATTTCATTTTACATCATATGACTCCACCCCCCCTAAAGAGGTCCATCATCAATATAACAAGAGGATCGTGATGTTCCAACACTTATGTATCTTCTTGCTACACTATTTCGATATGAACATCACTTTTAGTTGGGGAGGCTGGAACATAAAATTTCTAAAATATAGAAGAATTTAGATGCTTTGCTCCAATTTATGGGGCTTATACCTTCATTTCCACTGACACGATAGTATATGTCCTTTCAGATGCTCTCAACTCAAAGGAGTCTTCCATCTATGCTTTATTTTTGTTGATTATTTTTATGGCACGTGAACTTCTTGTGCATCCATTATGTACAATATATGATTTCAGTATGGAGGAGCAAGAAAATATATATTATGATAAACTTTGTGATTTATGCTTAAACTTTTGAAGACTATGATTCATATATTGATTATTCCTCATGATGGCCTCATAATTTTCTGATTGTTGTTTATAAATAATCCCTAAGTTAGGATACAATTTTGGTTGAGAAGTAATGCATGAGAGAGATAAACATGATTAGTGCTTTTCAAAAAATTAATTTAAGTATCTCATTGGTTTTGTTGAATGAAAGTGTGTAAGAATTGGTGCATTTTGACACCTATGTGAGCTTTAAACCTAAGAGCATTCATCACATTTCTGTTCCTAGATTTCTTTTTGTTGTCTATTGTCAAACATAGTTTGTTTATATTAGAGCTTACTTTGAAAACATGTTAAGACTACAATTTTGATGAATTTGAGCATAGAAATGAAAAGGGCATTTAGGATACCATTTTTGACCTAAACAAGCCTATCTTACTTTTTATCCTTAAAAGAAAAACAATTTGAGCCTTAATCTTTCTTTTCTTGCATACTAACCTTATTACATGCTAATGTACATTTCTTTTTGTTGATTTTCTCAATAATTTTGAACCCCTAAATTTAAGGAATTATATCTAGCTCATCTGCATAAGATTTTGACTATTTCCATTAAAAGTAAATTAATTGATTCAAATTGCATATTTAATTGTTGATTAAATATATATATAATAAAGGAGAACTGTAAGAAGAAAAAAAAGAGATATCCTATTTCATGTTCTTATTAAAAAAGAAAGAAAAATATGAAAAATGAAAAAATGAGGTGATCGAAAAGTACGTTGTTTAAATCAAGTGAGTTTTGGATCAATTTATGTTGAAACTTGTGTGGATAGGTTTGTATGATTTCCTTCAATATATTTAACTCAAAAACTTCTTTTTTCATACCTTACCTAAACTACATTACAGCCTTTATCAAATTCACTTGATTTATGGATTAGGTTCATTTATATTAGTGGTTGAGATATGATTCATGAGCAAGCTTATAAAAATAACTTGTTATTCTTTGATTTGAGAGCTTAATGAACCCTAAACACTTTGATTTTATAGATTCAAAATCTATGAGAGGGTGTCAAGTCATGTTTCATTTGATTTGGATGGAATTGGTGAGATTTTATATTTTATTTCTAAAAATATGTCCTATTAGTACTTTTTCTCTCAATTGATATTTTATCATAAACATTTATTGTGTATTAGCTTTTGGGATATTTCTAGATAACTTGAAAGAAGATGAGAGGTTGTTATAAGGATGATTGAATTATTGAATTGAGTCATGCTTAAGAACAAGCATGAGTCCAGTGTGGGGAAATTTAATACGATGTTATTTAATTATGTTAATTGCAATTATCTCTTTTTTGGCTATATTTTGGTGCTTAAATAGGAAAATTAATATTTGTTTTATCTTAGGAGATGATAAGTGAAGATTGCATCAAATTGGAGCATTATTAGTCAAAATCATGAATTTTCAAAAAGTGTACTTACATATTACTGCAGTAGATAAGGGGACATTTAATGTTAGATTCAATCCAAAAGTTTGAATTCAATTAGGAAACTTATTTCCATCCCCATTATTTAGGGATTTAGATTTGTTTTAGATAGGAATCTTTGCAAGATAGGAGAAGGCTAGGTTTTGAGTATAAAAAGAAGACAAAAACACATCTAACACTTCTCCATATCATTCTATTTTCATTTTTTAGTATTTTCTCTCATTCTTTTTTCTTTTTTTCTATTTTTGGTGTTGCAACTAAAGCCATGTGTGCTAAATCCAAATATTCTGATTCAAAAGGATTCACAACTCTAGTTATAACTTTGTGAGGTTTTGTTCTACACATAGATTCATGTTTTAATTCAAGTATTTCTTATTTTGTGTTCCTGTATTTCATGAATAATTAATATTGATTAATTTGACAAATTAATTTGATGTTGATTATTCTATACCTTTCCATGAATTCAGTAATTAGTTATTGTCATAAAGGATTGGTACAAGTAGCAAATAGGTTATTTATGAAGTTGCATATTTAACTTATAAGAAATAAGATACTAAATTGAATAGTTTTAGCTAACTTAATTATTTAATTTAGGGTCTAGCATTTTTTACTTCAGTTTATTGCTATCATTTAATTAATAGTAAACTTTGGTTTGAATGCTGAGTTTGAACCAATTGATTTAGCAAAATTTGAGACTTATTATGGCTATCCTAATATGTTTTAGACTAATTGCTTGAATTATGAAAATTATTCTTTTTAAACCAATGATTAGTGTTAAAATTAGATGACATCTTTCCCTTAAATCAGAGTTAAGTACAATTAAATTTCTCACTTTTGTATTAAATTAATTTATTTTGATTCCTTGATAATTTTAGTTAATTAGTTAATTAATTATAAACCCCACTTTGTGTTGTTAATTGAAAATAAGCTATTAATTTTTAGTTCTCTTAGGATTCAACCTAATTTCATGACGACTACAAGAAGTTAGTAAATGGAAATTAACTTTAAAGGCTTTGACAACTCGATCACATTTAACCTATGTGGCATTTAACTGATGGGGAGTTAATCCTATTAGATTTTCCATCTTTACAGAGTTGTTTTTTGAACATTTTTAAATGTTAGGTCTAGATTTGAACGCTTCAAAATGTTAAAGTTTAATTTGTCAATTGAGATAAATCTTAGGGTCAATTTTACCCTTGTTGATATTTTTTTAATCTTATTTTTTGTTACCAACATATTTTTAAAAAGATAAAAGGGAGGGACTTGTGAAAAAAAACTTCTGACTCTAATATCTTTAAGTTCAATAACTATCATATTAGACCCATTTCATTACAGCCAGCCCAATAAATTACATGGACCACTATATATTATTTAAAATAATCTAACAATCTACCAGTTGGCTCATATAATGAATGGAAGTGATCAGATTGTAGTAGTTATAAGTCATTTAATGATATGATTTCTTCCGTATATCACATAACCAATATAACTCAAAAAAATAATAATTAAGAAATACTATAATCCTCAACGTTGTTTTCTTTCAGATGACATAACTTTCATCACACTAAATCAAGATATATATACAAATAAGAAGAAACATAACTTTAATTAAATTCACAAGTTTCATAAAAATGTGAGCAACTTAACTATATGTATATACACATATCACACTATAATGTTAAAAAGAACTTATCCATAATTCCAACCTATTTAATATGATCAGGAAATATTTTGGGCAAAAATCCTTTAACTAATAAATCCATTATCATTAAGTCAATACCATTATGTTCAATTGACACTTTTATTTATACACTTCTTTTTTGATAGACAAGTACTTCAAATCCATGAGTTGTGGTACTTTTGAGTACTTGTCATTCTTAAAGAAGAAGGCAGTTGTGGAATTGCTGCAAAAAAAATTTAATAACCTAGCTGTATTGTCTATAATACCAAGCCCCAAGATAAAATTTTACAACCACATTATGTGGAAGTAACCTCAAAACATGCCATAAATTCAACCTCCATAGTGGAAGTAGTAAAGATGGATTGTTTTCTACTCTTTCATAAAATTGCTCCACCAACCAATATAAATATGTAACCAAGTGTGGATTTCCTCAAGTTTACACAGCTAGTATAGTTTAAATCCAAGTAACTAACCACTTTGAGGTTATCTGAACTTTTATATAGGAGCATGTGATCCTTGATGCCCTGCAAATACCTAAATACTTTCTTTACAACTTTACAGTGGTCCATTTCAGGCCTAACATTTTAATAGAAAAACTGATATTTGACTAAGTACATGTCTAAGCATACATAAAACTTTTAGCCACCGAGGCATATGGAATAGATACCATTGCCTTCCATCCTAAATTATTCTTGGGACATTAAATTTTACTAAATTTGTCTATTTTCTAAAATAGAGTTGTTCATATAGAGCATTTTCTATTCAAAATCTCTTTATATAGCCTTTTTAAGATAATCATGACAGTCTTTATGATCTATTACATAATATTTTTATTCTTATCACATATGATGTATTACGCATATTTTTCATTTCTATGTTTTTAGAGAGAAACTTCTTTACATCATGTAACAAGCTATCATCATTAGTAGCAAGTTAGATATCGTCAACATAAAAAATTAAAATAATGAACTTGCTTCCACTAACCTTCGTATAGATACATTTAACAATGGGATAATGGTAAAGTTAACATACCACTATTAAGAATCTTGTTTCAGTTCATATATCGACTTCTTTAGCTTACATACTAATTTTTCCTTTTCTGTGATAAAAAATCCTTCTAATTGGTCTACATAAAATTTTTCTTCAATTTACCATTAAAAAAGGTGGTCTTTACATCCATTTAGTGAAGTTTTATATCATAATGAGCTACTAAATTCATAACAATCCTTAAAGATTCCTTCTTTGAAACTAGAGAAGAGTTCTCTTTATAGTCAAAGCCATCTTTTTTAGTGTAACCTTTGTAAAAAAGTCTGGCCTTATATCATTCAATGTTTCCTTTTGAGTTTCGCTTGGTCTTGAAGACCTATTTATAATCGAGTAACTTTGAAACTTTAGGTAATTCAAATAGCTCCCAAACTTTGTTGTCATCCATTTATTTAAACTCTTCTATCGTTGCATTGAACCTTTTTTAATTGAAATTTCTACATTTCATGGCTTGTTTAAATGAGATTGGATCCTCATTAATGATTAATTCACAATTATGTTCAAGTGAGAAACTATATATTCATCTAAAATAATTAATCTTTTATGCCTTATAGACCTTTATAATGTTATATTTTATAGATCATCTACCATTTGAGGAATAAAAACTTAAGGAGAAATACTACTAAGCGTAGTACTTTTTACCCGAATCTCTTAAATATAAACCTTTATGGTTCCCCAATCCCACTAAATTGGCCATTCTCAATTAAATGAGCATTACTAGACTAAACTATTCTTATACTGTAGTTAGGACATTAAAATGATCCTTGCATTAAGATTCTTTTTATATGGATTACATATCACTATAAGAAAAATGTGCTTTTGCGATAGTCTTTGTCGACGAAAAATGCAATTTTTTTTTGGTATGTAAGATTAGTGATGGACATTACAGAAGGTCAAAAGTATCATAGAAATGGCCGTAGCTAATAAATATCGACAGAAAATAAGTTACCATTGGTAAATTTACTGACGGAATATTTTTTACCATTGGTATATTTAAGAACAGAAAATTGTTATCCATCGGTATATTTACCAATGGTTGGAATAATTTCCTCAGTAAATTGTTACAAAATGACTGACGATTATTCCGTCTATAATTATCGACGATAAGCCATTGGTTATTCCATCTGTGATTACCGACGATATGTGCTCCGTTTGTGATTACCGACGACATATGGTTGGATACTCCGTTTGTGATTACCGACAGTTTTCGTCCTTTCGTCGGTAATTTTGGGCAAACTGTGCGGAAAATTGTTCCAAATGTACTGACAAAAGTTTTTCCGTTTGTGATTACTGACGTTAATGTTTGTTCCATTGGTAAATGTTTAATTTTAGCGACGGATTTTCATATGTCCGTCGATAAATGAATTAGAAAACTTTTTGAAAAAAATGTACTCTCAATACCATCAATAAATTTTATTTTGCATAATTTGAACAGCTATTAATGTAATAATATAAATTTAGTTTTTTAAACATAAATTTGATTGATAATATAAAGTTGAAAATATCATAATTGATATTAAAAACATTAAATTGTACATAATAAGTTTTCGTATCTCTTATAAAATGATCAAAAGTACAATATTCATTTGGAGATGGCGGATGCTCTGATTGGTGCGATGAGGTGCTACCCCTACCTTTCAACTCATCCATCTCATTACAGAGTTGAGCTATGTACTCCATCGATTGTTGCAACTGAGTTGCTAGCATCTGTACTGTGCTCTTAAGCTGAATTACTCTCTCATTGGATGCTAATTGCCTACTAGATACGGCTGTAATGGACGTGGAGGACTACGAATAACATGTATTCGCAATTGAAACTAAGTCGAATATCCTTCCCTAACGGTCCCTACCACCCACTGCATGAAGATAGGTTTGAGTCTCATTAACATCTTTAGACTACTGAGACTGTCGTTGAATGCTTTCTTGAATTTGGTCCTATCAGAAGGTAATATTTATATTAGTAAGTTATTATTATTAAGCATTAATATTAAGCCATAAACTTCACATACATTGAATTCTCTATAACGGTTGTTGACAAATGTCACATCGTCATGCTTCTTAGTGTGAGTGTCCAAAAAGAGCTTAAGGGGTATAGGCCTCATGCCCATAGTTTTTTCCTGCATAAGAATACAATGTTATAAGTGAAATAAAATTTATAAAAATTTTGGTAGAGTTTCCTCTATTTTTATGTAATCTACCTCTATTTTTATGTAATCTACCCCCTGCTAAACAAAGAACAAAACTAAAAAACATAGTCATATATGGCACCAGACATTTATAACATTATCATTCTCAATAAGAAACACATATTTTCATTCCAAAATTCACATATAAAATTCAATAGAAATATAGCAAAGTAAAGAAATGACAATATAAATTTAAAGTGTAGATACTTACAAGTCTCTCTGCATGCTCTTGGTGGGTAATAGGTCTTCCCGTATGTACGGGGAAGACTGTCTCCCCCTAATGCTCCATATCTATTGGCCGAACTACGCTCTGAAAGGGATATTGCCTCAGATGTTGTCCAATACTGTTGCCAATGACTCCATATTTTTTCAAAAATGTAAGGCGGTCGTATACCTGCCTTGTGTATCGTAACAATAAAGTCACGATAACGTGTATGTGCTCTTCTTTCCCATACTCTATAGACGATCGCATCTAATTGAGAATCCCAAAAAAATTCTTTCTAAACAAAAGGAAAAACATTCAATTAATATTTATAATGTAATGATATTTATCTAATAAATGTACAAAACTGTTAATTAAAAAAGAAAATAATAATTTCTATTGTACCTTAAACTCGTGATAGTAAAATTCCCTTGTCGCTTGAGAGATACTCTTCCATACAAAGCCCTCAATATCAATCTTCTCCTTGAATTTTGATGTCATGTCTCTTGAACACGGTCTAGATGGAATGAACCTAATATAAGATTAAAAAAATTTATACCGTTTTCAAAATTGAAACTTATAACTTAATTATAAACATATAATGTTCAATGTATTTTCATTTACATATTATTGACAATTGAAATGTAAGTTCTTCCATCAGGTCTATCTGCTCCAGGCTAGTGGCTGCTTTCTTCATCATCATTGTTTACCCCTAATACCTCTGTCGGTATAGGGGTAGTAAATGATATAGGGGTCGTGGATGGTGCAAATAGCATCTACAGAAGGTACCTCATCTGCAAGCTTAGTAGTTAGAGAGGGAGGAGGAGATTCAGTTCTAGCTGCTACACTTGCAGATGCTTCACTTGTATAGTAAGTACCTCTGAATCGTGGTATGAATCTTGATAGCAAAATATCCTATCTTCTCCTTGGTGCCATATTTCAACCTGAAATGAATATTAAGCTTCAGCTCTTCGAAGTTATGATAAGTAATCTCAGTGTATCACATCTAGATAATATACTACAAAGATCATACAAAGTCACGACCTTCTTATGTCAGATTTAAGGATGAAAAAAATGAGAACAAAATTAAAATAGTTAAAATAAATGTCATGTTTAGTCAAAATGGAAATAGATAAAAAAAATGAGGGTAAGCAATAAAATTTAGGAGGCTGCAGAAGTGTAATATGCTATAAGAGAATCAGGGTTGATGTATCAAGTAAAGAAAATAATTGATTACTTGAGTATAATATTCAATTACAAACACAAATTAATCTCTATCATCACTTAATTGTAAACCAAATCGTCTTCTTTTTCTGAAAAATTTGAATTAAATTCTGGCTCTTCTTTAGATCTCTAGCCCTCCTCATCCTCTCCAAATAAAATTTTAACATATGCATTACATGGATCGTTAAAAGGTTCATTATCCTCATATAGGATAGATGGACTTATTTCATAAGCATCTTCTTGAAGTGCTTCACTTTCAATTCTCTGTTCTCCTTTTCTATGTGATTCAAAAACACCTCGAGGTTTAACTTTGCAAACAGTCAACCAATCTGACTTATCTTATCGTAATATAGGAAAAGGGACATAATACACCTGGATCACTTGCATTTCCAACATGAAAGGTTCAAATTTTCGAAATCTTCTTCGCTTGTTAATTTTAACTAGATTGTATCGGCTATGAACTTTTATACCAACATTTGGAGTTAGATCAAACCACTCACACTTAAATATCACACTTTACTTTATTGGCAATGCAAGGTACTCAATTTCAAGTATCTCAATAATTTTTCCATAGTAATCCATCAATTCTCCTTGTATGCAAACTCCACTATTTATTATTGCCATGCTATGACCATGATATTCTGTATGATATTTGTATCCATTAATGAAATGCACTGGATATGATTTCACAATTCGCAAAGGTCCCTTCCCAAGATCACATATGAACTTGTTGTCTACTAAATTTTCTAAGGCCTATAGAAAAGAAAATATCATATTAAATAATATAATGTCATCTGAACACCTAAATTTGATAATACAGATACATTTCAATATTTCGAAGTGAAACTTACATATTATTCGAACCATCGAGCAAAGTGTCTCCCAACTTCTTGATTGATAACATCCTGTGATTTATCAGACATGAGCTCCCATAACAATCCCTCGTATAATCTAAAGATATTATTATATATTCCAGTTATGAAAAACAGTATTAAATTTCAAAACCAAAATAATCACTTGATACTTACTGCACGAAAGGTTAAACCTCTTCATAGTTTAATAAAATGTAACTATGGGCAGCCTCAATTTCTTCCTCTATTAATATTCTTCTTGTTGAATGTCCATATGACCGTCTCGGATAAAGGAAAATGGATAAGTTACCATCAGCATTAGTATTTCCTCCCCCATTGTCATTACGAGGAACTTTTCTTTCTTTTATGTGAACATGCGGTTCAAAATAATGTGAACAAAATGTACTACCTTCCTCCACTAAATAAGCATTACATATCAAACCTTCAACTCTAGCCTTATTTTTCACATTTTTCTTCAAGTGATGCAAATACCTATATGAGTGAATAGGGTTATATGAATTTCGTTATGAAAACTAAACATGATAATATGACTTCAATTACAATCAATTTTATTGAATTACGTACCTCTCAAATGGATACATCTAACGAAATTACACTAGAGCAGCTAGTTTAGACGTGTGTGCTAAATGGACAGGTAGATGTTCCATACGTTCAAAGAAGCTTGGAGGAAATATCCCTTCTAACTTGCATAAAATTACTGGAATTTCCCTTTCCAATTTCTCTATTTCAGCCAACTTAATTATGATGATGTTAAGCTTTTAAAAAACAAACTTAATTTTGTTATTGCTTTCCAAACTTTATTCGGTAGTAACTCCCAAAATGCAATTGGAATTAGCCTTTGCATAAACACATGACATTCACAACTTTTCATCCCAAATAATTTGTACTTTCGCTTGTCCACACACCTTGCCAAGTTTGAAACATAACCATCGGGAAACTTTAGACTTCTCAACCATTCACACAATATTTCC
>JAOTAY010000190.1:22361305-22378734 GCA_025629805.1 Erythroxylum baracoense
AATTACCGACGGAACTTGTTACGATCGGTAACAAACTGATACTGACTACAAAAATTCATTTATGCCTGAATTTTATCGACGGAATTATATCTGTCAGTAACATTATGATGCAATTTAAGTGCAGGAATTTTCCTGCCTATTTTATCGACGACTAAGCCAATTTCATCTCTATATTCGTCGATAACTTTGCGTGAATGTTTTCCCTCCACCTTTACCGACGCCAATTTTTTCTATCTCAAAATGTAATTTTTTTACGATAGTGTTACCGTCGGATATTGATATTCCATTGATAATTAGCTACAAAATTAATTCCATCGGTAATTTTCTATAGCTAATGTATGATTTTCTTGTAGTGTATCCTTACTTTTGATGGGCAACCCCAAATGTGAAGATGTCTCAAACTAGGTTTCCTACCTATTTATAGTTCTTAAAAAGTCTTAGGAACTACCTTACTAGGAACCCTATTAAGTAGATATATATATATATAGGTCTTTAATGCATACATCCATAAGGATAAAGGTACAGTGCTGTAACTTAACATACTCTAAACCAAGCCGATAAAAGTATGATTTTTCCTTTCTTACATTTCTTTAATGCATACATCGACATGAATAAAGGTACAGTGCTGTAACTTAACATACTTCTAACCATGCCTATAAGAGTATGATTATGCCTTTTTACACCACTTTTTTATGGTGTATCGAGCATTATATATTGTGAACATATGCCTCAATGTTGAAGAAACTTTGCAAATGGCCCATGCATTATCCACTTTCACCAAGCTTACCATAATGTTAACCACCTCTATCAGACCTTCTTTTCTATCTAGCTACCTTTCCATAGCATTAATGAACTCCTCAAGGATGTCTAATAACTAAGACTTTTCATGTAGTGGAAATAGATAACAATAATTAGACTTTTCATATAGCAGATATAGATAACAATAATGTGAGAATTCATCAATATAAGTGATAAAATACTTTTTGTTGCCCTATATAATGTCAAAAGTACCATAAACGTCAATATGTATCAACTTAAGGAGTTGATTGCTTCTTGTGGTTGGATTCCTTGATATGTGCCTAGTTTGCTTTCATTTGATGTAATATATATACACATCCTAGTCAGAAAAACCCAGTCGAGGTAAGATTTGACCTTTCACTAACCTCAAAATCCTTTATTTGGATATGTGACCTAACCTTTGATGCCATAAGAAAGTAGAATACTTAATATATGCACTATGTTTACTGCCTGTAATATGTTCAATATGAATCAATGATTCAATTAAATAAAATTCATGATTGAAACAATATAAATAATTCACTAAAGTACTAAAGCCATAATAGTAATTAACATTTAAACAATAAAAAATTTTAATTTCAATTTTAAAGTTAAATCCTACATCATCCAACTTCCAATAGAACTAGATTCCTAATACATTTAAGAATATAAAGATACTTTTCTATATCTAGACAATAGCCAATTTCAAAGATCAATTTGTACATCCCAATTCCCTCCACTTACATTTGTGACTTCATTATGTTCCCCATAGAGAAGAACTTTTTAGTTTCAGTTTTGGGTTTGATTGAAAGGAATCTTTACATAACATGTTATAGTAAGTATTTGTATCAAAATCTAACCACCAAGTATTATTAGGTACTTTAATAAGATTTAATTCAAAACATATAAGAACATAGTGTATACCTTTCTTTTATACCTATTTCTTTCTTTTCGGACAAATATTTCTTGAAGTGACCAAATTTCTTACAGAAGTAGCACAGTTGATCCTTATGGATTTGATTCTCACTAACCTTCATTAGTGCTTTGTCCTTCTTCTTATCCCTTTTTACCTATTTTAGCTTTATTACTACTAGTCTTCCTTCATCTTCTTTAACCTCCCATCCTCTTTAGCCAACATAGCCTTAATTTCCTAAAAGAAAGCATTTTCCTTTAAAGATGTTGTAATTCACCTAGAATTGACCAAACTCGTAAGGAAGTAAGTTAAACTAAACTAGAAAGGACTGACTCACATCTATACCACCAATTTTAGTTATGTTGCTAGATTTTTCGTACCTATCATGTGATCATGAATGGGTCATGACTAGTTCAATTTTTTGGTTGTCGGCTCATTTATCAGTTTCCTTACAATAGACTTGTCATTTATATCTGATTGGGAGTACTCTTTAATCTTCATTGTAAATTCCTTTGCGTTGTCCATTTTGGGCATTGATGGCTTAACATTTTCATCAATCATTGTTCACATTAAGTTCAAGCTTAGCCTATTTAATTGCTCCTAAACCTTGTGAAATGACCTGTCAACTTTTATTCTGGTCCCAATAATTACTGAGTTTTTCATCTGAAACTATTGCCAAGCCTAAGTCCAAACACCAACCTGAAACTAGAATTTTTAGGACCAATCCACGTAGCTCAACTTGTTGAAATCGATCAGTGGATTACCCAAAGAAAAAATATTGGTAGATGCTGCCATCATTACATAAGCTCACATATTAATGCTTTGAATAACCTTAATAGATTCAAACAAATAATAAATTTTGATTATGTGTTTAAGTTCACCTCTAAGAGATATATAAATACGTAGTTTTAACTAATATTAACGGTAACACAATATGCTTTAATAGACAGTAAATGATTCTTAATTTGATGAGTTTATTATCTTTAGATATAAAATCATATTCAACAAATATGTCAATAAGTCTCTTTAGTATTATTGATCATAAGCAATGATCTACCTTTACGTGATCTACTTAATATTATAAGTAATAATTTTATTTATTTAATTTAACCTTTTATGTCATTTAATAACATCATATAAATATGAACAAGTGAAAGAATACAATTAAATGCCGAAATATCTTTTCAAGTTTGCCCACTTTGGTGACTAACAAGCTTTTCATGCAATAGACATTGAATTGAGCAAGTTTTGAGCTTGAAACTATGAACTAATTTCTTTTGAAGGGTGAATTAGAAACCTCTATTTTATTTCTCTTCTTTTTTTAATTATCATATGCCATAATCAACTTGCCATATTCAGTAAAGGCTCATCATTTATGAAATATACACCCAATTAGTTAATGATGTGAACTTGAAGTTGAATTTTTTTTAGTGCAAGAATTAAGAATGTGGTAAGACATGTATGATATGCAATTCTTTAAAACTGATGGTTACAAAAACTTAGATTAAAAGGCTTGAAAACATTATACAGACTATAAAGAAGTGACATGTTTCATAGGATCCTTGGAAAAAAAAAGCCAATTCTTTTAAAATAGTGCTAATAATAGACCCTAGAATATAAGACTAAAATGTTCACATACGACCATCAAAACAATCATCCTTTTATGAAACAAAATCTACCTTTAATGCTTTACATAAAAACTAAAACTTGAATTGCAAAAAAGACTAAACAACTTAATACTTTCATTTTACCTATTTTGTAAACTATTTTTTGGTAAATAATTTCATTCACAGTTTATGGAATAGGTAAATCAATATAATATAAGTTTTAACTCAATTCGTAAAGCACCATTAACCAAGCTATTGAATCGATTGAAAGAACAATGAATTTTTTATTCTAAATCATACGAATCCATATGTTTTGATTCTATATAAACAATAATGTTAATATAAATTTACCTTAATCTACAACTATTTGTATGTCTCTACGTGTATCAAACTAGAGTTATTTTCCTTGTTGAATTTATAAATTTACCTTAATCTACAGCTATTTATATGTCTCTATGTGTAACAAACTAGAGTTATTTTCCTTATGGAATTTCTCCTATCTTCCTTTCTACTATTCTTAATTCTATAATGGACAAGAATCTATAAAAAAAACTTGTCTAGTTTCTTTTTAATCTTATCTTTTGTAACTATCATGTTTTAAAAAAGAGAAAGGGAAGGATTTGCATATAAAAAAAACCTGTCTGAATCTAAATATTTAAGTCCAATAACCATTATACCTATTTCATTACAACCAACCCAATAAATTACATGGGCTGCCATAAATTATTTAGTTAAAGGAATTTAAGATTTAACATTTAGAAAAGAGCAGTGACTTTAAATTAGCTTAATATTTAATTATGGATAAACATCTTACTAAAAAATTAATTCAAATATTATCTAAACCTCTAAACATGAATTATGTGAAGATATATGTGCATAAACATGAATTATGTGAAGATATATGTGCGTATATCTATATATATATATAAAAGTTAAGATGCTAAGAAACAATTGAAGAATATTTGCAAAGGTGTCCGACCAATTGTCATTTATGATTCAATACTTCTTTAAAGGACCATTCAGGCATAATAAGCATAGAGATGAATAGGTATTCACCATTTCTGTTTGTTACAATTTATAGATTTACAGAGGGTGTCATTTGCTTTTATAGAGGCTTGCAATTGATACAAGAATATCAATTTTAAGTTATAACATACTTAAAACTCTTGACTAATTTCCTCCTACCCAAATCATTGGAAAATTTTGTAACTTCATTGATGATTTTTTTAAAAGGCTTGCTCTCTTCTACAGTACCTTCAAGACTCATAACATTTACTATTTTATACTTTTGAGGAAATGCTGCAATTTATATGCAATTTGCACTAATAAATGACAAGTGATTGAAATGCATAAATAGTGAATATTCTTTATAGGATTGTTTTTCTCTCTCTACCTATTGGGAGAAAGGATATCAAGGACTAAACTAGATCAAATAAAGCTATTTAAACATTGTCGAGACATTCTAATCATAACATCAAAAAATTGATAAAATCAACCAATTAATAAACAAGCATACATTTAATCCTTATTTTAAAATAATAGCATGTCAGATATTACTTTTACATTCAGAAAAATTATAACTATCATGAAGATAAGATCAAATTATAAAATTTTCCTCTTTTGACAATTCTTTAAATGAAAAACATGACCTTGCCATTTTTTTGAACAACAACGACAACAACCCGATAGATATCTCGCTAAGATGCAAAGTTTTGAAAGGTCTAGTAGTACATAACACTATCTTGTCACTTTTTCCAACTATTAAATTTCAATCATTTTTCTATGTATGATTCCACAAAGGAGAACTTCTTACTATATCACAAGGGAAAGATACAATTTATTTTTAAAAAACTCACATGACTAGCTAGATTATACTAATAAGACACACAAGTTTAAGTTCAACTTCCCTAGTTTTAACTACATTAGCAATAACCATTTGGTCAAATTTTTTGAGCCTAGTTTGCTAAGACAACTTTTTACCACATTCAATTTTCTCAATTCCTATTACAATTGTCACAAAATATTTGATTACTGACATTAATTCACATTCCCAAATATAAATCTACCTCTATATATGAAAGTAAAGCGTTTAAGAATTAAAATCTTAGAAAAAACAAACTCTAACCAAATAAAAATGGATATTAATAAAATTGGGACAAAGTCATTATCTAAAAACAAAACCAATCACAAACCTTTTACTCTAGACAACACATAAAGTTGAAGAACTCTATTTTCTAGGTTGAGCTTATAATATGAAAAACACACAAAAGAAAATGAGAAAATGGGAGAAGTCGCAACAAAAAGAAAATGAAGGAAAGTTTGTGAGTTCTTTCTGTCCAATTTAATATGAAAACTTACTAAAAACAACATTCTTTACCTAATAAACTTAAAGATCATCAACTAGATAATTTAGAATCAATTCCACTCAAGCTCAGATTTTCAAAATCAATGAATCAACCCAAAAACTAAATCAAAAACTCAGCCACGTTTAAATAATCATAATTTTCATAAAAACCAATACTCAAATAAGCAAATCAATGAAGGATCATAAAATAATAACACATCATTAATATCAAGACTAGATCACATCTTGGGGTCATTGGAGATGCTAAGTATATACTTCAAGATATTGTCTAGTGGCCTAACCATATGCAGAGATACTCTTCCACACGCCCTCTATATATGCTCCACCTACTCTCCAATCTATTTATTAGGTCTATATTTTTTTCATCATATTTTTCCCCTCTTTCTTACAATATTTAGACTCATTATAGGTTCTAAAAACTCATGTTTTATTCTTTTTGTCTCTTTCCTCTAACTATAGACCATTCTTTTTATTTACTTATTGAAACATGAGAGAGTTAGCCATGAATGGCAAGATAAAAGAGGGCCAACAATTGGTGAAGCAAAGGAGTTCGGTGAGAGAGGGTTTTAGTTACAAAAAAGATGGAGAGGAGAAGAGAAGAGAAGAGATCAGGAACCAACAGTTACAAAATAGATGGAAAGGAGAAGAGAAGAGAACGGGAGCCAACAATTGGATGAAGGCAAAAGGAGAGAAACGAAGAAAAGTTGAAAAAATAATGTATTTTGTATTTTTTAAAATCAATGGCTATAATTCTTTGTGTTTAGAAACCACAACGTTCATAATTAAATATGTTTTAATAAATTGTTTCTATTTTTTAAAATAATAATAATAAAACTACAATCACAATAGAACACCAACCAGACCCTTAAAAGTATCTCTCGTATTTAAAATACTTGAAAAGAGTATCGCGGGAGTTCGAACTCAAAGCCTCCAAAACATTTCCCCGTAAACCTCTTTGGACCATTATGCGCTCTCTTCCGAAGTTTGTCGACTTCTGACTCATTAGGCCATATTATTCTATCTAAGCCACGTGGAGTGAGAGAGGGTGGAGTATGTGCTTGTGGCATTAAATTTCCTGTTATCTGTATATGAGCCAATTCACGTTTCGTATTCATTTTTTAATTTCCATCCTGAACGACCAACAAAATGGAAAACTGAATTTACTATGTTATAGTACAACTCCATCTTGAATGGTGGAGTTTTTCAAGATGATAGTCACGCCAGATCGGATATAAAAGCCCTCAGATGATCTATCTGCCTCTTGTATGGCCTGCAAATCAGATACAGAGAACATAACTCATGAATTGGCCTGAATATTTATTAAGGTAAGGGGACTATGGTTTGTTCTATGACATGAAAACCATACCTCTGAGTTTGTCATAACGACATTCTTTCCGATTCGGGCATTTTTGTCAATAATGCAGTCCCTGCGCAATGTCAAAGGCATGAATGAGAGTTGAGATAGAATAGGATTACAGAAATACAGAAGACGACACAGAAGGAGTTCAAAGCATGTTATGGACTTGATTATTGTATTTTCTCCGATTCCAATAGGCACTCTTTCTTCAGCCAAAAGGGAAGCCACTTCAACATCTGTTTCATAGTAGTCAGCGCCAAGCATCACTGTATCCTGCATGTATTTTGTAACGTCACAATATACATAATTTAGAGTCCAATAAGAAATCATAAACATAAACGAGAAGACCAAAATGATGATTTATTTATCAGTTATCAAGGAACCTTTAGTTGGACGTTTGACTTGAGTCGGGATCTGATACCAACTACGCTGTGTTCTATGAAACTATTGTTTATGAAACTTCCATGAGATATGATTGAATCAACAATCTGCACAGGAACAAACTCAGAAGTTGAAAATAGGTATG
The DNA here is from genome assembly GCA_025629805.1 of Erythroxylum baracoense. Classification (NCBI taxonomy): domain Eukaryota; kingdom Viridiplantae; phylum Streptophyta; class Magnoliopsida; order Malpighiales; family Erythroxylaceae; genus Erythroxylum; species Erythroxylum baracoense. The sequence goes on from JAOTAY010000190.1 coordinate 22,368,851, forward strand.
TAATGGAAAATGGTCTTATAGAATTTATCTTTCTGGTAATTTTCTATGTTCTAACAGAGTACATGAGCTTGCAAGAATAATGATCGACAGAATTTGAAGAAGAATTAGGGCAATTCACTTACCTTGCTGTTATCAATCTTGGTTGGAGGTAGATTTCTTCTTGATGTATACATAGGCTTCGCAGCATCATAGAAGCTAAACCTTGGTGGCTGAAAGAAATATGAGATAAGGTCATTACTAAAGATAATTTTGATCGGTTTCTTCAAAAGAAAAGTTCCTGAATAAATCCCAAAAATAAATGCTATCTGGCTTACATGCTCGGTGAGAGCAAGGTTTGCCTCAAAGAAGGATCTGATTGTTCCGATGTCTTCCCAGTAATCATTGAAGAGGTAAGCCTGATCACCAAATATTATTATGCATGTCTTCATGTTTATGAAATAAGGAATTTTGTAGTAGTATTAGTTGTAGTAGTAGTAGTAAAAAGATTAATTCCATTGTAATCCTTGCATACACAGGTCACTAATAGACGGGAAGCCACACCTTGACATAGAACTCTTTCGCTGACGCCGGGATTATTTCTGATCCAAAGTCATTTGCAGTGGGAAAACGCCATCTGAAACAAATAATATATATATATAGTAACTTTACTCGTCCTTTAGTGATGATTGTGACAGTTATTCTTTTTTTAATCTTAGTCAGTACCTTAAGAGATTCAGGAGTATCTCCTTCCTGAAGACATAAACTCCCATTGAAGCGATGTATGGTTTATTGATAGCTTCATCCTTTGAAAGTCCAAGCACTGTGGTATCAACTTCCTAAAGCATGCGGTAAAATTTCGATAAACACGTAACACTTTTTGGCCCACTCAAAGATTCAAGAAATTAGGAATCTAACCATTGCCTTGAGATCATCCCCTTTAGGCTTTTCACTGAATGAAATGACCCTTCCCTTGCTGTCAATCTTCATGAGACCAAAGTCTGAGGCACGGCTATCAAAAAACCAAAAGTAATTTTATCATCAAATCAAATGTTCTAGAACAAAGCCTAAACATTTCTTATGAAACAAATTTTAATGTTCAAGCAAATCCTTAATGTTCTGTGGAAAATACAAGTTCGTCATCAGGAAGCAAAAGTAGTAGCAGTAATAACAGTCGCAAGGAACATGGGTGAAACGGCCGACCTGTCATCCATGGGGATACAAGAAATGGAAATATCTGCACCACTCTGCCTGTGGTTCTGCAAATCAAGAGATGAATCTTAATTTTTAATAAATCAGAATTAAAACTAATTAATTTAAGTGTTATTACGTGCACAAAGTCCATGTAGTCCATTCTGTACAGATGATCTCCAGAGAGAATGAGAACATCTTCGATATCCTTACCCCTTGCATGCTTTGGCATAGAAGTACATGGTTAAGATCAGTTGACTAACACAGTCAAGGTATCAAAAAGAGTATGTGAACCCCAAGAGAGCCTTCACATTGTTCATTTCAATTACAGAAAAGAAAAAAGAGGTACCTCAAAAAGCCAATGGAACTGTCTGACAGCATCAGCAGTGCCCTGAAACCACATTTTACCTGCCACTCCAGGAGTTTGGGTAGCTGCCAGAACCTAATTGAATGGAAAAGAAAAGCGCTTTTAGTGATCTAAGTGTAAAAACCAACTTGATAAGGTCTACAGTACATCTATACCTCGACGTAACCATCTCCAAAACTGACTCCTTGGCCATAGTTGTAAGCTCTGGCAAGATGCCTGTTTAGTGATGCTGAGTTGAATTGAGTAAGAATGTAAATTTTGTTAATGCCACTGTTAATGCAGTTGCTCATTGGTACATCAATCAGCCTGTATGCACCACCAATTGGGACCTACATACAACATTTAGGAAAAAAACAACATGCATCATTAACTCGAAAGGCAAGAAGATGCAATACCTAAATCTACTTACAGCAGGTTTGGCCCGGCGCTTGGTTAGAGGGAATAGGCGAGTACCAGCTCCTCCTCCAAGAATCACTGCCACAACGGTCCGCGAATCTTTCCTATCCATCTCCAAGTCCCTTAACTGCACCAATATCATGTAGCCCACCCACGACAATTTAAAGCAAGTCAATTCACTCTAACCATCATTAACATCAGTATAAGCCTTTTGGCGGTATATTGTGACTATACCAGCAAGTCATTTGTTCAGGGGACCAACAAAAAGAAAACATGAGAGAGAAAACAGCATGGGCTTTATCCACAACTTTGTAGGACTATGCTTTGTTGAAGATAATAAATTAGCTGACCTTAGACTCTCGTGCTACTATATTGGTCATCAGGGACATGTAAACTTGTAGTCTTGGAATTTTAATATTTCCTATACAATAGTGGACTTGTGGCAGCTTAAGTTTACGTCCCATTAGCTCTCCATTGCCTAACTTCACAACTTTTGAGCTCCTTCCCGCCAATCCTGCAACCCCACAAATCTGAATGGCGGTTGAGAGGGAGAACCGGCCATCGGCCGAGACTGCCATTTTCTTGGAACTGATCAAGGGTAAATTTGGAATTCAAAAAAAGTAGTTAAGAGGCTTAATTATATGTATGGAGCTTGTGGAGTTGGGAATTGGCGAGGAGAGTCCAGGTTACACGGATTGCATGCCAATGGAGGAGTGATGCCACGTTATCCGAAATTAACATCATCCACCAATTTTGTGTATGTGTTTGTATTAGGTGGTAAATATCGCGGTCAAGGAATATTCTTATTCTATTGGTCGCTGCCTTTCAAGAAAAACATGCTTTTAATTTCTAATTTCAGAAGTCAACCCCTCTTTTCCATTTTTTGCTTGCATTTGAACAGTATTAGACTATTAGCTATCCTATGTTCCTGTACTTATATGCTAAAATTTATGAAAAATAAAATAAAAAAAGTGAGGAATAAAATATGAATTTTACAATAAACCATGATCAGATTTCTCAATTGAATACTATTGATATTTTAATTAAAATAAGAAATGTCATATCATTTTGAGAAATTCTAAATATTATGAATAATACATTAATATAATGTCTATCGTTTAAAGAAGGAAAATAACATATACTATTTCGTCATCTAAAAGAGATTAAAAAAACAACCATATAAATCATTGTCAAATTTGAGTTACAAAAATTTATTAAAAATATCTAACTAGAATATTAATATCATTGTATAGACAAGATTCTCATAAGCTAGTTGACTATAAACATAAAAAATATAGTGTGCAATGAATAAAAAATTAGACTAGATTCATCATGACCAATTTGTTGATTTGATTATATATAGAAGCTTGTAATAATTCAAAGGGTTAATTATAAAAAATACTAAACTTTATGGAATTTTATAATTCTAACACAAACTTTAAAAAGTATCAATAAAATGCTTAAACTTTTAATTTTTTGCAAACATAGCTCGATGTTAGTCTTTCCGTTAACGTTGCTTATGTGGCATACCATGTCACTTATCTTTTTTTTCATATGGATGACACAAAGATTTTATTTTCAACGTCAATAAAATATAATTTTTAAATAAACATAAAAGTATAAAAAAATATTTATTCACACCTCCTTTGCGAGTTAGGATTCTTTTGCATAGAAAATCAAGTTGTCTTTTGTCATCACTTCACTTCCTTTATTTCTTATCTAGTTATTTACTTTTTTACAGAGCTTTATAACTGCCAAAGATGGTGAAACGGTGCCTTTTATAGGCTTTAAGTTCTAGAAAAGAAGTAGCCTACGTGGAAACGAAGTTATTACAAGTTACACCTGGAGTGAGAGTGCTTAAGAGCTTCTACAACAAATCACAGATACAACGAGGTTAATTTAAAGAAGGCTTTTTAGGCACTAGAAATCAGTGATGCGAGGAACATAATCTCATCCATATTTAGTCCAAGTGTTTATAGATGTAAACATTTAGGTAAAGGATATAATTTTGTTAGAAGTGGTTAAATCTAGAATTAACCAACTACTTAAACTAGTTTATGAACATAAATGTAAGAGCAACCCAAATATTTTGCCTATTGTAAGGTTCGTGTTCAAAGTGTAGAAAAAGGTCAAGAATCTCAAAAATTGCCTTAGTTATATTTGAGGTTGTGATTGCCTCCCTTTTGACAAATTGTACTTCCATATAATGGTACAATTCACTCATTCTAGCAGGTGATATAGCAAGAGAGATTCTTAAAAAATGGATTTCCTTATCCTATTTGTAGAAATAAAGAATGACAAACGAAATCAAAGATGAAGTTTGCATTTTTGTGTATATAAAAAGAGACGTAAATACTCCTATGTATACACTCTTGATGTTTCTAATTAAAATAACAAATCAACATAACAAAATACGTCATTAATGTACATGATATTAAGAAAAAACAAAGGCTAGTTACAGGGGATTAGTTGACACAGAGAGATTGTGTAAAGATGTGATAATATACATTAATACCCCCCCTCCCTCAAACTCAAGGTGGTAATGATGATGATAACTTAAGTTTAGAGAGAAGATCTTGAAAACGTCGATGTGGATGTGACTTGGTAAACAAATCAGCAATTTGTGCTTAAGAGGAGATTGGGACAAGTTGTATGGTTCCGTGAAGCACATGTTAACGCAGAAGATGACAATCGATCTCGATTTGTTTAGTTCGCTCGTGAAAGACATCATTATAAGCAATCTGCATGGCACTATGATTGTCACAGAAGAGAGGAACTACTGAAAAGAATATGACACCGATGTCTTGAAGTAACCATTGTAACCATAAAAGTTTAGAGATAAGGTCAGCTAGGGCTCGATACTCTGATTCAGTTCTTAAGCGAGAGACAATTGGCTACTTCTTGCTATACCAAGAAATGAGAGATGTGCTAAGAACGAAACAGTACCCAGTGGTAGGTCGATAATCATTTGGGTCCCTATCCCAGTCGACATCAGAGTATGCTTGTAAATCCAATTAAGATGAATGACTAATATGGAGTTCATGAAACGAAGTTCCTTGAATATATCGAAGTATACGAAGAACAGCAGAGAAGTGAGTGGTGTGTGGTGCAAACATGAATTGACTGAAAATGTGAACTACATCAGCAATATTTAGGCAAGTGACAGTAAGATATATAAGTCTACACTATAAGAAAAGTAGGAATTAGTGATGAAAAATTACTGACGGAAACGAACCCTTGTAGATTACTGATTGAAAAATCAATTTATGTCGGTAACATTAACAGAAAAATTTTCATTTAGTGGTAGTAATATCCGTTAGTAAATATAAAGAGAAATCATGCTGAAAAAATTTGCCATGGATTGAAGAGACAGAAAATCAATTTTTGTTGGTAACATTAATGGGAAAAATTTCGTTTAGCAACAGTCGTAATATCTGTTGGTAAATATGGAGGGAAATCATCATGGCAAAATTTGTGACAGACTTTGGCGACGGTATAATGTGCCTATCAGTAAAGAAGGTGAGAATTTTTTGAGTTTATCAACGGAATTGTGTCCGTCAGTAAATTTTTAATGTAGACATCGTCGTCTGCTTCGACTTTAGTATTTTAAAGTAAATGAAAATGACATCGTTTGGTTTAACACAAAACGACGTCGTTTTCTTTTACATTAAATAGACCCGAAGGTCCCTCTCTTCCCCCACCCCCACCTGCGTCTTCTATGCTTTTCTTCTCTCTCACCGTCATCTGCGATTTTCTTCTCTCTATCTCCCCTCTTCGTTTTTTTCTATGTTGTGTCTCCGGTCACTATCATCATGTACTTCAGTGGTGGTATTTTTATAGCTACTGTCATGTGTTTTTTCGTATATTAAATGAAAGTTAATTTGGGTATTTCATTACTTTCGTTTATTTGTGTATTATGTGATTGGAAAACAATTTTAAGGTATAAATGTTAATGATAGAAGGGACAAGACGTGATTTTGGTTGTGATGTTGGGATGGATTTCTGATACATGTAAGGTGTTTGATGGAATGTCTGTTCTTTGAAAAAATGATTTCAGTTCTTTAGATAAAGTGTAGGGTTAAAGGATATCACTTCTTTTATCTTTTGTTGACATAAGAAATATTATATATTTTAATTTTGTAATTTGATAGACTTAAATTTGTATATCAACATAACCGATTTTTAATACATTACAGGTTGCATTGTTTATTGTTAGGAAAATTATGTTGTTGACCCTCAATGTATTTTAATTAAAAGCATAGAACATAAAATTTCCTCCTTCCATTATATATTAAGAATAGAAACAAAACTGAAATAGATTGTTTTGTTACAAATTTGGTAGTGAATGTTGATACATGTTGTTGAAGATGTAAGTGCGGATGATTGTTGGTGATCTTAATACATTAAGGTAAGTTAATTTACAAATTGAGAATATTTTAGGGATTTGTTTTCATTTTCATAGATTTGTTTTGTAAGTAATTGGAGGAATCATTTTGTGGAGCACTACTGAAGTAAGACATTAGAACCAAGATATTTTCAACCTATACTCTATCCTCCTTCCATTATATATTAGCGATAAGAAACATAAAAGAAAGAGATTGCAACTTATGATGTGACTTTTAATGAGTGGTAATGAAAATGTGAGTTGAGTTAATTATTGATGACTTAGAGCATATTGTAATAAGTTAATTTATGAATTACTTACAATATTTTAGGGTTTCTAATATCATTCTTTCTGATCTAATCTTTAACTAAAAATTTTAATTGTGTGTAATCATCAATTAATTTGTGTTAACTTAAATGTGTTTTGTTTATGAACCAATCTCATAATCTTTGTAAATCTATGTGTTAATTTTGAGAATGACCTTGAGAATGGAGCTGATGGATATGACGTAGAGTATGCATTAGACACATTTATATAAGAATTAGTAGTGACACTTGTATATACAAAACTTAAGATTTGACATAAATTTTATGTTCTTATGTAGTAGTTACAATTTATCATAGTCTTTATGACTTAGAGGATTACACAAACAAATATTACAATATTGACAAGTATATGCAAACATATAATTATTCTCTTAAGCCACTTGACATACTAAGATTTTGAACTTATGTGAAATGATTGAGCTACCATTAGCTAGGAGAATACCTAGTCACCCTAAAAAAGATAAAAAGAGGTAGAAATTTGAATAACCTAAAATATAAAAAATGTGCCAAATGTAAAAGGAGAATAACTTACACAACATTTAGATAACAATGTCATAGCCAAAGATCATGCAAAAAATACATCACATATAAAAAAGGTAATATTTCATTACAAATAACAAAAGGTGAAATTTTCATTATTTAACTAATTTTGATTTTTTTAATCAAATGTTAATAGATGGCAAGATCATTTAAGATTAACATAGGCAATCATAAATAGGGAGTTCAAGCATTAGCATGCATGCATGCTACGTCAACTAGCATAACACACATATATAAAGTTATTAGACAAAAGAATACGATTTATAACTGTTGAATCTAATTGTCAGTTTCAAATTGATAATCCAAAGGATTGTAATGGAATAGTAAGAATAGCATCTCTTTATTTAACATATATACTAACGAAGATGTGAAAAGGAGAAGGTAATCACATTTTGATTTTAACTAAAATTAAACTTGATTATCTAATTGTGTTCATTTTTTAATTTGAAACAATCATATGTTCTAAACCTTATTTCAAAGGAGTATCTTTTGATATGAAAAAAGTGCATTCTTTTATATAGTCATAGACAAGTAACTGTTTATTAGGACTATTGAGTGTTCTAATGTAAGAATGGTCATCTAGAGATGTCTTATTGTTCTTACGCGAAAGAGGCTATATCAATCTCATTTTAAAATTTTATATGTTTCCTTATTAGAATGATTTCTTGTTTGACTAATGTTCTGTGTTAGTGGGTGCACCATTGATTACTTTTTTTGTCAAGATTTCCTTTTGAGTGGCTTTCCTCTCTTTCTATGTTTTGTTGCCATTCTTTTTGTGATTGTTGAGGGCATATGCTAAGACCTGATTTGGGTGCTTGGTGCTTGGTGATGATGCCTCAACTTGTTAAAGAAAGGGGTGGACCCAATTCATACAAGTTACGATTGGGTCATTGCTTTGGCTTTATCAATATGTTGGATTTCTCATTTCTTTATAACGCATTGATGTAATGTTAGTGACTACATTCTATAGTATTTCCTTGCCATGCCGCCTCTATTTTACATTGATATAATGTCTAAATCCTATATTGTTTCTCAAATGACATGCTCTGTCACTTTTTCCTATATGAAAATTAACTAAATATCATCGATACAGTGCTAAACTCAAAACTTATAAGTGTGAAATTTATGGGATTTGGTGATTATGAACTTCTGTTTAGTGCTTTGCTGCAAGAATTTTTACATATGATCTGGGTTATAGATATGCTTATTGATTCAACTTCAAGATGTTAGTTCATTTCATATTATATGATTTAAATTTCTTTTTCAAGAATAGAAGTTCGGGGATTTATATTTGGGCCTCTCATCGCATTGGCAATTGGATCAAAGCTTGTTCCATTAAGAAAACCAACGAAATTGCCTGGTATTATTTCTTTAATTTTGTATTAGTTTCATTTAATATGTCCTGGGATATATGTGTGCTAGGTCCAATGGCATGGTCATTGATGAGTTTTTATGTTTTTCTTTAATAGTCTAATTATTTAGATTTGAGTTATGTTTGAATCATTAATGAATAGATGTTCGATTACATAAGCATTTATTATATGTGGAATGAGTTTGAGATCTTATGGATAATTTTAGGCATAATAAAACCCCTGGGATGATATATAGGCTGGAAACCCGTGATGCAGCTCCCATGAGACTTATCGGTGAAAAATTCCATGAGCCTAGGGGTCACAGTGAGATCTTGTTTTTTTGATTCATAGGTGCAAACAATGCCACGTACCATAGTTTTGAAATTAATTGTAGGTCATTAATTCGATCGATTAATAGTTCAACTTCGATATGATTAATGCAAACTTATTATTAACACAAGGAATTAATAAGTTTTATAGATAAGACAAATTCTTTAGATAATAGACCCCTAGGATGGTATATAGGCTGTAAACCCATGATGTTGCTCTCGTAAGACTTATTGGTGAAAAATTCCAAGAGCCTAGGAGTCACAGCAAAAACTTGTTTTCTTGATTCACAGGTGTAAACAATGTCACGTACCATAGTTTTGAAATCAATTGTAGCTGATTAATTTAGTTGGTTAATACATAAGGGATGTTGTGTAAAGTTTAGATGCTCTGTAAACTATAGGGAATATGAAGGATACTAACTATGAAATCACTGTTTGAAATTAACAGTTTTGCATAAATGAGTAATGTTGATAGATCTTGGATGTATAGACGATTAACACCTAATAGTTTCATTAATTTTGAGTTTGTTAAGGGAATTCAAGCTTTTATTCATTGTGCATGCTTTCAACCTACATATATGAATGACCTAAAGATTATATGTTCATGTAAAAAGTACAAACACATTCGTTTCATATTTATTTTTATTTTTTCATTTATATATATTTATGCCGACTTCACATGACACTTTGAATATAAACTAAAAATAGATTATATTGCAATTAATTAACATTGTATAAGTTTAATTGATATAATTATACTTCTATTTAATATTATTAAATTGAATAAGATGAAGACGATAAATAAATATTATTTTTATAAATAATAATTTTATTATTTAAGAGTGATAAGTATTGTTTTTTTTTTTTTGGTCGAGAAGGGCCGAAGCCTACATAAAGTTAAGAAGTACAAAAACGTAGTATGGCAGCTCCAACCACATCTCCTACTAGGAGTGCCTTCAAGTACGTCTTAATTCTTTATTACAGCCTTGCTTGATACGATAACCTGGAAGTTGACAATTTGAC
>JAOTAY010000190.1:22406595-22421406 GCA_025629805.1 Erythroxylum baracoense
AAAAATTATACCGACTTTTAATTGTTTAGTGATGTGGCACACCACCCTCGCGGGGCACGAATTCGGATATCACTATCAATATCGGGTTCGGGTCCAGTGGGAGTGGGGTGTTACATCATATCCCCCAATATGTTTGTCAACACATTCTCATATAAAGACCATGTTCTTTTAGCTCCTAAAAAGATTTTAAAAAAATATAACACACCTACAACATGATATTGTGTTCTCACTGTATTCATTTCATATAGCTTTCATTTCTTTATGTCTAATTGAATGTATAAAAATGGTACCATGTCCCTTCTATATCTACCCAATATTTTGAGAACACTAAATCATGTTTTTCATAAGTTACCCTTATTTATCAACATGTTTTTGTGTCACTTCCATGCACCCCATGTTCCAATCAACGTAGACCTAAAATTTTACGTGTCATAAACATGGCCCATACACGATACCATGTAAAGCCCGTTTCACCTACAATTTAAGATATATATCAGTATTTGCATCAATTTGTTTCACATCCTCTTCCAAGTTATGTTTTATATAGTTTTTCATTTCTTACATCCTCTTCATCCAAATTTGTATGAAATCTTGGCATTTATATTCCCCTAACATTTACTTTCAATTTTAGATTTAATTGTGAATTATTTAAAGATAAAGATGGTGTTTATCGTTTATAATGAATGGACATCTACTATGTAGAAAATCTTAGACTGTTAGGGATATAATTAGATGAATTATAACTTGCATTCATGTTTTTAATGATATATTTGATGCAAATTGGGAATGATAATAGTTAATGCTACATTACTTTAGATTCCTTAATATTTATTTACTTGTTATATTGGGTTGTTATATTATTAAGGATAGGCTTATCAATGAATTGGAAGTAAGTTCAATTATCATTATTTTCCTTTAATTAATTTTCCATTTATCTTGATATAATTATATTTTTATTTGTGATTAGATGAATGGATACTTTTTTCGAGGTTTAAGGAACTTTGATGGAGGTCTATAATTGATTTGGATTTTAAAGTGGTGTTATAGAATCAGGAGTATGGTCAATCATATATGCTGGAGAATCATGCAAGTGGAAAATGATATATCATGAGGTTATTGCATTTTTGGAGGTTTATATGTTTCATTAATGATTGTGTGAGGCATTTAAATGTTTCTATTCTCATGCATCATAATTTGATATATATATACACACATGACATCCATTGCTACATCTTATTGATTGAAAGTTGATTTATTAATTTTCAAGGTATTCAATAATGACTTAAGAAGCACTGGTTGCACATCTTAAGCTACAGAAGGAGTAGATTCACTATAAGAAACCGAGATTTACCACTTATGGAGCAATTTGAGCACCTAATCTTACACTTTAAGATTGAGTTTCAGCTTAAGCAATATCAACCATTATGCAAAAAGTATTCTGAGAACCATGATATATTAATTACTGAGTATTGAGGAAGCTCAACTTGGTGGATCAGGCATAGATAACTTTAGGCTTTTATGAGTAGTAAGAATTCTTTAACATATAAGAACTAGTCTATCGAGAGCTAGTATTGGATTTTATATGCACACTCTGAGTAGATGAAACATCCTAAGATGTTGATTTGGTGATCCATTTATTGCTTGGAGGCATCCTATATAACTTCAGTTACAATTGGTTTAGTATTCATATTGGACTTTATTTTTATAGGCATAATAGTACATTACATCCCAATAAGATAAATCTTGATTAGGACTACTCAGAGGTTAATGATAGAAACTATTAGAATGATGTGGCCTCAATACAACCTTATTCACCAATAAGATTCTGGCTTCCATCTCCCATTGATGTGGTATGTACATAAGCTTCTCACTCACTCTTTGTGTGTTTAGCAACGGTGACCTTTCAGGACCTCTTATTTCTTCATTGCATACATCAGTAAGTGCAACTATATTTGGGGCACACATTCATTCAACTTATCTGGGGTTACTTGTATTGTTATGTAATCAATGGTCATCATGCAACTGATGAGGAGATTGGGATTACTCGGAGATTGGGATTACTCAGAGATGAGCGTGAACTGATAGTGTTTTGCACTCCTATTCCACTTACTATAAATGTCATATGGGCGATGAGGATGGTGGACCTTTAAGTTGACATACAGGGCCATCATTTTACACTCGTTGACACACCGTTATAAGTAATGGAAGATTCTTATGCACAAGGAGATCAAGTTGGGGTGAGGAATAGGCGATAATACCTACACCACCCCAAGATCCAAGCCGTACATCAACACCTTCAGCACCCACCTCAACTTATGTATAGTAGTACGTCCACTAGCTAAGAGATACAATAGTGAGGTTGACGTAGCATTCAAATATTGAGACTTTTCTACCACCAATTTAACCATTCAAGCCTATATAAGGAGAGCCCACACTAACACTGCTTGAGTAATGGAAAAAGCCTCAAAGAGAGCTAGCATTAATGAAACAAAAGCATAAGGAGGATAATGTGGCTACTGTAAAGCCTATAAAGTAAGGAGAGACTGAGCCAACAATTTTAGCATTCAAGTAGTAGATTAAAGATCAAGTAAAGACAAAGGAAGTTGTTATAGAGTCATTATTGGGGATCTTGGTTAATATGATCTCTATAAAGGATGTCATTGCCCTATGGGCGATAATCCTATATGTGTCACCGTTAAATCCCCTTTCCCACTACTGACTTTTTTACTTTCTCTTATATTCATTTTATTTGGTTCTTATTTTGTTAGATATCATGATTGTGTCAAAAAGGATTTTAATAGAAAAATTATTTCAATAAAATTTTAACAAGACTTAGATATATCTCTTATATTATTTCAAGGTAAGTATCAATCTTTACCCTATTTCTCTCCCCTTTTTACTTTATTTTCATTATACTTATATCATACATTGAGGATAATGCATGAATTAAGTATAGAGTAGGGACTTCTTATATTTTTATACCTATGCTTATCAATTTTGTTATAAATATCTTAATAGGGATCGATGTTTAGAAATTATTTCTACTTTGAAAGCATACTAATTGAGATAATTCACCATAAGTTTGATTTTCTTTGTGATTTTAAGTGTATAGGCAATTAACCATGAGTTTTGATGACTAAGTTGAATTCAATTTGTTTCATGAATTTAGAGAACAAATATTTGATTGGCGTTATGATACCTTACATTTATTGAGTGAATGTGACTTCTTTTAAACATTTTCATTCTCATATAAAAAACAAATGGAAAGAAAAGAAAAGGTATGAATTATTAAGCATTAAACAATTTCACTCTAGTGGCTCTATACTAATAAAAAGGTTAAAGTTACACATTGATGATAGTAGCTATTTGAGATAATGACACAATAGAGTAACAGGGGATATTCAAAATCAGGTGTTTACTCTTACATGAAAGGCTAGGTGACTCTTCAAACAAGCTTCTAAATGCTCTTATGTTGTTTAAATTTAATGTTTTTCTCATGTTATCAAAAGTTATGAACATTTTTTATATGTGCATAATTGTTGATACATTTTATCCATGACACTTAGTGATTAATGCTTTAGAATGCTTAAGACATTTACTTTAGTTCATATTTGATTTTATGTACAATTTGGAAGCTTAAAATAAAGTGAGCTAAAAGCATACTCATAGAGTCATCTTCTCGATATTCATACTTTATTGTCTCCATGGGGCAAGAAGAAGAAGAAGAGACAAGATAGAGCATAAAAATGGAGAATGAAGCATTGTGGCTCACAGTAATAAAACTAAATTTTCATGGTCATAAGCATTAACTCTCAACCATGACATGGTTTGCATGGGCGTAAGACACCTCTCACACCCATGCAATGTGTCTCACGATTGTGAGACACTTCTTACACCTGTGAGAAGTCATTTACAGGTGTGAGAAGGGCCAGTTGTCCACTTTTAACCTAGCTCTTTACTATATAAAGAATGTTTTGTGACAACAAAGGGGAATAATCTGTAGATGCACAGACAGACCAACTCCTTCATCATTTTCTCTTTGTTTTTCAAGATGGAGAGAAGCGACGATAGCCATTCTTCTTAAAGATCAATGGAGAAGATGGAGGGCTAACTTTTCGACACCAGTTCGAACGTGAAATCAATGCTTGAGTCACGATTAAGCTTATCTCATCTTGTTTAATGTTGAATCTCTCTTTTTGAATTGTTATCGTTGTTTGATGTTGATTGAATCAGGTTTTGTAAAGATGATCTTAATGTGCTCATCGGATTTTTTTATTATGAAACCATTGCTAGAATGTTGAATAGAATCCGTAATTGTCATATTTGTTGTTCGTTAGTAGCTATTAATTTTCTTAAATCATTAGGAACAACATAACTTAGGTTAGATAACCCGAACGTGTGAGGTTACTACCTATATTGATCTATTTTCCACTTTGTAATGCAGCTGCCCAATTGAATCTAGAGATCATATCCTTGGTTATTTGATAGTCAGGTTTAATTAATGAGCGTCTCTTAATTAAACACAACCTAAGGGAAAATTAGGATTAGTAGAGCATTAGTCCACAACCAACAGTTAGAGGAGAGATGTGAAAGCTTTAGAATGATGGGATATGTTTAATCGTTTTTAAGCTAAGATTGATCCTAGAACTGAACTCTACGCATATTCAACAATTTTATCATTTTAAATTGTTTTCTATAATTTGCTTTCACTAATTTAATTTTATATTTTCTTAATTGCATAAAACCCGAACCTGCCCCCCCTTTTATCTCCTTTGCATCAATTATTTCCATTATGAGAATTAATTGAGCATTCCCTGTTGATGCGATCTTGATTCATCACATCTACAAGTTTTTAGTGTGTAGAGTTAGTTAAATTTTGCAGTGCACTCGACATGCGCTATCAATGTCCAGAGTTGAAGCATATTTTCTCATATATGTTTATTTTATACATAGAGTTGAATTTTGTGAATTAAGATAAAGTTTATATCATTATAAAATGAAAAAAGTTGGCATATGAATTAATATAAGCAGTTAATTGTCTAACACTTTGACAACCTTTTTAATTCATTGAGTGGTAGATAATCTTAGTTAGTATGTTCAATTTGTTTAATGCTTTTCAAAATTGCCTCAAATTTTAGTTAATATATTGAAATTTATTTATTTTAGGATAAGAAAATGGTTAAGTGTGGGACAATTTGATAAGTGCTAACTTTATTTTTAGAATGATTTTAAGGGCATTATCTTTATGTTTTGAGTATTTTATAAGGTTTTCTACTTTAAATGATTAATATTTTATTCCAAGTCTTATTTCGACCTCTCAAAAGGAAAAGGACTAAACTTTGAGAAGAATTGAGTTAATTTGGGATAACTTGGGTAGATTTCAAGAAAGGATTCAGAACATGATGGCAATATACTAATGTGTTACTAATTATGTTCCATCATGCCACAATCTATTTCTCAAAGAGCTTTTCATCCAAGTAACATGACACTAACATGCCCCCATGTTCAAAATAAGGGAATTATGTTTCTTTCAAATGCATAAAACATGCCTTTATATTCAATCTATGATCACCAACACAGTGGTAATATAGATCTACGTTCGTCCCTTTGTTAGTGGTGATTTGTTTATGAAAATGCTAGAAAAAAAGGTAAAGCGATAAAGAGATTAAAATGGTCTCGTGTTAAAAATTAGAGTTTCACATTATTAAATGAGAGGTAACTAGAAAAGGAAAATACTTTTTTGTTTATAAATTTTTAAAAACAAAAGAATTCATTAAGAGTGAAATTAAGCAACTGAATATCAAGAGGAAAGATAATCTTTGGAATATAATAAGAAATCCATCAAGATTTAATAAGAACTTAAAGATTCAAGAACCATGAGAATGTTTTATTCATCTTTGTTCTTTATTTTTTTGGGAATATCATGAACTAACTGGGATATGTATCCAGGTAGATGGACCCTAAGATTTGATTTTTTTTAAATTGTTACTTTGGTTTAATAAATTTTTAGTTTTCTTAAAATTTGTTCATGTTTTTATATTGTTTTGCATTAAAGGAATGAAATTTAAGGATTTAATAAATAGATTTGCAATTTGAGATTGAGAGATTATTTGTATGTTTAGATCACAACATGAGTAATAAGCATTAACTTGGTTGCTTTAGAGAGAACTATATGATCTTTCTAGGTTAAGGTAAAACATATCACAAAAGTGCACAAATCAAATTAATTCATTCTTAGGTTATTTTTATTAGAAAGAGATTTTGGTCAATTTAATTTAGGGATATAGACTTCATTGCTTAAGAGAGAATATAATTTCAACTTAAGAATTCTTACTGATCTAAAGAACTAGTATTAATCATTAAATCAAATTAAATTCAAGCGTAGGAAGTTCTAAGGAATATCTTACCTAGATCTAGTTTATTTATTGGTTGTTTTAATTTTGATCTTTACTTTAACTTTGTACTTTAAAATTGTTTTTTATTTCTTTTAAATCAATTTCTCGTTTATTTAGGTAAAATGATAAAAAAAGTCATCATGTGTAGCTATATTATTTATAGGATTGTCACTCAACTTATCTAGGTTATTTTATAGAAAATAATAGGTACACTTGCCTTAGTGATTATTTCTTTTTTAGAAAAGATGAATTAAATTAAACCATAAAAGGCAATAATGTAACATAGATCCAGTACATCAACGTGCAAAATGCAAGAGGAATATTTTTATGAGATCTTTATAACTTCGACATAAAATAGAACAAAAGTCTAGTCTTTGAGATTATAATCTCCAGGTGGTGTTAAGAAAATGCAAATCTAGATCCTTGTGCATGTGTATGATGATGTGAGATCTAATCAGTTGTAACAAATAAGTCTTGAAAAGCTGGCTGGTGCGACATTTATCATAAAAAATATTTTTATTCCTCTCATCCCATATAGTAGTGACTAGGAAGGATAGTGAAATACAAAAACTCCATCTAATAATTTTATTCTAAAATTTTAGATTGGCACACCAATCTCTAACTTGGTTACGTCATCTGGACAATCACTAATTAAGCACTTAAGCATCAATGCTTTCCATATATTATTGACATATTTGCATTTGAAGAATAGATGATCTATAGTCTCTTCAACTGTTCTGTATAATGAACATCAATTTGTAAGATAATTAAATCATGCAATCTTATCCACAATTGGTAACTTGTTTAACATAGCAAGCCAAAGGACTATGGAAGCACTAGGTTGAAAATGCTTAGACCAAACTATGTTTGCCCATGAATTGGTAAGCATTTGTCTATGTTATATATTAGAGAAGACACCATTTGTAGAGTGTTCCATATAATAATATCATTATCGAAGTTAACATATGTCTGTAAAATTTTTGTCTTTAAAGGAATTGAAATTAGAGCAATACTAATTATATCCTTCCATGTAAGAACCTGAGCCACTGTAAGATGTTGTTGAATAAGAGGATTTAAAGGAATAACATCATCTGTTTCCTCCAAAGACCAATCGATAGCCAGTTATTAGCCCAGAAAGAAGTAGTTTCCCCATTGCCAATAAGGTTAATGAAATGAGCCTTATTTTACCTCTTAGCCTAAGTATGGCTTTCATTATGGTAGAGGATAGATTATCTGAATTAATTCTCCATATGATTCTATTTTTAATGAAATATATGTGAATCCATCTACACCACAAATCTTACTTATCAGTAAGGAGTCTCTATAGCCTTTTAGAAAGCAAGACAAAATTTAAGGATTTGAGGGAAATAATATTGAATCCCCGTTGACATTTAGGAATGCAGACATCTGCCTATATCATCTTTACCTTATATGGATTACCTTTGCAACCAGTCCATAAAAACCTTTTAAGAATTCTATCAATTTCTTTTATGACTTTCATTAGAAAAACGTTGTGAGCAACCCAGTAAACGCTAATAGAGTTCAATATAGACGTGATAAATTAGGCCCTTCTAGTTGTAGAGTAATTCTTAGAGCTCTAAGAATTAAGTCTCTGATTAATCTTACCAACCAAACAAGCATAATCTGATGGTTTAAATCTTGAATCGAAGATTCGAATGCCAAGATACCTCATTAGAAGCTTTTGAATATCAAAACCTATGATAAAGACCATAGTTGAACCTAGGTTAGAAGCTCTGTGAGATATATATATGCCAATTTTAGAATAGTTAACTTGAAGGCCAAATATCTTACTAAACATTTTAAGAGTTTTCATTAGAGCTAAAAGCGAAGTAGGATCAGCTTTGGATAGCAAAATTAGGTCATTAGCAAAGCATATATGAGATAATTGGCCCCTTTTGCATTTAGAAAGAAATTTAAAGCCCTTTGCACTCTCCACCACTTTATGAAGGAATCTATTAAAGACTTCCATAACTAACCAAAGAGGTAAGGTGATATTGGATCACCTTGTTTTATCCCCTTGGTACTTTTGAATGTATTTGTAGGCTGCCCATCAACAAGGATGTTATAATAAGGAGTAGAGATACATTGTCTGATCTATTGTATAAAGATCCCTGGAAATTCCATAGCAATCATAATATTAATGATGAAATCCTAATCCACACAATCATAGGCTAACTTCAATTCAATTTTTATACAACAATTGGCCCTACCATATTTCTTTGTATAAGTTATGACCAATTCTTGAAGAATTAAGATGTTATCTCCAATAACCCTCCTAAATACGTAAGCTCCCCATGATTCTCCAATGTGGCTAGGAAGCACATTTCTCAACCTTTGAGCTAACATTTTAGAGAATAAATTGTATATGGAGTTGCAACAAGATATGGGGTTAAAGTTTGAAAACTAATCAAGTTGTCCACTCTTAAGAACAAGAGTAGTAAAAGTTTTGTTGATCTCTATTAATAAAGAGCCTTTACTAAAAAATTCCATAACAACATTTGTCACCAAATTCCTCATAAGTGGCTGAGATTTGATCAAAATTTTCACATTGAAGCCATCAGGGCTAAGTGCTTTAAAGGGGTGTAAAGATTTCAAAGTTACCTCAATCTCCTATATGGTAACAGGTTAGGAAAGAAAATCAGCCTCCTGAGATAACCCCTTTGTATGACTCACTTGAGTAGAGTACTAAAAGAGAAAGCTCCAGTAGGATAGTTCAGTAGCTTAGAAAAATAATTGAAAGCTCCTTCAACCAATTTAGTTTATGAATTCAACCAAGAGTTATTCATCTTTGGTGAAAATTTTTATTTGATGCTCTTCTAGCAATAACAACTCTATAGAATACATATATGTTTCTATCTTCATTTTTCAAACATTCAAGTCTGGATCTTTACCTCATCAAGGAATAATCAAACTAGAAAGCTCTAGAAAAATTATGAAGAGCATCCATTTCCAACTCCTAAAGTTAAGTGGATGTGGGATCATCATACATTTGTTGTTAAATAGCTTCCAATTGACTCTTGGTAGTATTCAATAAGTGGTGTGTATTACCAATATTATTTCTGAATAAGATCTTCATTTCCCTTTTGATGATGCTTAACTTCCTGGAGAAAATGAACTGTTTAATGTCAACAATGTTTGTTGGCAATGCTTTCCATGTAGCTTCTTCAAAACTTGAGACTCCAAGTAAGAAATCATTGAATCTGAATAGTTTTATGGTGTTATTTGTGTCAATCCGTGTTTAAATTGGTGTATGATCAGATAAATTGTTGTAGGGATAATTAGAGAAACAATTAGGGAACTTTAGCATCCATTGTATTTTAGCCATACTTTGATCCAACTTTTTCCTTATGTAATTTACTCCATGTTGTCTATTAGTCTAGGTAAAAAAAAGTTGCCTCAAGCTAGAATATCAAATAATTGAGCAGTTTCAACACAATCTCTAATATCAAAGTAAGGTAAACCCACAGATCTATGCCTTTCAACCTCTTCACATTTTAGAATATCATTAAAATCCCCAGTGACATTCCATGGATTATTGATGGAAATTAACATGTCCTTGATTCGATTCAATAGAAAAGTTCTTTAATAATAGCTATTATGAGCATAGATAAATGTTACAGAAAGGTTGAGAACGAAACCTAGT
Organism: Erythroxylum baracoense; assembly: GCA_025629805.1. Classification (NCBI taxonomy): domain Eukaryota; kingdom Viridiplantae; phylum Streptophyta; class Magnoliopsida; order Malpighiales; family Erythroxylaceae; genus Erythroxylum; species Erythroxylum baracoense. The sequence continues at coordinate 22,416,655 of JAOTAY010000190.1, forward strand.
TGAAATCTCTAGTTGGATCATTTGATCAGTTATAAAATCATGAAAAACAAAGACATTAGTGGAGTTATAGAGTATTACAATCCTACCATTGGAATGCGAATTATGATTTGATAATTGCTTCTATTGAGGAGGGAAATATTTCAACAAATTTTCACTACTATCATTTAATATTGTTCTATGTGTGTATTGCATATAAATCACATCATCGGACAAAAGCAGTTGCATAGTTAAAAGGATGAGGCTCTTAAATAATATTAGAAGTTATGAAAAATTAAAATTTTATTTTTTAAATGCTAAAACAATTGAAAAGTTATTTTTTATAACTGAAATTTGCGTTTTCCTAACTAATACTTACATCTAACTCTCATAATTTACATATATTTTTATGGATGAAATTTAGATTTTCTTAATTAATAGTTGTATTTGACACTATTTTAAATTGACCAACATTCTTGATGTTTGACAGGCTTTAATAGTGTTCTTTTAAATGAACTTAATCATAATTTATCTTCTTTATAAAGGATTAAATTGATCTTAAATTAAATCATCCCTTTCATATAATAAGAAATTGTTGTATTAGACAACACAAAGTAGGTAATCCTGTGGGTTCCCATTAAAAATAAAAGAAAATGCATAATGGGGCTAATATCCATTTTAAGCTATAAAAGGGCATAAATGTGCCTTTTGTCATTTGGTGATGGAATTATAGAATACTCGTAAGACTACATGTAATAAATACAACAAATATAGTATTCGGTTTCCCCACGTTGAATGCAAGAAAAGCAAAAGAATAAGTAGTTTAGTACTCTCATCTTTTAATTAGAGGTTTCGAATTAGTTCTAAGAATAGAGAAACCTGTTTAGTCAGTATTTTATTTCTTAAGTACTGACCCGGTGTAAGTGGAGATTAGTCTGGGTGTAGATGGCTTAAAAGTGTCTTCTTATAATTAAGACCCTCTTAAAACATTTAGTTGGTTAAAAAAAAGCAAAAATAAAACTCGTACAAATCAAACGAGATATGCGTGTGACACGCTTCCTAATCGCCACGTCAGCAACAAAGTCTTCTTTATAAGTAGAAAAGTATTGAGAACCAAAACATGAGTGAGGGAGAGAGACAAATGGACCCCCCCATTAAGAGGACTCTCTCCACCGTTACTTCCTGTTTGTGTAACTGTTCCAAGAAACAGAAACTAGACCAACAACAACCAAACGCAAACTCCAGATCATCGGCGGACATGAAGATGAAGAGGATGATGTTGATCAAGGAAGAGATTCCTCCCGACATATTCGCCGACATCTTTTCTAGGCTGCCCATGAAGACTTTGGTCCGATTCAGGTGTGTATCAAAGCCCTGGCTCCGTCTCATAACCTATTCTCGATTTCCATATTGGCTTCTCAATCGCCAACTCTGTTGTGATCATTCTTCCACCGATTGCAAGCACAACGAACCCATAATCATTTTCTCTCACAGCCAGCGTAATTCCGACGGATCAGGTACTAAGTTGTTCGCTATCGGTGGTGGTTATGAGGAGGACTCGTTCAGATTGGCCCAAGGAATCGAATTTTCTCTTTTCCAAGGAAAAGATTTCGAGATTATGACCAACTCCTGCGATGGGATGCTCTGTTTGGCTATTAAAGAGGAGAAAAGTCTCGTGCTTTGGAACCCTTCGACAAGGGAACACAGGGCATTGCCACTCACTACTGATTCTGGCATCTGTGGTGGTGTTTGTGGGTTGGGGTTCGATTCTAAAACGGACGATTATAAGGTCGTTAGCGTCGTAGGCAAACAAGTTTATGTGTTTTCATTAAAGAGAAACTCTTGGAGATATGTCGGACAGAGCCCTTACCCTCTTCATATGGGAATCCCAGCGAATGGTTATCTTTATTGGGGTGCTGGTGAGATAACCAATTCGTTTGCAAATAGAATTGTCTGTCTTGATCTATCCGATGATACCTTTAGGGAGGTTCAATTACCTCCTTCCAATGACTTGGTGCAATCTGTTGGAGTGGGTCATACAACCCCAGAAGTAGGATTTTATTTGTTGACATGGTCAGGTGCTCTTTTTGCTTACCGTGAACAGGACCAATCGGTATGGATGTTGAAAGAAGTGGAGGAGACGGACACAGCAGTGGTTATGGCGGGAGAGGAGGGAACAAGTACTGGTGGGGTCAAACACGTTTGGACCAAGCTCATGAATATCCCACAAATCCCAAACTCAAAGCGGCGTCAGTCTGCAAGACAGCCTATATATTATAAACTGTACCCGAAATGCTTCTCCAAGAATGGTAAGCTTGTAATGGCTGTGAGAGGGAAGAGGTTTATATTGTATGACCCTAAAGAGAGGAGTTATGAAGAGTGCATCGTTCGTGGACTTGATCGCGGGCGGTGCCAAAAGGCAATTGCTTGTGTTGAGAGCTTAATTTCACCCAATAGTATTCGTGGGATGAATGATATAGATTAAGAAGCATAGTTGTTTATCGCATTGGTAGGAAAGGGGATTAGAGCTCCTTGACATTGTTTTTTTCTCTTTGTTATAGGAGAGCATAGTCTTGGCTGATTAACTTACGAAAGAACTTTTACTACTAGGTTGCTTTCCTCTTGTAGCCCCAACTCTTTTATATGTAATATAGTACTTGTTTATGGGCAATGTAACAGACAACTAGTTTATTTATCTCTGGCATTGTGTTTCACAAGCTGGTGCAGACGGCATACCTTCGGAATTTTACACTTTCATTGTTTTCTCTGTTGTGCTTCTTCATTTTCTCTCTGCTGTTGTGTCTTTGACTCGGTATCAAAGTTAGTGTCTTATCTTGTTAATGTTGATTGGTCTTTCCTCCTCGAGTCAAATAAAAGGTAGGGAGTTCATATTAGATCCAAGAAATTAAGAAGGATCAGTTTGACCCTATAGAAGACGATGCGAAAAAGTAAGCCAAGACACCAAAATTCCCTTAAGTTCTTGGTTGTTGTGTCTCTGTATGTAAAAAAAGATCGCCAGATATTCTGTAGTTTACTTATATCTTCTTCTTGTTTTGCCTGGGAATATGCCAGGCGTTATGTTACTAGCGAAGTTAACTACCTTGATTTAGCGGTTCGCAGAGCAGAACTTGGCTTTGTCAGCAATCTTTACTTTATGTATGGTCACTAAATTTTGTGGAGTTCTAAGGGAAGAGTGTTTAAATGATCATCCGTACATGACAAATGAATCAAGTACTGTTTGTATATGGCAAAGCCTTTCTAATCTTTTAACTAATATCTTTGAACTTAAAACTAAACGGATCATTCATTACAGCATCTTTTTTTTTTGGTGTAGGGGATAAAAACAACGAACAAACTAACGCCTTTAGAAGGCAATTGACCTCATCATTTTGAAGCAACAAACGTATTTCTGAAAGCGGATGGTCCCATAAGACTAAGTCCTGAGCATTCGACAATCTCATCTTAGTTAAGAAATCTGCACATTGGTTACTTTCGCGAAGGATATGAGAAAGATAACAACACCAATCACAAGCAAGCAAGCTAGGAATGTCTCCAACAATACTGAAGCATGGATGAGTAGGCGGACATGATTTAGTTATCAAGTAGACTGCCTCCTGTGAGTCAATTTCCACGAGCACTTTTCAATGACTATAATCCCAAACCAAAGTTAACCCATGTCGGATAACTTGCAATTCAGCATTGAGATTGGTGGCATGGCTGATAAACCCCGTAACACCCATTAGCCAATGGGCATGATGATCTCGCATAATCCCTCCAAAGCCAGCGTCACCAGGATTGCCATGGGAACTACCATCCACATTGAGCTTCACGAATTCAGTCGGAGGGGTACACCAAGAAATCCATTTATCCTCACTTTGGAGACAATACAGAAGAGAAGACGTGCATGCCATTAGACAGTCCCTTAATAAGATCGTGTGCCACCGAAGTTGTACAATAGTCGACATAGTTTTGCGTTGGATCACCGCTTGGTTCCTTGCATGCTAAATAATCCAGGCACCAACTAGGAACTTAAGGTCGGATCTAAAGCAGGCATAACTATCCAATCATCTAAGTTAGACCGAAAGAAGGATTCACCAACATCAGCAAGGAGTAAGCACCAGACTTGAGAAGCCCGTGTAAAAGAGTGTGAAGGACAAATTCTTGCCTCCTCCAACATCGAAAATAGAGGGAAGAGTTACTCATACCTCGATTATATCGCAAGAGATTTGTAAGAAGGCGATACCATTTGACTAGCCACAAGAAGAAACGAAATTTCTCAAGGACATTAAGTTTCCAAAGACGCATCCATTTCTGTGTAGGATCACAGGGATAAGGCACCCTAGTTATAAATTCGTAGCTAGACTTCACAAAATACACACCATTAGCGGTCTCTCTCTAAATGAACATATCAGACATATCCAAGGAATGAGGAATAGGGACTGCTGTAATCATTTTTACCATTCAACAAGGTAGTAAGGAATGTAGGGCGTCTAAATCCCAAGTTTTATTACTTGAGATCAAGTCCCTAACCATGAGATTATGGTCCGCAACGGTGCTCATCGAAATTTGCTTGATAAGGGACATTTGACCCACCCATCTAGCATACCAAACTGAGACATGGCGGCCATTCCCTATACACCAACAAAAACCATCCTTTAAATAAAGGATTGTGCGATGGATAGCTTTCCAACATAGAGACGAATGGGTAGGCAAACGAGAATCCAATAATGGAGCATCAAGCATGTATTTTCCAATCAAAGCATTCACAAAAGGCTT
>JAOTAY010000190.1:22437601-22454008 GCA_025629805.1 Erythroxylum baracoense
AATCAATGAATTACATATTTCCAATCATATTATACTGTAGGGGTATTTTCGTCATTGATACTATTTTTTTGTTCTGTTCATTGCAACCAAACATATTTTGTCCTCTAGACGAAGACAATTTTTTCTGTTCTGTCCTTCATAACCAAACAGCTTGCTGTCTCCAATTTTTGTTCTATTCTGTCTCTAAATTTTTGTTCCGTTCTGTCTCTGTATCTTGAAGACAGCAACCAAACAGACAGTTAGTTTCTAAAAAAGAGGAGAAAATTTTCGGTAAAAACATGGGAGATGGCAAAAGGTTGGGCAAGTCTCTAACTCTGGGACACATTGGACCATAGTAACGGGCAAAGATGACATTTCATCGCTGCGGAGGGCGTGTTTGGATGGACACACGACATATAACATGCAAACCACAATTGTTGTCTCTCTGGACCCCTAAAAACGCCGAACCGAAGAGGTTTTTCACAAGGCCAACGAAAGAAGCGAAAATTATAGAACGAGTGGGTTTTATATCATATCGTATCATAAATATATGTCTCTCTGCACATAAGAAGCAGAAGGCAGCAATTTCTTTTCAAAATTTTAAACACAAAAAAGGACCGTTGAATTTGTTTCCCGCCATGGTGGCTCAGCTGGAGAAGCACCACCAGCAACAGCAGCCCTCCCAAGACCCTACTTCCTCTCTATGCCCTGTCGACAAAGCCAAGTCTCTGATCTCTGCCCTTAATTTCGTCTCTCGTGACCTCCCTATACCTTCAGACCTCCTCAACACTCTCTCTTCCATCTATCTTGAAGCCGATGACACCGATTCCGATGTTCCTTCCGCCAGGGCGCTAGCTGGGGTTGGGATGGTGGGTGTTCTCGTGATACCCTTTTGGTTTTGTTGTTATTTTCTGTGGATTTTGTTTAAAGGTGGGTTTTTGGATGTTTGTCGCGGGGGTTGAGTTTCAAATTTGGGCGTTTTGCGGTGTAGTAAGCACGACCTATGCTTGTTTTGATTGTAGGGAGTTTAGCTGTTGAGTGTGAATTAAAGATCTCGTTTCTTGGTTATGTGTTTTGGAAGTTAATTTCTTCTAGGTTAGTTCGTCTGGTAGAATTGGGTATTTGGGAATCTTTCTTTTTCTCGTTTTCGTTGTTTCTGCTTTTTTGATGATGCTCATGGGATGATCTCATTCGTCTCCCTGAAGATTATGGCTCTTTGAATTGGTGGCTAGTATTCTAATGTGTGGCTTTGTGCACTTCTTTGGGTTATATATGTGGAATCCCCAACATGAATTCATATTATCCGGGTCTATTTGCTTATATATGGTGTTGATCTATTACGCATGAAAGCTGGATGAGAAATTTGGGAGAACTTACTTTTGTTTTGTTGGTTTTCTCTGACCTGGTGAATTTTGGTGAGATTGTTCTTAATATAGCTCACTTTAGCGGTTAGAAACTATATCAAAACTTGTACTATAGTTGATTCTGCTTTCTTTCATGTGTGGATTGAGGGATGATGGGGGCTTTGATTCATGTTGCAGTAACAGTTGGAAAGTGATATGAAAGTGTAATTTTGGAATCAATTTGTTATCCTTTGGGCTAGATTTTAAATTCATTTATGTGGCAGGATATTCCTGGGTTGGCGTTTAAAGGAGACCTGATGGGTGACTTTGAGAATGCACTATCACAGCAAAGGGCCAAGTGCATGACAGGTGCTTTATTGGGAGAACTGAGGGAAAGTAGATATCAAAGTTCTGTTCAGCATCGTTTGAATGAACTTGAAGGTTTGTCTTCTTTGTAGTGACTTTTTACTTTGAATTTCATGCTGTTTGGTAATAAATATTTTACAAGATGTCTGTTAATTTTCTTTATTTGCTTATTAACCAACTTTGCTATCTGTTAATTGCTGAGATTCCCTTATGATTTGGTGATAATAGTACTAATGCTTCGATTTGTGTAAATAGTCTTTGGAATCAATTAACAACAACAATTTGTTTCTGTCTATTGATTATTCTTCCCTGTTTTCTATACTATCTATGCAAAGGATATTATTATTAATGTGCTTATTTTGTGTCTTAGAACTGCCTTCAACAAGGGGTGAGGACCTGCAAACCAAGTGCTTACTTGAACTTTATGGACTCAAGGTAAAACTGTTGGTTTAATTTGCAAAGAAAAATTTACATCTAGTGTGTACTTGCTTACAAGTTCCCATTAGACCATGTAAAAGTTGCTAGCTAAATGAGGAATCAACAAAATATGGGTGATCAATAGTGGATTGATATTCTAGGTAACCTGTTGTATTGGTGTCAACCCAATAAGTTTTTTCATAAACTATTAAACATTATTAAGTTTACGAGAAAATCTATGCTGTTCCACTTTTGGATTGTAAACTAATTTGTTTGAACTGTATTTTAAGGTTCTCATTTGGTAATGTATAAGATATATCGCTAAAGAAAATTCTACATGATGATCATGTGTGTTTTCTTCTTCTCATGATGATCGATGACACTTTTTTGTCCTTTCTGGACAAGAACCTTTTCTGGCAGTTAGGGGAGTTGCAAAGTAAAGTTCGTTCTGAAGTGAGTTCAGAATACTGGATCCGCTCCTTATGTGCATTTCCTGAGAAGCAGCTGTTTGACTGGGGAATGATGAGATTGCAACGGCCTATGTATGGTATAGTAGATGCTTTTTCCAGAGAGCCTGATGATCAGTTCAGAAAAAAACGGGATGCTGAGGTCAATCTTCATCTTATTTTAACTTGTGCTTTCCTTTTTACTCATGAATGAAAGGTTTAATGTGTGGGGACCATATTCAAGCTATATATTATTTCCTTTAGAGTTCTAATGTAACTTTTAAGTTGATAATTTTGGGCAAGGTGTTGGTACTATTATACAACTATGGCTATATATTATTCAATTATCATATGGCATATGCTATCAAGAAAAATTGTTTTTCCAGATCAAATTTTAGTTTAGGGAATTACATGGAAGCAATTATGTGTTATTTAGTGACATGCATATAGGTATTTATTTTATGCTGCTTGTACAATAAAAACATCGATGATGCAGAGGCTGGCTAGGCTAGAAGAAGAAGAAAGGAACCTTATTGAAACTAGGAAGAAAAGATTTCTTGTAGAAATTGGTAATGCTGTGCGAGACTTCCAATTGCAAATTCAAGCTTCTCTTAAACGTCGAAAGCAGAGGAACGATTTGGTTCAGGTATCTGTTTTCTCTTAATCTTTTCCTTTTCTATGTGTTAATTATTTTCTTTCTAGAAGAATATCAGGAGAGGCAATGGATACAATGGAAAATTGAACTTTGGGAATGGTAGTCACAAACCTATGCGTATGTGAATTGAAAGGCAAGCAGTGGATAGTTTACATAGATGAATAGACAGTGTATATAATGGATAGAATGCCAGTGAAGTACGTACCTTGTGGTTAAAATAATGAGAAATGAAGCTTTTGAAGCTATAGAGCTTAACAACTTTTCAGAATCTTTAAATGGAAATATGATTGTTAAGTATTGTCTTCATTGGTTTCCTTTGGTACAATTAGGAGGCTTGTAGCTAAACTTGTACAGGTTTACCTATCTCGTCTTATGACCAAACCTTTTTACAGAATGCTAGAAAAAGGTTTCTATGTGCAATTTGTCTTCTTTTATTCCAGCATATGAGATTGGAAGACATTATACCTGATTTGAATATTCATTTCTTTAGCAATTGTGGCATATTGTAAATGGACTACTCTGAGTACTGTATTTTGATAGGCATGGCATGGAAGGCAAAGGCAGCGTGTTACTCGTGCAGAGAAACTGAGGTTCCAGGCATTAAAGGCTGATGACCAAGAAGCTTATATGAGATTAGTGAAGGAGAGCAAGAATGAACGCCTTACAATGCTTCTTGAAGAAACAAATAAACTTTTGGTCAATTTGGGGGCCAAAGTACAGAGCCAGAAAGGTGAAAAACATTCAGATGGCATTGAACCCTTGGAAGAGTCTGAATATGAGTCACCTGAAGGTGATGATTCAAGGGATCAAAGTTCACAAGATACACCTCCAGATGAAGATATTGACACCATTGGCCATGATCGCGATGACGACAATGATGATTTACTTCAAGGTCAGCGACAGTATAACTCTGCCATACATTCAATTCAGGAGAAGGTAAATTCTATTTTCCGTTGATTACTATCCTCTCTGTACTTATAGCAGATCTTGTATAAATTGTCTAGGCTCGGAAAGAATGTGGCAAACTGTAACTGCAATTGTTATTCTACTATTTTCAATTTTCTCTTTTTTTTTAAAGTGTTGGATGTAGATAGAGAAGATTTAGTGAGAGAGATGGTATGGAAAAGAGAGACTTCTTTCTAGTAGATGCAACTTGCTTTTATAAGAAAGGAGGGGATCCTAAGAGTGCCTGTATACGCTGATATATATACAAGTTACTTAGGTAGCAGAATTTGGGAAAAGGAAAATAAGAGGGTGGCAAATGATGAGAAAAAGAGAAGGAAGAAATTAGGCATGAGGGGGGGCTAGAATTCAATGTCTCTAGAACTTGTGAGCCAAAATAAGAAATAAAAACAATATCTAAATTTTAAACTAGATAAATAAAATCAGTATAAAATGAGAATGGATCAAAGCGATCCCTTGAAAATCCCATACTTAACTAAACTGCCTTTTGTCTGTCATTAAATTAGAAGTTTACCCTACAACTTCTTGTACAAGGCCTCGAATTGCAAAATTTGTAGTTGTTTAGATATGCATTCCATAAATAACATATTAAAACAATCTAAAAGATACCACATTGAATTTAAACAAATAATTCAGCCTACCAATCCATGTTACTGTATTGAGCTAGAAATCTTATGTGTTGTTTTCTCTTGTAAATCACTGATGTGGAGAGTGACGACTATGTTTTTACGAAAAATTTGATTCCTATATTATTGTTAGGGAACTTGATTAAAATTGCTTTGTAATATAGGTAACTGAACAACCATGTATACTTCAAGGTGGACAATTAAGACCATACCAGTTGGAAGGCCTTCAATGGATGCTTTCGTTGTTCAATAACAATCTAAATGGAATTTTGGCTGATGAAATGGGATTGGGGAAAACAATACAAACCATTTCGTTGATTGCATATTTAAAGGAGAAAAAAGGTGTCTCTGGCCCTCACTTGATTGTGGCTCCAAAGGCTGTATTGCCAAATTGGATCAATGAATTCTCAACATGGGTTCCTGAGGATGAGTATGAAGAAAGATCATTTAATTTACATTTTTTCTTTATCAGGGTTTACTCAATAGTGATTCATATGCATGTAGCCTTTTTATTGACCTTCCTCATGATGTTTGGCTCTTATGCAGGATTACAGCTATTCTTTATGACGGTCGACTAGATGAGAGGAAGGCAATAAGGGAAAAGTTATCAAGGGAGGGAAAATTTAATGTATTGATAACACACTATGACCTGATCATGAGAGATAAAGCGTTTTTGAAGAAAATTCCTTGGCATTACATGATTGTTGATGAAGGACACCGGCTAAAGAATAACGAGTGTGCTCTTGCACGCACTCTCGACTCAGGGTAATGCTGTTGCATTTGATGATAGGACCCTGCCTTGTATTTTTGTTTGAATTCATCATTATGCTCATGAGCTCTACGCTTGCACCTTTTTCTTTCTCCATTATGAATAATCTTACATTTATTATTTCAGCACATCCTTAGTTAATTTTGTTCTAGCACATCCTTTCTTAATTTTACTCTGCCTATGCCAAAGTAAGCTCAATCTTCTGATTAATTGTCTAGCTTAGTCTCATTAGACGACCAATTTGGCAAGACTTAGGCCTTTAACATTTTTTCTTTGTTTGGTTTCTAACATCCAACTTAGAAGTAACTTTTGGTGGCCCAAAACTGATTAGTAGGAGCTCCGCGGATGGACTAATTGATAAATTGGGGGAGCTGGTTGTGCTTTATTGGTATGCTTGTGTACAAGAAATGTGACCTTATTACTATGGTAAATCTTGTAATTGTAGAAGGATAATGTTAGCAACGATCATGAGCCCAACAGCAATGAGCCCGGAAATAGGCCATCTATTGATAAGAGGCCCTTTCTGGTTTACAAGCGCAGGCAGAAAGATGTGACAAAGAGGGATCTGTAACTACCTTTGGCATTTTACAGGACAGTAACAGTTTATTATACCTATAGGCAGCTAGCTGGAAATATTCCTATATGTATCTGGCTAGGAATAAGGAGAGTATCTTTTTGTGAAGTTTGTTATGAACGGCCTTTGGCTCTTTGCATCCTTGTTACTCTGTGTCCTGCTATCAATACTACTTGTTTTGGTTCTTTGAGTTTCACTTGCTCCTTACTCCATCAGATAAGCTGTCCAGATTTGAACTATATCGTCATTCAAAAATTGTTATGGTTTGGCCCGAAAAGCCAGTTAAGTTAATTAGCATGTGTGATATGGTTGCCAATATTTTTTCTAGTCCAATGCAAACCATGACATTTTTAAAAGCACACAATCAAGCCCGATGACTGACATGGTAAATGGCCATCAAGGAGTGTCACGAATGGTGTTAAATTTTGATCATGTGGTAGACACCTCAACACTTGGTGTACTGCATAAATGATGTGGTGGCATCTCATTGACATTTGACACTGAATGCTGACTAAATTAACTACAAATGAAAGAACTGAAACCGTCCACAATCTCTTGTCTCTCAAACATTGAACTAGTGGCTTGTGATTTCTATATTGGCTCACGATGGGATGGGCAACAGATTAGGATGCCTTGTGGGTTGGTTTGCAATTTTCGAAACTTTTGAGTTTGAATCACAGTTATTAGCTTTCTAGGTTATGTGAGGAAAGTAATAGTGTGTTTAGAAGTTAACAAAACGTGCTTTTGGCTTGGTTAGAGTGTAAAGAAAAGAGAGGTATTGTATCTCTGCAGGAAAGAAAATGCTGGCAAGACAACAAGAGTGAATATTATGGTTGGTTTGGCTTGATTGTAGCAGATAGGTAGGGAGAGTTATTGAGGTTGTCTGCGGCAATAATGTGCAAATTGGATCTTGCCTTTATGGTGGTTTTGAGATTCTTGAATGAGAGATTAGAAGAGAGGAGACCAATGAGACTTTAATATGTTGTAGCTCGTGGATTGGTAGAACTAAAGGATTTGTGTCTTGAGATTTTGGGTATTGGGTGTTTCAACCTTTCTTGGTGGGAAGGGAGAGTCAAAAGAAGTTTTGTGTTTGTGATAATCTTGTGCTCAGGTTTATCAGTTCTAAAAGTGGGGATTATATATTTCTTTGTAATTGATGTTTACTTGTTAGTCTAATCAGCTCTCAGTGGTAAGTCATTTATGTCGGACCTTAAGTGGTAAGGTATCTGCCACACTAAATAAATCTAACACTGTTAGTGACACTCTTTAACAGCGGATTGTCATGTTAGTCAATCTGTTATGTTTAGGGTTTGATTATGCTTTTAAAATGTCAGGGGCATTGGACCTAAAACAATGTTGGGGACCAAATTGCACGTAATAATAAATGTGAGACGCTTATTTGCCAGATATTTGCTTTGTTTTAGATTGGGGCTTTCATAGTGAACTTGACATTTTAGTCGTGATATTTTCTTGTGACTGTTTTAGATATTGTCAAGAGAGCATATAATATGGAGAATTTTTTTTTGTTATTTTGTCTTTGACAGAGCATATAATTGATTGTGCTTCCTATGGAGGTTATTATATATGTTTAATTAACAAACAGAATAATGTTTATGGAGGCTTCCAACTCGATATCCTTCACGTATGGGGTTAGTATGTGGTGGTTGTAGTTCCATTTCTTTTTTTGTTCAAACTTGTTTCGACCTCTTAATCTCCAGTGGGTCTGACTCCCTTAATCCCTATTATTGCTTCAAAAATTACATTTTACCTTTATACCCATATTGGTCTACCGTTGTGGTAAAATTGGCTCTTGTATAGATTTAGGCCATTTCTTTCAGTCTTGGTGTTGAGGCTTTTTAATATTGCTCTTGTAACTGTGTTTCTTAAGAATCTTAAAGGACTTCATAGCTGAATTTGACTTAGATGTGCAGCTATCAAATTCAGCGTAGGCTTCTACTGACCGGAACTCCAATACAGAATAGCTTGCAGGAACTCTGGTCTCTACTTAATTTCCTCCTTCCAAATATTTTTAACTCAGTTCAGAATTTTGAGGAGTGGTTTAATGCACCATTTGCTGATCGTGGTGATGTCTCGCTCACTGAAGAAGAACAGCTATTAATTATCCGTCGTTTGCATCATGTAGGTGTATCTCCTTTTAAGTTGGTAGTTTTCTTGGTTATATTTATCGTAATTCATACCCTTGATTCTCAGGTTATACGACCTTTTATATTGAGAAGGAAAAAGGATGAGGTGGAGAAGTACCTTCCTGGAAAATCTCAAGTCATATTAAAATGTGACATGTCAGCTTGGCAGAAAGTATATTACCAACAAGTCACTGAGATGGGCCGAGTTGGGCTTCATACTGGTTTGTGGCTACTTCTCCATACATCAGGAGTCTCATCTTATTTGTACTACCTGCTTTATGTTAACAAATGGATAGAAGATACGATTTCATCAGAATCAATGGAAGTTTTTATCTTAATTTACTAAGTTAGGTTGGCACTTCCTCTTGAATCATTTATGCAATTCATAACAAAAGCTGCTGTGTCAGGTTTCTAAATGTTAAGTATTACCATTAGACAGCTTTTACATTTCTAACATGTGATGATCACCAGGTGAAGTTTTCTCAAAGTAATGGTTAGGGCTGTCCTTATCAGTAATATTATGCACCTGTTTGTTTGGCCTTGTCATCTGATTAGCTTGTCCAACTAATTTCAAATACTCTTGAAACAACCATCTTTATAGTTTGCTAAAAGTCAAACAACCATTCTGTAGGTTCTGGAAAATCAAGAAGTCTCCAGAATTTGTCAATGCAGCTCAGAAAGTGTTGTAACCACCCGTACCTTTTTGTTGGAGAGTATAACATGTGGCGGAAAGAGGAAATCATGAGAGCATCTGGGAAATTTGAATTACTTGATCGATTGCTGCCCAAACTTCGTGCAACTGACCATAGAGTCCTGCTTTTCTCACAAATGACTCGTCTAATGGACATCCTTGAAATTTATTTACAGCTTCATGATTATAAATATCTTAGGCTTGATGGTTCGACAAAAACGGAGGAAAGAGGAGCTTTACTTAAGAAATTCAATGCTCCAGACTCCCCTTATTTCATGTTTCTCCTGAGCACTCGTGCTGGTGGTCTTGGTCTAAATTTACAAACAGCAGATACTGTCATAATTTTTGACAGTGACTGGAATCCTCAAATGGATCAACAAGCAGAGGATCGCGCACATCGTATTGGACAAAAGAAGGAAGTCAGGGTTTTTGTGTTGGTTAGTGTTGGGTCAATTGAAGAGGTAATCTTGGACCGAGCAAAGCAGAAGATGGGCATTGATGCAAAGGTCATCCAGGCTGGGCTTTTTAATACTACCTCAACAGGTAAATTGTACTTGAATTATATTCAATTAAAAGTTCATTATAATAGGATTTGATCAAGTAGTAAACACATTTGTTTAATCCAATAGAATTTTTTTAGTATTCATTTTCTATTTATGGTCTCTGCAAAGAGCATTGGCATTATTTCTTCCTTTGCATTTTAATGAAATTGCTTTAGTTACTTGTAGTCATATTGTCTTTCTTGTACTAGCTGGAACATTTTTTAGCCTTTCATTAGGGCAAGAAATAGGAAAAAAGGACAAGATTTGCGTGCTCATTAACTGATTCTTCGGGTGATCTTGGGTATTAGTGTGAGAAGCTTGAAGAGCAGTGTCACATATTTCCATCTCATCACTGTTACTCTGATCCATAACTTGCTTATAGAACCATATTATATCTTCCTTTATTTCTTGTTAGAAATGTGTCTTGCATACTCCCTGAGAGATTTTCCTTCTTTGTTTGGAAATTGAATGCTATATCATGATCATTTGCCCTTCCTTGTGCAGCTCAGGACAGAAGGGAGATGTTAGAGGAGATCATGCGGAGAGGAACAAGCTCTCTTGGAACGGATGTGCCAAGTGAGAGAGAAATTAACCGCCTTGCAGCCCGATCACCAGAAGAGTTTCGAATTTTTGAAGAGATGGACAAGGACAGGCGGCAACAAGAGAATTATAGATCTCGTCTCATGGAAGAGCTTGAGGTACCTGAATGGGCATACACTGCACCTGATAATAAGGAAGATACGGCCAAAGGTTTTGACCAGAACAGCACTGGTGTCTTAGGGAAGCGAAGAAGAAAAGAGGTAATTTATGCCGATACATGGAGTGATTTACAATGGATGAAGGCTGTAGAAAATGGTGTGGATGTAACCAAGATTTCAAATAAAGGAAAGAGGCGGGAACATCGTCCATGCCAGGGCACTGAATCAGCCAGTAATAGTGTTGGAACAGAGAAAAAGGTTCTAGAATTGATCCCTACTGCAAGTGAGGGGACCAGTGAAGAAACCTTTGCTTCAGCCCAAAAGAGAATCAAGAATGATGGGGTTACTGAGAAACCTGAGCATCATCAGAGTGCTGAAAGATCTGAACATCAAGGTGTCAGAGCGAGTGATTGGCGTGGACAAATGATAACATGGACTACCCACAAGAAGAAGAGATCCAGCTACGTCATGCAGAGTTCATCCTCGGATTCTAGGGGGCAGAACTCTAGTGGAAGAGGAAATGGTTGGGCTTGATATGAACAACCCTCCTAAAATGCGGCAATTCCAATTTGATATGGCATCAACTTTAGGAGTCCTTGGTTGCTGTTCCAATTTGGTATGACCACAGTCCCAGGTGGGGTTCACGATTGTTGCTATGGGCACTTATAAAGCCTACGTGTTTACATAATCTCCCTCCACTTGCATAATTAAGCAACCCAGCAGCCAATGTGACTATCCTCATTTATAGAGTTCGATGTCGCGTAATTTCAGAACTGACGTCTTCTTCAGAGAGTTCGTGTTCATACTTGTAACATTATGTATTTCGAAGAATGTAGTAATCTGTTGATTTATCAATTGCATGTGACAAGTGATATAAATAATTACTTTATTTAGTAAAACCTTAAATATTCTTCTTTTCAAATCTCATGGAACAGGAACTCATTAAGGTCAAATACTTTCACGTGCCCTCAAAACACCTGCAACACGTGGATTTCAACTTGGAATCTTTAGGGACTGTTTGATTTTAATTCATATTTATTTTAATAAAATAAAGTAACTTTATTAATAATTTAAATTTTATATATTTTGAAAATATTCTAAATTTAATCATATGTACTAATAATTATTAAATTTAACTACAAAATAAATAAATAACTTTTTATTAATAATTAATTTTATTTATTTAATTAAAATTACCCTATTTAACAATGTTGCGAATACCGTACGGGACTCGGTATCGGATTGAGTTCTGGAACGGTACTGTACCAATACCGGTCAATACCGGGTACTGTTTCAGGCAACTTTTTATATTTATAAAATAGTCCCTGAAATTTTTAAAATTTGCAATAGTCCACTGATATATTGTACAGTTATATACTTTACAGTTTACTGCTTACAAGTTTACATCAACCCTATTTCTAAAAATCATAATAACAAATAATAATCACAAATAATAATTTTTAAATATTTCACATATAAATAATAATCACAATTAATATGAAAAAAGACAATCATCATAATACAAATATAAAAATAATAATAATACAAAGTATTTAAAATATTACAATAACACAATTTCATCATTTTAATAAATAATAATTACATCAAATATCTAATAAAAAGAGCAATAAATATCCTTAACTATTACAATTTCATCATGACGAGGAAACAATCAAGTTGAAGTTAAACCTAAAACAAAAACATTTATAATTACATCACATATGTAGAATTTAATACAAACTGATAAACATCAAATATAAGTAAAATTAAAAGAAGAGGAATAAATAACCTGGAATGAAATTCAATTGTCAACGGAAAGACACCCGTTATAACTGCACTAACCCCAGTTATCATTTGGTACAAAATCCTCATCATTGAGAGGGGCTTCATCATTATTATCATTCAAATTTAATGCGTCAAATGACATGTCAATGCTTTCCCATCCAAGATTATCTTCCAAGTCATTGACATCTACCAAATTCAGTTCTTCAGGAACCCAATCCGCCAAAAGATCGATATTATCAATAGAAATTGGATCAATTGAACTACTTGTACTATTAAGACTCCTAGTAAACAATAAAATCTAATTATTAGAAAATTATAAGAAATTATATCGAAAATAATAATGATAATAACATACCTTTCTTGACAATATCCAACAATTTTCATTTCCAACAATCACAAAACATTCATATAACAATTTCCATTGCCAACAATTCCCAACAATTCTCATTTCCAACGATCACAAAACGTTCATAAAATAATTTCCAATTCTCAACAATCACAAAACATTCATAAAACAATTTTCAATTCCAGCAATTCTCAACAATTCTCATTTCCAACAATCATAAAGCATTCATAAAATAATTTCTAATTCTTAACAATTCTCATTTCCAACAATCACAAAACATTCATAAAATAATTTCCATTTCTAACAATCACAAAACATTCATAAAATAATTCTCATTTCCAATAATCACAAAACATTCATAAAATAATTTCCATTTCCAACAATTCCCAACAATTCTCATTTCCAACAATCACCAAACATTCATAAAACAATTTCCAATTTTCAATTCCCGATAATTCTCATTTCTAACAATCACAAAACATTCATAAAATAATTTCCAATTCCAACAATTTCCATTTCCAACAATCACAAAACATTCATAAAATAATTTCCAATTCCAACAATTCCTAACAATTCCCATTTTCAACAATCACAAAACATTCATAAAACAATTTCCAATTCTCAACAATTCACATTTCCAACAATCACAAAAAATGGAATATAATTTAAATATTAGAAAATTATAAGAAATTATATCGAAATTAATAATGATAATAACATACCTTTCCCAAAGCTTTAAATTGTATTGAAGAAAAACCAAGTCATTCAACCTCTTATGCTGCAATCTATTCCTTTTTTGGGAGTGGATAAATTCAAATATGCTCCAGTTTCGTTCACAGCCTGTTGCACTCATACATTGACTTAAAATTCGAATTGTAAACCTTTTCAATTCTAGAACACCATTTCCGAATTGATCCCACCAAGAAACTATAAGTTATAAGATAACAAAAGTGGTGTTATAAACAAAATAAAGTGATAATTAATTTTCAACAAATAATAAAAAGGAAATAACTAATAGCTGGAGAAAGTTTTCCTCTTTGTCGAATAGCAATCAGCATTCCAAAATTCCCATAAGACAACTTATAAAGCTCCATTTGTGAGCTTAACTGATCTTCCATTGTGTCAGTGTTAACAATTGTTGTAATAGTTAAAAGCATTACTCTATTAACTTCAGCTTGCTTACTAAGATCCAGTGTAAAATAAACACTAGGATTCAAAAATGCCCCAGCTGCAAACAAGGGAGAATAAAGTTGTCTTTTCCTTCTCTCATTAATGATTGAAAGATATGGTGTGTGCAAAGAAGGCCTATGGTCCATATTGGCCTTAATTGCTTCTGTCGTTTTCTCCATGACATCAAAAATATAACTCATTATTGGCTTTTTTTCACTATCAGCCAAGTAAAGCACCCTCACCACAGGATCACAAACTCGGATAACAAATTGATATTGAGACTAAAATTCTCTATCTTCAAGTATAATATTACAAACATCCACTCTAACATTAGACCTAGCATGCTAAGATGCAATCCACTTATCACTTGTAAACTTTTGTCTTAACTCTTTCTTCATCAAACCAAAAGACTGAAGTGATAAGAAATTTGTCACAAATCTTATCACAGCAAGACAACACAAATTCCTACTATTGGTAAATTCCTTTCTTATCAAATTCAATACCCATGCACGATTATAAATAAACTTTGTCACCCTTTTAGCTTTCTACATAGTCTCATCAATAACAGGAAAATACCTACGATCTCTTATATTCTCCAGCATTAGGTCAATGCAATGTGCAACACAAGGAGTTTAAAAAAGGAATTATACGTATTCTGCAACCTTTTTCCTGTCGCTTTATAAGCAGAATCATTATCAGTAATAAACTAAACAATGTTTTCTAGCCCTACTTCGTTCACAACTTCATCAAATATCCCAAGCAAAGTCTCAGTATTTCTAATAAGGTTATAATAGCGTTCAGCTGGGTGGAAGCATTCGATGAGCTATATTTCGGTTCTTGTAGTAGATCCATGGATTTCAAAAACATAGAGCCATTTGTAGAATAAACTAAAAAATTTATAATAGGATCTTATCTCCTATTTGTCCAACCATCACATGTGATTGAACATCCATAAGTACCCTAATTCACTCTTCTTTCAGTCAAATAACTTCTAATTTTAGAAACATAACAACTCAAAAATTTACCTCTTAAGTCATCAATCGAATGACCTTTGTATCCCGGACCATAAGAGACTATTGCATCCATCATAAGTTGATAATAATAAGATTGAGAAGCATAAAATGATGAACCTGTATCATACCACTATCTAACTACTACTATATCGACATTGTCAGACACATCTCTTAATTACATTGCATCATAAATTGAAGGTTGAGTTCCAGGAGTTGTTCGTGGTGCAAAGAAACTAGTCACCGGCCTTCTTCTCTTCCTCACATCAAGTTCAGATACTTCTTCTTGAGCCTGAGATGGAACACTACCAGTACTACTACTACTACCACCTTAACATTTCTATAATCACCACTAAAACTAGAAAACAAACTTCTACTACCAATTTCAAATTCAACCTTTCCCTTCTATCTCTCTCATGTTGATATTCATCAAACAGTGTTTTCATTTGTCACTTCACATTATGGCTTACTTTTTTATAGGGTTCTGTATCTCCTTTAACCCTAGCTAAATGCTTCTTCAATCGGGTGATTCCTCCACCTTTCAAATGCTTGTTACAAACAAGCAAATTGTATGACTCTTCATACCTGGGACTAATACAGCATGAGCCCAAGCTGGATCATTATATCTTTCTGAAGTAGTTTGATCAGGAGTAGTTGAACTTCCTTTAATTTATCTGTAACAAAAATATAAGATGTTAGTTTTGTAAGAAATTAATCCTTTAGTAGTTTTATAAACAAAATTAGCAATGATATGTAAAGAACCTCCCAAACCATTACCACATAGTTTGTTTTACTAATTGTCCTCTTACAATAATCAAGATGAATCAAAAAGATTAGGGATAATAAAATATTCCACTGTAAATTTAGATAAAATTATTAGAATTAAATTAAAATTTAAAAACTAGTATACATCTTAAACATTGCAATTAATTATGACTTCTTAAACAAATAATAAAAATTAATTTAATCTAAAATTTAATAACTGAAACTTTAGATATATTTAAAGTAGTCAATTCTAATTATTGTCTTTCTATATGAATATGATATCATCTGAGCTCTTTCAATTTAGGTTCTTTTTTGTGTATATTTAGACAAATTATCTTTTCTTCAACTAATGGTAATGTAATTTCACTTACAGCTAAATGTCATTTAGCATAGCATGAATGGATCTTCTTATGAATATGATGTCATTTAGCAAAGTATGAATGGATCTTCTTAATTTTCTATTTTTATTTTTAATTATGTTTTTATTTTCAAATTTAGTTAACAAAATTTGTTTGTTTCAAAAATTCAATGTGAACCAAACCAACCAACAAACCATTACAATTAACCCCAATACATTACAATATACGACTTTCAAGTTTCATGAACCAAACATTCGGCTCTAACATTTTCATTACCAAATACCAACCAAATCAACCACAACTTTCATGTTTTCATTACCAAAACCAAAACCAAAACCAACCGAACAAATTTCACATGCCCGTTACTACCAGAAATCCATCACAACTCCAAGTCTCCAACACAAACAATTAACAGAAACATTCTAACAGAAATTGGAAAAAAAAACACACCCAACAAACAGAAATTCACAATCGGATTCGGTGATGGGTCGGGTCCTGATCTAGGTATTATTCCCAAATCTGTCGGATGATGTGTCTGTGGTGCCTTAATGGTCGCCGGAGACTAAAGAGCAGAGCCAATGGTGGTTGGTGGTTGGTGGTGACAGGCGAAAGTGGCGACCAGGGCCGTTCCTAACGTTTTATAAGCCCAAGGCGAAGTAAAAAAAGGCCCCCAATAAATCTACAATATACAAACATGTAAACTTTAAAAGGATATTTTTATTATTAAAATTTAATATTCATACATAAGTGACCCAATTT
>JAOTAY010000190.1:22454108-22467692 GCA_025629805.1 Erythroxylum baracoense
GAGAGTAGAGTCAGTAGACGGTGAGAGAGAGAGAGAGCAAAGAGAGAAATCAAATTAGAGGACAGAGACAACAGAGCCAGAGGTCGGGGGCAGGGGGTAATAAAAAAATTTCTAAAAATTGCATATAGGCCCCTGAAAAAGGGGGTTTTTTGTGGTACCGGCCCGGTACCATCCGGTATAGCTGGTACCAGGCGAAAACACCCGGTACCGACCGGTACTTGTGGCCAGTACCATTACCTTCGATACCGTTCTGTTTTTCGATCGGTCGATACTGGCCGGTATGGAACGGTACCAAAAACACTACTTTTTAAAGGATTTTAAACCAGACTCAGAATTTACAATAATGGCTCTTTGGCTCACCCTAGGTGATTTTAATGCTACAATATGATCTAAGGAGTCTGAAGGAAAAAAAACTCACAAACACTACTACGAGGACCTTGAGAAGTGTCTTAATGACATTCAAGTTTCTAATCTTCCTTATGGTAGAAATTTCTTTAGTTGGAGCAACAAGTAGAACGAAAACTCTTTCATCATAAGGAAACTAGACAGATGTTTAGCCATCTTGGAGTAGTTGCAGAATTTCCCTCACTCTCAAGCTCTTTTTCCTAATACTAAACTCTTTGATCACTCCCCAATCCTGGCAGTCCTCAACCTTACCAAAATCACCACACACCTTCCTTTCAAATTTAACAATTTTCTTACTGTCTTATAAGGTTTTTTGATGCGATGGAAAGAGGCTATAACGTCTCCTTTGCTGGTACTAAAAAATCCATACTCATGAGGAACCTCCAGTCTATAAAAGAAGATGTCAATCTTTAACAAAAGAAATGCATAGGAAATATACATCATCTAGTCTTGACTGCAATAAAAGCTTAAGAGCATCCTCAATTTACTGTCTAGTGTAATCCCAGTTCCAACATCCTCATTGACAAGGAGAAACAAGTTTTGGAAGCTTTTTACCAAGACTTGAGCTTCGATTACTCCTTATTTGAAGCAAAGATCCATAGTGGATTGGCTTCAGCATGGAGACAAGAATTCAACTTTTTTTTCCATAAAGCAATTACATCTAGACATGTTGCTAACATAATTGTTTCCATTTGTCACTCAAGTTCCACTCTAGAATTCCAAGAAAGCTCTAGGTCCAGATGACTTTAATGCCAATTTTTTATTCAAAACTTGACATATTACCAACAAGATGGTGGTGGAGGATGCGATGGAGCTCCTCAACAAAGGAAAATTATTAAAAGAAATCAATGGCACCATAATCATGCTAGTTCTCAAGGGTATTATTCCCAACAACTTTGGAGACTTTTGACCCATAGCTTGTTACAACAAAGTTTATAAATTCATTTCTAAAGTGCTATCTCTGAGATTAAAAACCATACTTTTCATTCATGTAGATCAGAATCAAGGAGCTTACATTGTTGTAAGGTCCATTGGTGACAACATTTTTATTGTTCAAGAACTTCTCAAGCATTACACAAGAAGAAAAGGTCACAAAAATTGTGCTATGAAAGTGGACTTTTAAAAAGCATATGACATATTGGATTGGTCTTTCTTAGTTAATGTACTACATGCTTTTGGATTTCCAACATATTTCATTACTTGGATATAATACAACATAAGTACCCTTAAAGGCAATCAAGGGGGTAAGGGGAATTAGACAAAGGGATCCTCTTTCCCCTTATCTGTTCTCACTTGCAATGAAAGCACTTAACAGGCACCTTGTCAAACTAGTGGACAAAGATTTCGAATTTAAATTCCATGGTAAATGCAAAAAATTGAAGATCATTAGTCTAAATTTTGTAGACAATCTTTTCTTATTCTCCAAAACTGATTGCAATTCAGTCTCCTCTCTTAGTACTATTCTTAAACTCTTTAACAAGATGTTAGTATTATCTATTAATAACAACAAGAGTGCTTTATACATATCCAAAGTTGCAACCAACATTGCACCTTTCATTGCTTTAATTATTGGATTCAAAGTCCAATAGCTTTTTGTATTTATCTGGGAATTCCCATATCTTCAACTAATCCATCCTCTAGTTACTACAAATTCTTAATATTCAAAAATAGTTGCAACCATACAGAACACTCCATTGTAGGCAAATCTCAACTAATTAGATTAATCTTATCTTCCACAGATTAGGGATCCCATCTAGTGTTTCCCAGATACATCTCCAAGAAATTTAACAAAATCTTCAAGAACTTCCTTTGGTATGGCTACAAATTGGATTCTAAAGTTGGAAAAATCAAATGGATTTAAACATGCCTACCACAAATGTAACATCCCGTTATCCCATGTTAAGGGTTAGAATCCTAGAATATTGTACATGAGAGATTACTGAGAAAATTAGGAAATTGCATTTCATGCTCATGCATAATATAGCACACACACATATGTGAATATTCATTTTTACACACATTAAAATGATTATACATGCATTCATTGACATTTTTCGGGTATAATTGATTTATAAATGTGATTTTTGATATGAATTGTGGTTTATATGTATTAAAAATTGAATTGGTGAGTATGAGTATTGATTTAGAATTTTTGGTGAAATTTAGGAAAATTTTGAAATTTTGGATATTTTTAGACTAGGAAAATTGTCAAGTGGCAGGACAATTGATAAATGGTAGTTGAAATAAGAGTCAAATGGCAATGGAAATTTTTATAAATGACATTTGGATTTAATGACATATGTCATTGAAATTTGGAGATAATTGGAGTAGAAATTAGAGTTAATTGGACTAGTTAAATGAGAGAACCTAGTTCAAACCTATAGGGATTGGACATTTGGCAAGTGACAAGTGTCACTTGCCAAACCATGCCTTTATCCCACGATTGTTTTAATTACTTAGAGGACCATTAAATTGTCTTGTATCTTGTTTTCTTCTTCCTCTTCACGGCTTGCTCTTCTTCCCCTCTTTCACGATTTTGACTCACCAATCTCCATTCACGTTGAACCTAACCTTCTCATCTTTCACTTACTACTCTCATCTTGCTTTCTCTTTCATTCTCTCTAAAGGCCCAACCCTACCACCTTGAATGATGATGTACGTAGGTTGTATAGATAGCTAGGGTTAAGTGAGATCTTGAAGAGTTTGAAGATTTTTTTTGAAGTTCAAGAGTAAATTAAGTAAGTTATGCTTTAATCTTATTGGGTAGTGTTAAATGAAACATTTATAATGAGAAATTTGAGATTGATGATTGGTCATGAGTTTTTACATATGTATTTTAACATGGGTGTAGTGTAATAATAAAGAGATCATGTTCTAAATTATAGTAAGTTAATGTTATTCATGAATTGTTTGGTAAATGAATCAATTATGATAATGAGTTATGAGATGTATGATTACGAAAAAGAAAGTTTGAAATACGATGATGTGTGAATGAAGTGGTAAAAAGAGTTATGTATTACTTTATGTTAAGATGAATAATAATTCATGAGTTTTGAGCTAATAAGAATGAGTATTATGATGTCTTAAATTGAGATGAATTAAGATGATATTTAGAAGTGAAATAAAGATTAGAATTGGAGTTAAATATGTGCAGAAATTTGGAGTTAAAAGTGTAATGGAATATGTTCTATTTTTGGTGTTTATGATCAATCATGGATTTTGATTTTTGTGTGTATAAAATTGAGTTGAAATGGAGTTATGAATGAAGCGGAAATGATGGTGTATTAAGCTAGAAATGATTGACTAAGTATAAAAGATGATAGAAGTAACTTGTATGAGTTGGAAGAATAGGAGAAATTGTTGGGATTCTTCTGTTGGAAGCATCCAACGATTGTGGGAATTTCTTACGATCGTGGGAATGCTTAACGAAGGAAGAACTTTTTTTGCCAACAAATCCCATGATTGTGGGGATGTTTAGCAGGGCAGAAACTTTCTGCCAACAAATCCCATGATCGTAGGAAATTGTCCACGATCATGGGAATTGGTTAAACATCAAACATACTTCTTTTATATGTAGGTTGAAACAACAAATGGTTAGTTGCTTCCATATGAGGTATTTAGGCTTAAATGAGATCTTGAATGAACCTAGTTGATTGAGAATGAGGTGATTAAAGTGAGTAAAGTATATTAGATATTAAAGAATGATTGAAAGGTGTTGTTAATTGATTATGATATGTGTATTAAGGAAATATACCTGAGATTTGTCATTGAACATGCATTATACATGAATATATATATACTTATGATTGAGAATTTATGTAAATGTGAAAATTAGTAATGTATGAATATGTGTGATTGCATAATATAGACGAGCACACTGAGCGATTGCTTCCAGACATTGCCAGGACTTCCAGGCAATAAGCTAACGGGAGCAAATTGTGAGTAACCTAAGATGGTCTCACTTCGATTAATTGTTTGTTTAAACTCTATATTAAATTGTTATGTATTGTGCATGTACTAATTCCGGACCTTGAATGTCCAGGGTGTTTGATGCATGAATACCATATTTGGACGTGCTTATTGTACTTATTTCTCAACTTAAATTTTGAATACCAAAACAAGGTCCGATGATAAATGAGAATAATATTGTGAAAGTGAATGTGAGTGCGATTAATTGAAGACAATGATTGATTGAATATATGTGGTGCGTTCCATTACATGAATGCATGAAAGATAAAGGTAGTTATGACCAGAGTCGTCAATGAAAAAGAGCTTAAAGCTCATAACGTGGTAAGAGCCTCAGGCTCAATATATAAAATGAGCCCTATATCCCCAACGGATAAAGGACAGTATTAATGAGCCTGGTATCTCCAATGAATAGAATACAGTGAAAAAGGCACTCGGTCATAACAAAGTAATAAATGAATGTGAGTCTCATGAACATTGCATATATACATGATATGTATGATTTGGATGATTGCAATGTATTATTGATTTGTGATGAATGAGAAATGTGAAAATTGTTTGCAAAGTGTTTTGTAATGCTATATGTGGATAAATGAAATAATGTGATTTGTTGTGTTTTGTGATAGGAGTGGACCATCGAGGATGGTTAACTCACAGAGTTTGTAAAACTCACCAAAATTGCAACATTGACATTTCAGGTTCTAGAGTGACGACTTAGTTTCTAAGTCAATTTAAAAGAGAACTAGTACTGCTTTTGGATTGAAGATATGGCTCAAAGGTCAGCCAGCTGAGACTGAAGGATTTATACAAACTTTTTGTATAATTCCTCATATATGTAGCATGTTTTATAGGCAGCGCTGTATACTCTAACAGGTTGTTGATATTGTACATATATGGATGATGACGTAATGCTACAATGTACATATTGTTAATGAAATGAAATGAGGAATTTTGGGTTTTAGTCATTGTGATTCTTATGTTTTTAATTTATGATGCCATGAGTTAAGTGAAAGGGATATAGTTGGTGCGCCGCTTCTGTCAAGCATGTTGTCAAATTTTTTATGACGTACTGGCACAAATTTCCGATGGGAGTAGGGTGCCATAACAAAAGCAAGGAGGACTTGATATCATAACCTCTAGACTAATGAATTTATCCATGCTTACTAAAAAGATATGGAGATTGATACAAGACAGGCCATCTCTACGGGTGAAATGGGTAAATGCATACTACTTAAAGAAGAAATCCACATGGTGCTTCAAGATTCCTAAAAATGCATATGCTTTGGTGAGGCATATTGGAAAAGTTAGAGATAAACGACAATATGTTTACCAAGTTGGCAATAGGGGGACATTCAAGTTCTCGTTTGATCCATGTTCCACTTATGACCTTCTTTACATTGCCCCTGAACTCAAGATTTTCAAAAGTTCCATCAGTCAAGGTGTTAATGTAGCTTGTGGCTTAACCATATTAAAGCATTGCTTAAACAGATCTTCCAATTTGAGTGTGGTTCAACTATTATCTAACTTCAACTTAAGAAGGCAGACGGACAAAATCCAATGGAAATTGGAGAGGTTAGGTCACTTCTCCACTAGCTTAGCCAAGCTTATCTATAGAGAGGAATATCCCCAAGTGAATTGGTATCAAGTTGTATGGTGAAAAAACAACATCCCTAGACATGCACATGTACTATAGTAAGGTTTCAAATTAAAACTAGCCATATAGGATAGAGTTAGTAAATTCTTGCACAATCCCAATTGGTGCTCTTTATGTAAGAGTCAAGCTAAATCCCAAAATCATTATGCTCTTATTCAAACAAAATATGGAAAACCATAATGAATTTATGTGGGATAAAAAATTCTCTCATAGTTTGGTATGATATTATAGAGTGTAGTGCTCACTTTAAACAGATATATGAGGGAGTTGGATGGATAGTTTTCACATCTCTAGCTTATTTTATAGCAGACATCTGGACTGAAAGAAATAACAGAATTTTCAAGTCTCTTATGAATACACCTCGAGAAACCTCAAGAATCACCATAAACAAGATTAGACTGCACATTAATCTATACAAATACAAGTATAAATTCAGTAACAAGGTATTATTAAATTAGAACATATGTTAAACTAGATTTCTACTTAATTTCACTTATAATACCAAGATAAGCATTTGATAACTAAAGCAAGGAAATTGCAAAAGCAATCTTTAAGTAACTACAGAAGTCTTACCTGTAGGCACTATTTGTAGTTCCATGCTTTTGTAATAGTTGAAGTCATAAGGTATATTAAGGGGCTAAGCTCCTTAGAACAAGTTGTTGGTAAAGTGAACCATAAATTTACATTACTCAGTTAAATTTACTATTAACTAAAAATAAGCTTGTCTTATCATAAAATTAAAATATAATACTTATTCCTTAAATCAAAACACATGAATGTGATTATATAAGGGATATTGAAGAGTTTATATTCCAAAAAAATAGGACTTTTATTTTATACAAAATTCTTTCACTATGTCGTGTATCAGTTGAAACTTCATCACCTTTACAAATGGTTAAAAATCTATAATTTACTACAAATTTAAAACTTTTCTAATAAGAAATTTATCTCTTTATAAGTAAATGATCTAAGGATAATCTTATACCAATAAATTAGTGGTGAAAGTCCTCTAAAACCAATATAGTATATATTCTCTTTGCTTTCCTTGTAACATTTCTTTGTATTAGAAACAAAAGAATTTTTGTGTCAATGTTTAAATAAATTTTTTTTATATTCTATTTGTTAAGTATCCAATTAATATAAGATAGAATTTGACAAATCAGGTTATATGATAACTTCAATATTTGATAAGTACAGGTGAAAATAATTACACATTTCTACTTAGTTATCATGTTATTGAAAATTGAAAAGTGTCTAAAACATATGACCATAGTATATTAAAACATAGGTTTCCTCTTCATATTTATACTAATTTATTAAATTGACAATCAAATTAGGTTATATGTTAACTTTAATATTTGCTAAGTGAAAATAATTATGTATTTCTACTTATCTATCATGTTACTGAAAATTAAAAGGTGTCTAAAATAGATAACTATGGGTATATAAGAACATAAGTTTCCTATTCATATTTATACTAATTTATTTCTTTATGATTATTGACATTGTTATTTTATATTTTATTTTTGTTGTTAAGTATCATATACTTATAATGAAAAAAAGAACTTCTATTATTAACCATAAAGAGTTTTTTACCCTTAAGTTTTAAGATTCATGATTTGAGTTTTGTATATGTGCAGTGCTCTATATGTAGTAGGATGATAAAAGTTTCAAAAGTCATAATAAAATAATTTGTATATATATAATTTAGTTGTATTTACATATAGAGATATAATATAATATTAATTATTTGGGTAAAAGATATAGACCTTGCTTATGGTTTAAGAAGTATCAGAAAAACTTCTTGATCTTTAAAATTCTAAAAAAGAACTCCTTCTAGTTTTCAGTTTTTCAGAAAAATCCTTTCTTTTAGACTTTGGTTAAAAAATAACGATAAAACACACATAGTATATCAGACATGGAATAATCAAATGTCGCTAATATGGTAATCCAACTCTACTATTAAACCTAATTAGAACGAATTAAATTTGAGTTAATTAATAATTTAAGATAATTATAATAAATTATTATTTTGAGTTGGATTTAATTAGTTCAACTCCAGTTTAAGAGTTGAGTTGAATTGTTATGTAAGTAATATTTTATTAGTCCACATCTGATGTTCATATTGTGTATATTTTGTTGTTATTTTTTAAACTAAAATCTAAAAGGAGTTTTTCTAAAGAACTAAAAACTAGAAGGATTTTTTTAAAGAATTTTAAAGATCAAGGTTTTTTAACCTTTAAAGGAGGTTTATGTCTTTTACCCTAATGATTTAGTTCATTATGAATTGTCTAATATATATAACTTGTATTTATCGTATTAAGATCAAGAAATACAATACATTATATGTTGAATTTTATTTCAACACATTTATATTCCATTTCTTGTTATATTTCTAGTGATACATAATATTGATCTTTATTAGTACATATACAAATTTTGACTGAAGGTGATTTTATTTATAGTTTTTTGAGAAATTAAAGAAGTTATATTGGGTTTAATAGAATTGGTCAAAAGACTTACAAAACCTCAAATTAAGGGCAAAAGCTAGGCCATGAGAATGTTCTTATAAACTACTAGGGACTACACTAGAAATTTTTGAGAATAAAAAGTTCAAGTACATCATATTTATATATGCTCTTTCAAATCCAGTATGTGTCTAGCATGTGTCGTTTGGGATGGATAGCTCCCAGATTTAGACTCTTCTACTATTGCGATTGTCAAGATGCATCTTCCAATTGTTAGCTAGCTACTTACTACAACTTAATATGGATAGAATTTATAATCAGTTGCATTCTTGTCCTTCTAATAAGATCATTTAGTAGTATATTTCTCTACATATCTTAGTTATAGAAGATCCTTTAATCTCGTTCATTCCAAATGCTATAAACCACACTATTAAGAGAGATCTTGAAGACCAAAAAGTCTCCCTTACGCACCAGATGATTTTGACAGCTCCACTCTATAATATTCAACCAACTAATTGATGGAGATTTTAGTTGCAAATTTGAAGGATTCCCTTCCATATATAGGAGGAGTAATCACACTTGAAGAATAGGTAATCCAGTGTCTCTCACCTATTTACATAAAACATATATCCATATAGTAGTTAAGAATCTTGAAACTTTGGCGACGGTGCTCAATTTCCCTTTGATTGCTGTCCATAAGATGAAGGAAGCATAAGGATTACATTACTTGAACTAGATCAATCTCTTCCATTTAAATTTGGCTACTTGATTCCTTAAAAGAAATCTGTAGGTTGAGCTAGAAAATAATCCTAAAGTGGGTCTCCTACAAATGGATCTTATCTTCTTTGTTAGGAATTAAGCTCAAACTATAAGGTGGTTTATTAGAGGAATCATTAACTTGTGGTCTAAATATCTTGCTTTATTTCTCATCATTTTGGGTATAATGACAATGAGTGGAATAACATTTTTAATGAATCAAGTTCAACATCTCTTGTTAAGGGACCAAAATGGCTCCAATTATTAAAAGTCAATTACTAAAAGCTTAGTGTTAGATTCAGTCCTTGAGTTCTTCAATAATGGAAAAATGTTGAAGGAGATAAATAAGACCTTTATTTTTCTTATCCCTGAAGTAAAAGCTCCTAATTCACTAAAAGAATACAAACCTACTTCTTAATGTGTCAAGTTCAACATCTCTTGTTTGAGAAATAAGAGCACTAAATATAACTTCACGTATTAAACATTTTGGTGGATAGAATTATTTGTGTTACTTTTTTTTCTCATAGATTTCTTTCATTTATGAAGTTTGACTTGTATTCTTTAGGTGTGTTTCTCTCTTCTTTCAATCATAAATTTTTTGGAAAATGAATAAATATTTCTTTAACCGTAGCAAAGCTCTTTCAACATTGCTATGATTACACAAACATCCTGATTCTATTAAATAATTAAACAAGAAGAAAGATATTCTATGTGATTAAAAATTCCATATGATTTTTACTATAAGAGAAAGATTGTTTTAAGCTTTTTTTCTATTATTGTAGCTCTAATCCAGTTGATTGTATCCTCAGTTAGTTGATGCTTGCTTGCTTTGACTCGTCTTTATATCCTTTTATTTCTTTTTTTCCACATGGAATAGAATATTGTTATGAATGCTGTTTTGAAGAGCACTCACATTCTATTTTTGGTGATTTGCTAGCTTGGTAATCCAGTAAAGAGTTTCAATCCATTCATAGTTTTGGAAAGATTTTACCAGTTTATGTAAGATTTTTCTCCACATTTATTTGGAGTACTTGCACTGGAAAAACAAGATATTTTTGTCTTCTTCAACTTCTTTACATAGGACATAAATGGGTTCATATGAGCCAAACCAACTATTTTTAGTTATGATTATATTTTTAATAACAAGCCAGGTGATTAGGGAACATTTGGGATTCAGGGCATTATTCCATAACAACTCAAACTATGGAACATTCCCACTACTATTTTGAAGGATCTTACAGCATGATTTATTAGTAAAGACTCCTTTGGAATTTGGGATTTAGGTAATGCTATCTTCATTGTTCCAATAAGTGATTTGAGGTTGATATTCTGCTAAGTGGATGAACCCTCTAAAGTTGTTTGACCATACTCTATTTTGGATGAGTGAGGAGACCTTGACATTAAGTGGAATTCTGTTCCTTAGAAGAAACATCTTATTTCTTTACAAAAGGGGACTAGATTTTGACTAATTTTCATACTAAAACCATATGCTTTTACCATTCCCCAGATTCTGTTTTATCCAAGGATATATTAGATTTCTCAAGTTTAGCATATGAATGAAAACCCAAGCAAGTTCCCTAGAAATTGACATATGCCTAAAGTTTTGATTCCTAACGTATACATCATGCATCCACTTGATCTCGATAGCATTTTTATCCATATTAAACATCCATATCATTTTACATATAAGGACTTTTTGTATTAATGGCATTGGAATGATTCCCAATCCTCCTTTTCTTTCTAGAGTAGTTATTTCACTTTATTTGAATTTTTCTCCTTTAGAGTTTTCTGTTTTCCTTAACCATAAAAAGCTTTGATAATTCAATCAATCTCTTTGATTACTCTCTTTGGGAAGATTATGTGAGCTATACAATGAATGTGCTTGTTGTTGAGAAATGAGATGATCAGTGCAACTCTAGTAGCAAATGATAGAAACATATTTTACCAAGCATTAATCTTGGACTTGTACTTATTAATAAACGGAATACAGTCAGAATATCTTGGCTTAGGAGATGAAATAGTTACTCCAAGGTATTTGAATGGGAAAGGTAGAAAACTTAGACCTAAGATCCTGCTTAGAACAATTGAATTTCTAACATCAATAGAACAAATCATGTTGTTTTTCTCTATATATACTTTGAGCCTGGACCAATTTGAGAAAAGCTTAAGGATATCTATAAGTATTTAAAAAAAAAATCTCTATATATACATTGAGCCCTGACCAATTTGAGGAAAGCTTAAGGATATCCATTCGTATTTTAAAAAATGAACTTTTACACCACTTAATAGAATGATATCATCTACAATCAACAAATGAGTAAGCTTGAGTTCTTTACATTTATGATGATATTGAAACCTTCCATTACATTTTGTAAATTTTGGACAACCCTTCCATTACTAAGGTGAATATTTAAGGGGATAGAGGATCTCCTTGTCTAATCCCATTAGCACAATTAAAGGGCTTTGTAAAAACTCAATTAATTAGAATGCTAAATGAAGAAGTTTGAATGCATAT
Source organism: Erythroxylum baracoense (assembly GCA_025629805.1). NCBI lineage: Eukaryota > Viridiplantae > Streptophyta > Magnoliopsida > Malpighiales > Erythroxylaceae > Erythroxylum > Erythroxylum baracoense. The sequence goes on from JAOTAY010000190.1 coordinate 22,465,873, forward strand.
CATGATCCACTTATGAATTAAATTGGGAACTCGAGTGCTTTAGGACATGATTGAATAAATTTCTGCCCCACTGTATCAAAAGCCCTATAAAAATCAATCTTCCATAAACAACTATTAATACCTCTTCCTGAATTGTGTTTTTTCAGCATCTCTTATAGTAGGAGAATTTTATCCCTATTGATATTCTTACTATGATGGCCCCCTCAGCTGGAATTTTTGCTTCTTTTAACCTTTTAGCTAGAAGTTTTGCTATTTCTTTATAAATAGTGTTGCAATAAGATATTGGTCGATAATCCACCAATAAGGAATTTGTTTCATAAGGATAAGGCATATGTAGCTATGATTCAACTCCTTCAATGTTTTTGATAAGGCTAGGCATTCTAGAACTATTTCTATAAATAGATTACCAGTATCTCCTAGGTTTTCTAAAAGAAGCATGCTAAAAACCCATTTGGCCTAGGTGCTTTTGAAAGATGCAAGCTGAATAACACTTCTTTAATTTCTTGATTGTTTAATGGAGCAATTAAATAATCCCTAGCATTTTGACTTATAGAATAATCAAAGTATCTTTTTAGATTGAATTCATTTTTTAATGCCTTTTCTATTCCTATCAAATTCAAGAAGAAATCTCGAGCAAGCTTTCACAAGGAAGGTTGGTTAAAGAATGTGTCACCTAAATTGTTATTAAATTTTACAATCTTGTTCATGTTCCTTCTTAATAATAGAGATGCATTAAAGAATTTTGTATTTGAATCCCCAGCCCTTAACCAATTTGAGAAAAGCTAAAGGATACATTAAAGAGATGATTCTAGCTTTCAGCTTTAAGATGGAAATGTGCAAATTTAGTGCCTTTTGGTGTTCTTTAACACTTTGAGCTTCTTCTATCCTTAAGTTATTATTGAAAGGGTGTTGGTATCAAGCTTCCTAAGCCTCTCTTAGCTTCAACTTATTTTCTATAACCCTTTTAGTTTGATTCTTGGTAAAGGACTTGAGAGTTTGTTTCACCTTTTTGAGTTTTTGTAAGAGCTAGTAAGATTTGTATCCTATAACATTTTGGTTCCAATAGCTTTGAATTATTTCAAGAAATCCTTCTTGTTGAGTTAGTCTACTGAAAAATATAAATGTAACTCTAGACTTCTTTAAATCAATGAGATTATGAATATGGACGTATGACTAATCTAAGAATAAATTTTCACTAAAAAGGAATGAGAAAAAAGATCTAACCAAGCTTGATTAACAAGGCTTAATCAAAAATTTCCTAACTAGCATATTTCCTTACTGATTGTTGGACCAAGTTAGTAGCCTACTAGTAAAGCTGAGATCTACTACATTCACTTTATGAAGCAAGTTTGTTAAATCCTTGTCTGTTCCTATATTGAACATCCTTACTCCATCTGATTCCTGAGATGATAAGATGCAGTTGAAATCTCCAATCATGAACTATGGATTTGAATTGTAGCTTCAATGGACTGGATATTTTCTCATAGTGTCTCCATTTGGAAATAAAAGTTTGAAGCATAGACAAGAGTTAGATCAAAAGTTGAATTCACTCCATCCATTTGGGATTTTAAATGCATATGTTGATCACTCTCCTCAACTACTTGAACATTTATCTTGTTTAAGTTATATAGGCAAATAATTCTTCCATTATGCTCCCTAAAAGTTTGAGGTCACCTTGCATCTTTGGTGATCTTATTTTAGTTTCAAAAAGCATTACTGTAACACCCCACTCCTGCAACACATGTACCCGACATCCTGAGGAATATCCGAGTTCGTGCCCCGCGAGGGTGGCATGTTATAGCACTCGATCATTCAAATTT
>JAOTAY010000190.1:22480443-22492863 GCA_025629805.1 Erythroxylum baracoense
TGAGATGTGTTGTCCTAATTTCTCTGATTGCTCTCTCGTGTACCCGTTTCCCTGGTCCGACCCGTGATATGGGAACGCGACGTTATACTTATTCTTTAATAATCACCTACACATTAATTTAAGTATTTTCATACTTTAATTGATGAGAACAATTAAACATAATATGTGCTAGTTTTATCGTTTCAACAATATTCCTTCATGATATAACTGCAACTAAAAACATTTAAGAACAATACATAAATGTAAATTGAATCTTACCATTATGATCTTATCATAATTTCAATTACATGGTAATTATTCAAAGGATTTTATCTTCAGTATTAAAACATCAAATGTAATTAACTTAATACACAAAGATAAAGAATGTCTTTTCATTAATTAAGTAATAATGTCATACATCAAATTGCATCCTAAAGATTGGCTGCAAGTGCACAAACTAACAATCTCCCACTTGCACTAAAGTCAATCGCCTATGTATCTTATACATATCCATCTATATGCTGATCATGTCTCTTTTGAGACAGTGACTTAATGAGAGGATATGCAAGATCCTTTTCCACAAGAACTTGCTCCAATACTATGTCTTTCCACTCCATTATCTCCCTGATCAACTAAAACTTCCTGATTACATATTTGGATCGTTGATGAGACCTTGGTTCCTTTACCTATGCAATAGCATTGTTATTGTTACAATACAATACTATAGACTCAATAATGTTAGGAACCACTTCAAGTTCAATAATGAACTTCTTAATCCAAATTGCTTTCTTTGTTGCCTCGGACACTGAAATGTATTATGCCTCAATTGTTAAATCTAAAATGGTTAGTTGTTTGGAGCTCTTCCAATTTATTGCACCACCATTTATAGTAAAGATGTACCCTAACTGTGATATACTATCATCAGGATCTGACTGGAAACTGGCATCTGATATCCTTAACTCTCAGTTCAGCTCCTCCATAGACCAAGATAACATCTGCAGTTCCACTTAAGTACTTTAAGATATTTTCACATCTTTCTAGTAATACTCACCTAGATTGGCTTGAAACATGCTCGTTATGCTCAAAGCATAAGAGACATCTTATCTAGTACATAGCATCGTATACATAATTGATCTAATTGTTGAAGCATGCAGCATACAATCCATTTTATCTCTTTCCACTTATGTCTTTGGACAAATACTCTTTAAGAGAGAAATCTCACACTACATAGGTAAGAATCTCCTCTTGGAATTCTCCATGCTAAACCTTTTTAACACTTTGTCTATGTATGTGGATTGGGATAACCCAAGCAACCTCTTTGATCTATCTCTATAGATCTTTATTCATAGAATATAGGTTGCTTCTCCCATATTCTTCATCGAGAAGTTTTAGATAACGAAATCTTTACGGAATGAAGCATAGTTATGTTATTTCCAATCAGCAGCATGTCATCATATATAGTACTAAGAAAATGACGACACTTCCACTAACCTTCTTGTAGACACATGGTTCATCCACATTTTTTATAAAATCAAACTCTTTGATTGTCTAATCAAAACAGATGTTCCAACTCTGTGACGCTTACTTAAGTCTATAAATGGACTTTTGCAATTTGCATGCTTGATTACGAAATCTCTTAGATTCAAAATCTTCAGGTTGTTTCATATACACATTCTCCTACAAATTCCTACTAAGAAATGCAATTTTGACATCCATCTATTAGATTTCATATTCATGATATAAGGCTATAGCTAATAAGATCCTTATGAATTTTAGCATATTTATTGTTGAAAAGGTTTCATCAAAATCAACCCCTTATTTTTATTTGTAACCTTTAGCTACTAACCTTGCTTTATACGTATGTACATTATCATCCATGTTAATTTTCTCTTAAAAACCCACTTGCATCCAATAGGTACAATACCATCAGATGCATCTACTAAAGTCCGTACTTAGTTAGTGTATATGGATTCCATTTCAGATCTCATAGCTTCTTGCCATTTTAAAGAACCAATGTCATAAATTGCTCCTTTAAAAGTTGTAGGCTTATCCTATATGAGTGACACATTACCATTCCCTTGCTTAATATGTATATCTAATCTAGTGGGGGGATAACGTATCCTACTAGTACGTCGCAGACTATGTGTCTCTTCAACTTTCGATTATACATCATATGTATCAACTTGAGGTTTTTGTTCCATCTCGATGTGTATTTATGGCTTTTGAAATTCTCTAAGTTCTACCTCACTCCCATTACTTTCTCTGAGAATAAATTCTCTTTCTAAGAATGTAACATGTCTTGAGATAAACACCTTTTGCTTAATAGGATGGTAAAATTGATATCCAAAACTCTCTTTTGGATACCCCACAAATTTGCATTTATCTTATTTAGCTTGAAGCTTATCAAATATACCAAGCTTCATTAAGCAACACACACCCAAATCTTTAAATGTGACAATCTTGGTCTTCTACCAGTTCATATCTCATATGGTGTTTTGTCAACTGATTTGGATGGAACTTTATTTAGAAGGTAAATAGCAATTTCAATGGCATATCCCCAACAGGAGATAGGAAGGACTGCATGACTCATAATGGAATGTACTGTATTTAATAGCAGACGATTTCTCCTCTTAGATACTCCATTATATTGTGGGAATGCAGGAGGAGTCCATTGTGAGAGAATCTCATTCTCTTTTAAGTAACCAAGAAACTCGTGGTCTAATACCTCGATATGATCTAAATGTCTTAATACTTTTACCTATTTGTTTCTTAACCTCAAGTATAAATTCTTTGAACTTTTTAAAAAATTTAGAATTTTGTTTCATGATAAGTGTGAATTGCATCATGTTTTAGGGCTTAGTTTGTTATGTATTTTAAGTGTTAACTTAATCGTTTAGTATGTGTTTAGGTTAAAATTGTTAGTTTGTTAATTAATTGTGTTTAAGTGTTTTTATGGGTTAGTCAAGTATTTGAGCTTAATTATTATGTCATTGAGATATCTTGATGTGTTTGTTAGTGTTTCAGGGTCTACATCAAAGAATGGAGAAGTTTCAGAGATACTAAGGCTGAAACAACAACTCACTATCGTGGTATAATAGGCCATGATCGTGACAGAAGCAGTGGAGTTATTCCACGATCGTGGCCTATATGCCACGATCATGACAAAAGCCCAAAACACATCCCACGATCATGACAAAGGGCTCAAATGTGGCCCATCATTGTGGCATGCAGGGCCATAATCGTGGCTTGCATCGGGTAGACGTGCAAACAAGTAAAAACGTCAAGTTTTGAGGGATTTTTGGGCCTTTTTGACCCTAAAAGAACCCTAGGACTGCTCAGAACACAAAGGGTATTTAAAGAATAAGACAAAGGAGCAGAGAGAGCTTTTGCATCAGCCACCATTGATAAACCGTAGAGAAAGTTTATTGAGAGATTGAAAAAGAGGAGAAGGAAGAGAGACGTGGAAAAGAAGCTAACGCGAAATACTTCCCGGAACAGGAGATTTCTTGACGTTGCTGCCTCCATCATCCATTCAAATCTTGTTTCTGGTTTATTTTCAATTTTATTAATGTATAGAATTGGAATAGTCGTTGACGATAGGATTGTGTGAATGTTGAGGATGTCTAAACTCACCTTCGGGTTGTTTTATCTTTGATTTAATGAAATTTGATTGCTTGTGTTTTTACTGGATTTATTGTAGTTTAATTTCTGCAATTGCATAACTTGATGATAAACTGAGAGGGTGAATCGAGTGAAAATTAATTAAATTGGGCTAATGAGAGTTAGGTAATCTAATAGAATGAGAATTAAATCAAATCGGTAAATTGTGTGAAGAAAGATCTTGCATAGGTTCCCGATAGTTTTTGGACAACTTTAGATCTAATAGGGTTTTGGATAGACTGTTAATCGAGAGACCAATTCCCATAATCTGATTAGGGTTTATAAATTAGGTTAATGGTTATAACTCGAGAGAGAATAATCAACTCTAAGACCGTCTAGAACCAATAATCTAATGATTCATAGTCAATTAGGTTAGCATTAAAGATACATAAAATTTCCCTTTCTCTCAATTAGTAGTCCTTTACTTCGATTCTTGAATGTGTGTGTTGCAACTGCTATTTTGTTAATATCTTCATAATTGATTCTTGGATTTGAATTATGTGATTGAATTAAATTCTTGCCTTAGTTTTGTTACATTTTGAATTACTGGGCATTATTTTGGCCTTAGATTTTAGGATTACATTAACCCTTCTCATGGGATCAACACCTTAGGTACTATATAAACGACCCTTGCACTTGCAAATTATCGAGGTTAAATATTAAAACTTACACATATCAGAAAATCGCGATCATTTCGTTAAGTACACATAACCATATCTAGAATGACCATCTCTGAATGTAATAAAATATGAAAATCCATTTTGAGCACTAGTGGACATAGGGCCACATACACCTGGATGTATTTGCTCTAGTAACTCACTTACATGTTTTCCCTTTCCATTAAAGGGTAGTTTGGTCATCTTTTCCAACAAACAAGATTCAAAAGTTTCATATGATTCATAATTAAAAGGATCTAAATATCCTTCTTTATATAACTTTGTGATTCTAGTTTCATTGATATGACCTAACCTACAATGCCATAAATAAGATGGATTTTAGTCACTTAACTTTCTTTTCTTGCTATTTATGTTAAGAATCAGCCTTTCAAGATCTAACTCATACAAACCATTTATAAGTAATCCAAATCTATAATAAACATCATCTTTATAAAAAGAACAACTCTTATTCTTAATAATAAAGAAAATCCATTCAAATACAAATAAGAACTAGAAATGATGTTTCTTGTAATAACAGGAACATAATATCAATTATTAAGTTTAATACAAGGCTAGAAAGTAAAGCTAAACTACAAGTTCCTACAGCTAATACAATAACTCTTGCTCCATCGCTAACTTGTAGGTCCACTTCGCCTTTCCTTAACAATATAATCCATGTTAACGTCTGCATGTTATTACCTATGTGAGAACCATAACTAGTATCTAATACCCAAATATGTGGAATAGAAGTAGAAAGATTGAAGACAATTATAAACGTACCTAAAGATACAACTTCCTTAAGCTTCTTATCTTTTAAGGAAGCAAGATAAGATTGACAGTTCCTCTTCCAATGTCTATTGTCTCTGCAGTGAAAACATGTGCCCTTGTCATTGATCTTCTTCTTGACAACTCCTTTGGCCATTACTACACTAGTAAAAGCCTTTTATTTCTTATTCTTATTCTTTGTAGAGCCCATTTTCTTGCTTTTAGAAGAACCCACAACAAGTACAGATTGGATTCCTTCTTAAGACATCCTTTCATAATCTTAAGCATGTTCAACAATTCGGGAAATGTCATGTCCTTCTGGTTCATATGAAAGTTCATGATGAATTATGAAAAGCTCGAACTTAGAGACTGCAACACCAAATCAATGCTCAACTCACGATCTATGACAAACATAATTGGGCTAATTTTTTAATATACCCAATCATCTTCAGCATTTGCAAGTTGACTGAAGATCCTTCTTCCATCTTACATTAAAATAACACCTTGGAGAATTGATACCGCTCCACTCTACTTTATGCATCAAACAACTCCTTGAGATACAGAATCATAGTAAGTGCGTCCATGTTTGCATGTTGCCTCTGAAGCTTTGGAGCATGCTAGCCTACATCACATATGTGGCTTACTCAACATCATCAATACAATGTTGATACCTCGCCCAAACCTTCTGCCACTCCTGAACAAGGTTCTGGTAGAGTAGGAGTGTCAAGAACATATAATTTCTTTTCTTTCCTGAGAACTAATCTCAGGTTTTGAAACTAGTCTAAGAAGTTAGGTCTAGTCAGCTTGTTAGCATCTATAATGCTCCTCAACGTCAGGTTGGTACTCATCTTCTAATTTGATGACTAAAAGGCATAAAAGAACAAGTATTAGTTTATACCCTAAAATAAAATAAAATAAAATAAGGACTTTAAAAGTATTTGATTATTCCCACTATATTATTTAAAATAATAGCCCTCACTATTAAATCGAGAAATTATCAAATAATTTCTTAGTGGACTAGGATCTTATTCAAAAATATTTGATCTTTAGTTTGCTTAACAAACCAACTAAATTTAAATTAGGGAGATAACATCTTTATCAATCATATCTTATGTGACTCTTAAAATATTAGGTGACAACTCTTTGCAAAAATATATCACATATATTTTTCCTAACCCTCCCTCTCAATACATACAATCATAAGTTTGCTCATCCAGATCATACAAATTTGGTTAACCCTCCCTTTTAATCAAAACTTTTGCTTGATTCTAATTATTGATTTGATAACTAATTTAATTTAATAATTCATCTCTTGAAAAATTAAACTAAATTCCAAAATATTCCTATTAAAAACTATCCCTTGAAAACAATTTTCAAAATTTGGGAAAACACTTTTTCAATTTTATTAGGAATATAAACTAATTTAATCTCCATTAAAGAATATAATTGAAATTAAGGCCTTTCAAAATATTAAAAAAAAATAAAACAAGTGCGAGAGGCTGTCTAGCACTTGTAGTGTTTGTAGTGTAGGCACGTGCATCCACGTCTGTTCAGACGTGTTATGGAGAACGGATGTGTCTCACACGCTCCCATCATTTTTGCAAACGTTCATAAGAAATGTCTGTAACTTCTCATTTCTCTAACGCTCCCGCGGTCACCAAACTGTCAAGCAACATTCAAGGCTCTCTAACTCCACGTTGTTCTAATTGTCGCTTCAGTTTCTCCATCTCCGTTTTGCCTCATTCTGCCATTGCGCCTTGGTTTTCACCTCGACATCTTCCCACGGTCGAGTCCCCATCTAAGGGAAAAATGCAAGACCACTGATTAGCGTCACTAGGGTGAAGGGCAGTGGTCAACTCTCACTAGACTGACTACGTCAATTATAGCCCAAGTTATATCATTTCTCATCCTGGGACCCATTACTCTATATGTCAATGAAGACATTCTTCATGAAACATGTACTCTGACTAGAGATTTCCAAGTAATGACCCTGATAGGAGGCCATAGGTATCAACTTCTGCTATCACAGAAGTAGTGAATCCTCTATTGGCTACTCAATTACCTTCAAATACTTCAAGCTATACCTAATCACCACCCTATCAGTGACCATTGCAAGGTAATAAGGAATAGAGTCAAAACACATAATCAGTATCCAAGATATCCTTGAGTACCTCAAGTCTAAGGATACTTGGACCATTGCTATGATGAGATTATCACTGACATTAAAATAGGACATCCATGTGATGATCTCATGTTAGGTCATCGAATATACTTACTACCTCTAGTAAGCATCCATATCTCAACTCTAAACATCTCATGTTTACAATTTCTTAGATTCATTGCTTGATCAAATCAAGGAGTTTGACATGTGCTAGTTTATCCGAATTAACGATGTCTAGTCTCATTAGTCCAATAACTAGGGATAATTTAAATACTAACATAATTGTATATGATAGGAATCTTAGTAGTATGATCACATCATAATTTCCTTCATATTATGTCATATATCATGGACTTCATTAATTTGCTTATAGATCAATATCAATCCATAAATAATGAACACCAAATTAATGAAATATGCTTTTCTTTATTATTGAAAATAAATTCTGTACACAACTTTGTACAAAACCCACTAAAGACTACTCTAACAAATTTCCCCACGTGACCTAAAACCAATCGACTTGTTATCTAATACCATAAGCAAGTACATGAGAATCAAAGCTATTATGTGACAATGGTTTCGTCAACAAATCAGCAATATTCTACTTGGTGGGAATTCTCTCTAGCTATACATCTCCTCAACCAATGATCTCCCTGATCAGATGATATCTACGAAGCATGTGCTTGGATCGTTGATGAGACCTTAGTTCCTTCACCTGAGCAATAGCCCTATTGTTGTCATAATACAACTGTATAGGCTCATCACTGCTAGGAACCACACCACGTTCAGTAATGAACTTTTTGATCCAAACTGCTTCTTTGGCTACATCTAAAGCTGCAATGTACGCTACCTCGGTTGTTGAATCAGTAGTCGTCTCTTATTTGGAACTCTTCCAACTGACTGCCCCACCATTCAATGTGAATATATAACCTGATTGAGATTTGGAATCATCCGTATCAAATTGAAAACTGGCATCTGTATGCCCACTCACTTTTATAATTCCATCTCCATATATTAAAAAAACATCCTTAGTCCTTAACAAGTACTTGAGGATGTTCTTGACAGCCACCTGGTGACCCTCACCATGATCCAATTGGTATCTGCTTGTAACACTTAGAGCATATGATGCATCAAGTCTTGTACATAGCATAGCGTATATGATAGATCCTATTACAGATGCATACGGGATCATATTCATACGCGTCCTCTCATCTTAAGTATTAGGATGCGTAGATTTTGACAGTGTTATCCCATGAGTCATGGGAAGATACCCTCTCTTGGACTGCTCTATGCTAAACCTCTTTAACATCTTGTCTATGTACGTTGATTATGAAAGACTAAGTAACCTTTTTAATCTATCTATATAGATCTTTATCCTAAGGATATAAGTTACTTTACCGAGATCTTTCATGGAAAATTATTTGGATAACTAAATCTTCACAGATTGTGGCATAGAGACATCGTTTCCTAGTAATAATATGTCAGCTACATATAGTATAAGGAATACGATTGCACTCCCACTAATCTTCTTATACACATAGGTTCATCCAGATTTTGTGAGAAACTGAACTCTTTTATTATCTCATCAAAGCAGATATTTCAACTCCTGGATGCTTGTTTCAATTCATAGATGGATTTCTGAAGCCTACATACCTTTACACCAGTATAGGAGATCAAGCCCTCTGGTTGCATCATAAACACATCCTCGGCTGGATTTCCATTTAGAAAAGTTGTCTTCACATCCATTTTTCATATCTCATAATCATAATGTGCGGCAATAGCTAGGAGTATCCTAATAGATTTAAGCATTGCTACTGGGCTGAAGGTCTCGTCTTAGTTTATTCCTTGTCTTTGACGGAAACCTTTGGCCATAAGCCTTGCTTTATAGGTAATCACATTACTATCCATGTTAGTTTTATTTTTGAAAACCAATTTACAGCCTATGGATTTTATTCCTTCGGGTGTCTTAACCAAAGTCCATACTTAGTTTTCATACATGGAATCCATTTATGCTTTTATAACACTAAGCCGTTTCTCAGACTCTAAACTCTTCAGAACCTCTTCATAGGTAGTAGGCTTATTATCTTGTATAAGCAATACGTCATTCTGTTCATTCACGAGAAATCCATATCTTCCAAGAACAGAGCGTATCCTATGTGACCTACGAACTTCCTGTGTTGAAGAAGGTTAAACTATTACTACATCTATATGAGTCACAGTCTCAGGTTCAGGCAGTTGATCTGCGTCTGTTCAAGCATCTTGAACTTCTTTAAGTTTAATTTTGCTCCCACTGTCTTCTTTTAAAAGAAACTCTTTCTATAAAAAGACAACATGCTTTGAAACAAACACTTTTTGTTCCTCAGCAAGGTAAAATTGATATCCTATTGTTTCTTTAGGATATCCTATGAGCAAACACGCGTCAGACTTCACATCAAACTTATTTGACTATATTTGCTTCATATAAGCTAGACAGCCCCAAACTTTCCAATGAGAAAAACGGGGTTTTTTGTTAGTCCACATCTTATATGGAGTAACATCAACTATCTTTGATGGAACTTTGTTTAGCAAATAAACAACTGTCTCAAGTACATACCCCCAAAAGGATTTTTGTAAATTTGCAAAGCCCATCATCAACCGTACCATGTCGAGCAAGGTTCGATTTCTCCTTTCGGCAACACCATTATGTTGTGGTATGTAAGATGGAGTCTATTGAGATAAAATCCCATTATCTTTGAGATAATCTAAAAATTCTTAGCCTAAGTATTCCCTACCTCACTCAGATTGTAGTGTCTTGATACCTTCCTAGGTTGTTTTTCTACTTCATTTATGACTTTTCAAGTGCGTCAGATTTATATCTCATCAGATATAGATACCTATATTTCGCTTCATCAAATGCCCCGTCTCCTTCAAGTATTTCTGTTATTAAGGTTAATATTGTTTCTGGTCATAACATATGGGTATTAGATACTGGTTGTGGCTCACACATATATAATGATATGTAGGGCCTTAGGGACAATGGACAGCTCGTGAAGGGAGAACTGGACCTGTGTGTGGTCAATAGAGCAATAGTTACTGTATGAGTCGTAGGCACTTATTTTTTGTCACTCCCTTATAAGCTTGTAATTAAACTGGATGGTTGTTATTTTGTACCTATTTTAACAAAGAATATATTGTCTGTTTCTTATTTAAATAAAGCTAGTTTCCATTTAAATTTCAATAGCAATGGTTGTTTTATTAGTTTGAATTGAATGCTCTATGGTACTAGTACATTATACAATGAAATTTACATATTAGATATGTCGCATCTAATTATGAATGTCAATGACACAAAAAGACATAAACGAGATAATTTAAAATCAACTTACTTATGGCATTGTCACCTTGGCCATATAAATAAGAGACGCATAGCTAAGCTCCACAAGAGTGATAGTTTAGGGTCATTTGATTATGAATCATATGACGTGTGAATCTTGTTTATTAGGCAAGATGACTAAGTTACCCTTTAAGGGAAAGGGTGAACAAGCTACTGAAGTATTAGACCTAATACATTCAGATGTATGTGGTTCGATATCCATCCATGCCAAAAGTGGTTTTCTTTACTTCACTACCTTTATTGATGACTATTCTCAATATAGGTATCTATATCTAATGAGATACAAATCTGATGCATTTGAAAAGTCAAAAATGAAGTAGAAAACCAACTTGGGAAAGGTATCAAGACACTACAATCTAATCGAAGTGGGGAATACTTAGACCAAGAATTTTTTATTATCTCAGAGATAATGGGATTTATCTCAATGGACTCCACCTTACACACCACAACACAATGATGTGGCCTAAAGGAGAAACAGAACCTTGTTGGACATGGTATGGTCGATGATGGGCTTTGCAAATTTACAAAAATCTTTTTAGGGTATGCACTCAAGACAGTTGTTTATTTGCTAAATAGAGTTCCATCAAAAACAGTTGATGTTACTCCATATGAGATGTGGATGAACAAAAAATCCTATCTTTATCATTTGAAAGTTTAGGGCTGTCCAGCTTATATGAAGCGAATACATTCAGATAAGCTTAATGCGAAGTTTTACAAGTGTTTGTTCATAGGATATCCTAAAGAAACAATGGGATATCAATTTTACCTTGCTGACGAACAAAAAGTGTTTGTTTCAAAGCATGTTATCTTTTTAGAGAAAGAGTTTCTTTTAAAAGAAGACAGTAGGAACAAAATTGAACTTGAAGAGATTCAAGATGCTCAAACAAATGCAGATCAACTGCCTAAACCTGAGACTGTGACTCATACAGATGTAGTAACAGTTTAACCTTCTTCAACGCTGGAAGTTCGTAGGTCACGTAGGATACGCTCTATTCCCAAGAGATATGGATTTCTTATGATTGAACAGAATGACATATTGCTCATAGAAGATAATGAGCCTACTACCTATGAAGAGGTTCTGAAGAGTTCAGAGTTTGAGAAATGGCTTAGCGCCATAAAAGTAGAAATGGATTCCATGTATGAAAACTAAGTATGAACTTTAGTTAAGACACCCAAAGGAATAAAACCCATAGGGTGTTAATAGGTTTTCAAAAAGAAAACTGATATGGATGGTAATGTAATTACCTATAAAACAAGGGTTGTGGCCAAAGGTTTCTGTTAAAGACAAGGAATAGACTACGATGAGACCTTTATCCCAGTAGCAATGCTTAAATGTATTAGGATACTCCTAGCCATTACCGCTCATTATGATTATGAGATATGGCACATAGATATGAAGACAACTTTCCTAAATGGAAATCTAGCCGAGGATGTGTATATGACGCAACTAGAGGGCTTCATCTCTTATGGTGGAAAAAAGGTATGCAAGCTTCATAAATCCATTTATGGATTAAAATAATCATCTAGGAGTTGGAACATCTGCTTTGATGAGATAGCCAAAGAGTTTGGTTTCTCACAAAATCTGAATGAATCCTGTGTGTATAAGAAGGTTAATGGGAGTGCAATCATATTCCTTTTGCTATATGTAGATGACATATTATTACTAGGAAACGATGTCTTTATACTACAATACATGAAGATTTAGTTGTCCAAACAATTTGCCACGAAAGATCTCGATGAGGCAACTTGTATCCTTGGGATAAAGATCTATAGAGATAGATCAAAAAGGTTGCTTGGTCTTTCATAGTCAATGTACATAGATAAGA
>JAOTAY010000190.1:22492963-22506699 GCA_025629805.1 Erythroxylum baracoense
TTTTTTACATGTTTTCTTTACATTGCTTTTGTTAGTTATTTTAGCTTTATTTTATTTTCTTATTTCTAAAACCAAAACCCTCCTAAACCTAAACACCTATTATTTTCATTTCAGTAACTTTACACATACTCTTTGTAGAATCAACCTAGACTTACCACTGCTACAATAATAGGTCTAGTTTATTTTAACTAGCTTTACGACACACTGTCAATAAGTTTAGTCTTATACAATCTATGAAAAGTGATTTAGAATGGAAGCAAATGGAATCGATTCCATATGCATTTGTGGTTAAGAGCTTAATGTATGCTCATACATGTATGAGACCAAATATAAGCTTTGTAATGAGAATGTTGGGAAGATACAAGAGTAATCTTGGTATAAATCACTAGAAAGTTGTAAAGAAATTTATGAGATATTTGTAGGGAACTAAAGAATACATGCTCACTTTTAGGAGTCTAATCACCTTAAGGAGATTAGATGCTTAGATTCAGACTTTCATAGCTATATGAATACAATAAAATCCATTTTTGGCTACATTTATATATTTGTTGGAAGTGTCATCTTAATAAAGAGCTTGAAACGATTTGCAATAAATGTATCCACCATAGAGGCTGAGTTTATGGCATGTTTTGAGGTCATAGTTTAGTCTAAATAGTTGCGGAATTTTATTTTAGGGCTTAGGATTGCCAACAGTATAGTTAGGCAGTCGAAAATTTACTATGATAATTCTACAATAGTTTTCTCCTCCAAGAACAGCAAGTATTCCAAAAGTGCTAAACACTTGGAAATATTTTACCGTTAAGGATGAAGAATTTAAAAAACGTAGAGTGTTGATAGAGCATATTAGCAATGATCTTATATTAGCAGACCTTTTAACAAAAGGGGTTACCATCTAAAATATTTTCTGGTCATGTAAAAAATAAGGGTTTTATTTGTGCTAATGATTATTAGACAGTACTATTATGTTATCTTTTATTATATATTTGACACTCTTTGTGCTTTAATGACTGTATTATTTTCTTAATTTTTTGTTTTCTCTTCTAAATTTGATTGCAATATATATTATTGAAAACATAACTAAATCTTATCATATACTTCCCATTTATAGTTGTGATTAGGGAAAAGAGCTAGTATAGTAATATATGAAATGGAGCGTGTCAAATTAATTATAGTATATAACCACCATGACTCTTATTAGTCTTATACTTAATTATAATTACTAATGATATTGGTGTATGATGACTATCATACATTATGATTGTTTGAATTATTGATCTAATAGACTGCATAAAAATCATATAAGTCAAATGAGAGAATGTTGAAAATTAGCCCTTTAAATGACTCATGTGTTAAAAGGACAGTTAAAGGATTTAATAATTTATTAAAGGGCCTTTAGGCTTTTGGCATATTATGATAAGAAGTTTTAATGGTTGTTAGTGTTTTTAAATGTGTTAAGGTTTTGTCTCTGGCTGATAGAGTTTTGTCTTTTCACAAAATACTATCATATACGTAAGTGAGAGCAGAAGGTTGAGAAAGAAACAGACTAGGCAAGGAGTTTACATATAAGAATCGTTTTTGCATTACTTAACAATAGAGAAAGGTCGGTATTCATAAACTATGTCTTTATATTTGAATAAAACTCTTAATATGAATACACATATGTAAGCTCCATGAATTTTTGAATCCTAATATGTTCCATAAAAATTATGTTTAGATATTAGCATATATATGTTTTATTTAGGAGTGAAGTGGCGTTAAATATATCATGTAATTCTTTAAGATTTTTGTATATCTCTTTAATTTAATTTGTGTATATCTAATTTTTAATTTAATATAAGACTTTATTTATAATGTAATGAAAAAAATATAAGCTCAATGTTGTGTCTGCAGAATAGGTTCTTAAGATTATTCATTCTCTTTCTTAAGATTTTTTTTAATTTTGATATGGTATTATAGTTATATTTGTGTTTTCATAATCACATTTCTTTTAACTAAATGTGTTACAATTACATTATTTTAAAATTGTCACTTCAACCGATATAGCATATAGGCTGAAGCTTCTTATAAACAGTCATGCAAGCTGACATGTAAATAACTATGCAAGTTGAAATCATGTGTCACGTCAATAACTGAATTTTAAACTCTTTTCCACATTAATGACCCAAATGAGGTGCTACAATATTAATCAAATTGTCAACTATTGTTTGTAAAAAGAAAAAATAAAAAGAAAGAAACAACCACTAAACTTTATCTTTGAAACAAAATAATGATTATATTTTGATCCATGCTCATTTTGAAAAGCAATGATTAATAAATTCAATTGATTTAACCGGTTCAATTATAAAAATTTTGAACCGTACAATTTTTTGATTCAGTTTACTATAATAACTCTTGTTGTTAAAAATCGAACAATTTATTAATTAATAGGTCATTTTTTATTAATTAATAAATTCTTATAAACTAAAATAAATCAATTAATTCTCATTTAACAATATCTTTTTTAATTAAACTTCAAATTTTTCATAGGTAAAGATAATCTCTTTTAATCACATTTCAAAATTTTTAATTTTATTCAATCTTTAGCTGATTTTATAATGGTCTAATACTAGTTGAACCTTTTAAATTTTAAACCTCTTGTCTTATCGGTTTAACTTTCGATACAACTTTTAAAACATTGTTCAAAAGAATGTTAGGAATATTTTTTGTAACGAATCAACGCTACCTTTGTCAGCTGTGATTTATCTTGATCTTTAATCTCTCTCTCTATATATATAATTATACATCACTTTGATTTGATATATATTTCTTAATTTAATTCAAAATTCATCTATAAATAATAACTTTTGTTCTTATATAGAACACATAGATCGAATACAAAATATGCGAATTTTAGGAACTTTGTACTTTATATATGGAGTAGACTTCTTTATTTCAATATAATTAAACTTTTTAGGTTCAATTACAAAAAAAATCTCAAACTTTGTTCAATTTTACAATTATAACATAAACTTTAAAAAGTGACAATCAAATGCTCAAGCTTTTAATTTTTTTCAATTAAATACAAAAGTGGCAATTTTCACTTTTTTTTCAATTGGTGACATGACTTGTCACTATTTCAAAAACCCTAAATACGTATAAACGTTAGACCTAATTAAACTAACTAATTAAGTTTAACTAAACTACGTCATTTAATTAAACTAATTAATTAAACATAACAAAACTACGTCGTTTTGAGGTTGAAATATCTAAATCAAATAATATGTGTATGAGGTTCAATGATTTTAAAGAAGCATCGAATAAATTACCTCAGTTGGAGGATAAGAAGAAGTTCCAAACTGTGGATAAAGCAAAGGAGAGGCTGGATGAAGGGAAGCAAGAAGAAGCAAGACTAATATGTGACAACGGAGGAGTTGTTGGCAAAAAAGGAAGAGGAGGGTTTTGAAGTTGTACAAAAGGTGTCTGATATGCGTAGACCACAGATAAGGGTGTTAATAGCGAAAGAGAAAGCAAGGGAGAGTGATGTCCCGATGCCTGAGGCTTGGCATAACGTGAGATTGATTATGGATTTGGCTGAACTGGGTATCTAAAATACTGATAGGGATTTGAGAAATGAGAGGGAGATAGTTATTAGCTTGTAGGGGGTGAAGGAAAAGTTGGAAATAGAGGTTGCATGGGAAAAAAAAGGCAATTAGATAACATGGACGAAATCATGAGTGTCTTAAACCATATAGAGAAACAAAATTCTCTAGGAACAATTACCCTGGACACACTTTCGAAGAATTTTAAAGAATTGTAGAATTACACTTGCAAAGCAATACAAGTCGTAGTTTAGTTATGTTTAATTGGTTAATTTAATTAAAAAGTATAATTTAGTTAAACTTAATTATTTAGTTTAATTAGGTCTGACATGTATAAGTGTTTAGGGTTTCTGAAACATGCGACAAGTTACGTTAAAAAACTTAACGGAAATACTAACGTCGAGGTAGAATTAAAAAAATTTGAAAATTTGAACATTTAATTGTCACTTTTTAAAGTTTGAACTATAATTATAAAATTGAATAAATTTTGAGATTTTTTAACCCAACTCTTTGAAATATGTAATCTCATATTTAACACAAAGGATTAGAGATAATTATATAACCCATATATATGTTATGCATTATGCATAGGTGCTGATTCTTTTCTGGAAGTAATTACATGACGATGAATTATGTTTGCGTAATCTACAATCAATATGTAACATGCCTCATTATATTATATGCTAACTCTATGGATTACATCAAGATTTTATTGCGAATTTGGGCACAATGTCACGAGTTCTAGAAACTTAATTTCCAAAGTTACTTGTCATATCTCAGCACATTCGTCGACTGCTATTCCTATACTCCCAAACTCTATAGCCTGTAGCCGGGCCAACAGTAGGCTTGAATTTTGATTAACTTATTAGCATTCAATGCAAATTTGAAACTGAAAGGAGGCGGATAAAAGATAAAGCTCATCACAGCGTCATCATTTACTCTTAATGCACATGGCAGCTCTCGGCAATAACCAATTCAAATTTAGAATTTATTCTTTGTTATACTTCAATGCATGTATCCCCTGTGAACGATACCCTACTTTTGCGAGGAAATGAAATCAGAAGTAAAGTCAGAAACTATTCACGCCATCGAATGTCTACAGTTTGTGTCACTAATGGCATAAAACAGTGAGCTATATAAACGGACAAAAAGAAGGAGACAAGTTAAAAACAATTGGTGTGAAACTAGGTGAAAACGTAACTTCACAGATTCTACCTTAAAGATTTCCATTTTCCATATGCCCAGACTAAGAGAATCCAAATAAAAATGACAAGATTTAACACATGCTCATCCACCTTTTACACTTCCCGTTTCCAATGTCACAACAAAATTACATAATTAGCTTCCCTTGGTTAAAAATGTCTCAGAAAACCGAAAAAGGTTAGATTTCGTTACTTGCCAGGGTCTTGTTTTGAATCAGAGAGTTTTTGCAATGGGCAATTGCACCTTGGATAGCGCTCTGCAACTCCTCCATGGACGATGTGTCTCCATAGTAATATGTACCACCATTTACCCTGCTCGCTGTCCCTGAACCCATTATTAAGTTCCTCGAAAGTACGCCGGAGTGGCTCGGCGATGATCGCATCGAAGATGGACAGCTCAAGGCGCAGCTTCTCCTTTTTTGGTACCCTAGATTTCCCGAGAAAGAGTGAGAAAATGATGAAAACCCGCCATTGGCTTCTTTTCTTGCAACGTTCTTGCTTGAGCCGTCCATGTTCTTAAGAGATCCCTCAGGTTTCAGAGACAAAGAAGGTGTGGACATTGCGTGCCTGTCTCCTATCTTTTGGTGCTGTTTCTGGGAAAGTTTCTCATACAATGGCTTCACTTTCTTCAGATACTTCCTTATAACCTCTTTTGCAGTTGAGCTCATTCTTTTCACCGAATAATTCACAGACACGTTGTCGTTCTCTCTGGTCTTAGGCTCCTTCTTGAACACAGAAGATAATCTCGACAAGGAAAAGTACTTGGTGCTCTTTTTGATCTGGGAATTGAAGTTCACATGCCTTTGACTGTAAGAATTGTTCTTATTCAGTCGCTTAAACTCATCGTCCTCGATGACCGAACTTGGTCTTGATGAATCACACTCACCGAGCAGCACAAGATCACTAGTAAACGATGAGGTTGATTCAGTGCTTCCAGTGGAGTCACGAGAGGCAGTAGTTGTCGTATCAGAGGAAGAGGAAATGCTTGAAGAAGCTAAATTTAAGGTACGGACCATGGAGATACGAGGTGAGAGATGGAGAGGCAAGAGCTGGCCTTTGTAGAAGAGCTCGTCAGCTGGGCAAAGATTAGTGGAAGATTTCCGAGGGGAAAGAGAAATAGTGAACTCAAAGTCCGACGAGGAAGAGGAAGAGAGAGAGTGAGATGGTGATGATGGAAGAGTTTGTGAAACTCTCTTACTTTTGTTCTCTCGTCTCTTCCCCATCTAAACACCTACATTGATCTGCCTCCAGAGAGCCAGAGAGAGAGAGAACAGGGTGATTCAAATGTTTCTTATAATGATGAGTTGGGTGCGTTGGGTGGATTTTTCTTTGATCTCACTCTGTTGGTGTGGTCCATGGATCTGTGTGTAGTAAGTAAGTAGGTGTAAAATGGTGGATGGATCTGAGTGAAGAGTAACCATAGGACAGGAGAGGCTTACATGGGGGCTTGGCGACCTCCCATTCTTCTGTCAATATCATGCTCTCTTTCTCTTTGAGCCCTCTGCCTCTGCCTCTGCGTGTGTGTTTTGCTTGGCGATTGCATGCAAAATATGACATCACGTGCCTTAAACATGAAAGGTGGGGTGGTTAGGTGATGGGGTCTAATTAAAAATGGGGTTTTCTTCGTCAAGTTGGTGTTCAATAATAACGCTTTTAACCCCCCAAAATTTGCTTCCAGGGAAATACATGTGGAAGGTTTAATTTTTGCTTTATAGAATGCATGATGCTGTAATAAGTGTAAGCACTAAGCAATATCCGCTGACTCAACATCATTATTTAACTAGATTTGATCTGCTATTATATTTATACAGCTGTTTTGTTCACGATATAAAAATGTTGAACACTAACTTACAACTAAATTGACAATTAGCATGCTATTATGTATTGGCTTCTTTGCTGTGACAACAGAAGCTTGGTCATTATTTGCACTAGCATGCAACAGAACTATTTGGCAAGCCCACACTATAACGAAGGAAGTATTTCTCGACGTTTTTTTTTGTGACGAAAAAATATTCGTCACAAAATTACAACCTTTTGCTACGAAACATATCGTTCGTCACTAAATGTAAAGTTTTAGTGACGAAAGTTTTAGTGACGAAACAAAAAAGCGTCACCCAAGGCGACGTTCAAGTAAAATCGTCGCACAATCGAGACTAATAGGTGACGATTTACAGTATTTGTCACCAAATAGTGCAATCGTGACGCAATCTGTAAACATCACTATAACTTTACAAAAAATTTGTGACGATGTTCATAAATGGTCATTAAATGTTATGTATTTTGCAACGATATTAACAAACATTACCAAAAGGTCAATATTTGGTGACAAAATTGACAATTCATCGCGAAACATTATACATTCAGTGACGACTGCTTTTAATCGTCGCTAAATATCAAACATTCAAAGATGATATTTCAAAATCGTCACCAAATGTTTAACATTCAGTGACGAATTTTTGGAAACGTCGTTGAATGTTTACATTTAGTAATAATTGAAATTTTCATAAATTATTAAACTAACATTTTTATAATCTATCATAGTTAAGATATGTTATATTGGAGATTTGTTTTGAATGTTTACAATGTGTTATTTGGAATAAAAAACTCACAACATATTTTTAAGACTTAAAACAGTAGTATTAATTAATCATTAATATTTATTAACATTGTAAAAATTTGTAACAAAAATTTTAGTTTCTACAGCTACTTTTTTTTGTCTCCACCAAAAACACCATCTTCCTTCTTGCTCACCCATCACTTAAACACTTAACTTCTGCATTTTACCCACGTTACACCTTGTAAAGAAAACATTTCAGTACATATTTTGTTCTGTTTCTCTCTATTTTTGTCTTTTCTCCATCCACCGAAATCTCTTCTAACCCCTCTCAACTGTTGAAGATTTTTGAAGCAAGTAAGTGATGCTTAAAGTTGTATAGGTAGTGTAAATGACATTAAAATGAGGTTTTAATGTTTGTAAATTGGATACATGAGTGAGTGGTGTATGTTTCCATGTTTACGGATTGATGCATGCGTGACTGGTGTGGATGCATGTGTGGGTGATGAAGGAAGAATCAAATTCGGTGATATGATTAACAAGATGAAGGATTTTAGCAATGAAGTGAGCTGGAGCATATTATATGCAGTATTTTTACTGAACATGCATCTGTATTTTGAACATAACTTGATCTGTGAATATGCAAATTGGATGAATTTTGATTTAGACTAAATTAGAGACATATGGCTACATTTTTCATGAAGGAATAGAATTTGAAATCTGTCTTTAAGAGTCCTGAAATTTGGCTTGAAGTTGAGAATTGTGTTCTGTCGAAGTATGAACACAGTCTGTAGGTTTTTTATTATAACTTGCATGATACTGAACCAAGATGCATGAAATTGATGTCATTGGACACTTAAGACATTGTAGAACATTTGATTAGTAGAAGGTGTTGTCTAAATACCTCATTGTCTAGGTTAGAATGGTCACACAAAATTGACCCGAAATTTGCTTAAGAAAATCTGGAAAAAAAATTACAGAACATGTGATATGAAAAAAAATGGATTAGGTATTGTTTTGGGGTTTATGAACAATCATCAATTGTTGAACTGTGCATTGATGTTACTGAACTAAATTTGAAGTAAAAATGAAGAGGTCATCAACTGTAAATGATAGAATTTTGATAATGAAGTGTTTGATAAAATGGATATCACATTATGGAAAAAGATAGGTTTCACGAATGATATTATGTAGTTTAAGAGGTTTAATCAATTGGTTAGAGTTTGATATTTCATGAAAACAAATTGGTATGTGAATGAGTATGGAATGATGTTGTGGTTGTGGTAAAGTAATATTTAAAATTGGAGTGAACTAGGTGTTAAAATGTATGTGAGCTTCGGATAAACAGAAGGAAAGAGGAAGAAAATTGCAGCAGGGGACAATCATGCACCTACACGATTGTGACCCTTGCTAAGAAAGATGGAAGTCGTGATCATGCACCTACACAATCGCGACTCTGTCGAAAGGAGGAAAGTTGTGATCATGCACTTGCACGGTCATGACCTGAGAGGAAATACAAAGGGTGTTTTGTTTTGAGTGATTTCCAGACTAATAAAGGCTAAGATGTTTCCATATAAAGTATTAACATTTAAATGAGTTCTTAAATGAATTTAATTGATGTTAAATGAAAGGATTAAAGTGAAAACAAAGGTATTAAGGATTAAAAGAATGTTTTGAAGGTGTTATAAATTGTTTATAAAGAGTATTAAAGAAACATACCTGATAAATTGTTATTGAACATGAATGATACATGATACATTCATAAATATATTTATGACTGATTATTCTTACGAAAATGCACATGAGTGACATATAAATGTATATGATTGCATATAGAGGAACACGTCAAACGACCGCTTCTAGACATTGTTGGGACTTCAAGGCAATAAGCTAAAGGGAGCATTTGTGAGTCAACGTAGATGATCTTCCTAGGATTGATTGATTGATTCTATTTAACTTCCAATTTTTACACTGTTTGTGATCTGTATATGAATTCCAGACTTTAAAGGTATGAGCAGTTTGATATTCAGGAATGTATTGAAATGTGTTCTATTTGCATCTAAAAATTGAATGATATCTCTTTACTACTAAACTTTGATCGATTTTTGAATACTCAACGAAAGTTGAACGCCGGACTGAGGTCTGATGAATATGAGATTCTGTCTGTGCATCATATATGAATGCTATTCATGGAATTTTCTGTTATCAGATGCATTTTATTAAATGCATGATCAGTTAAAGGCGTTATGATCAGAGTAGCTAGTCTGAAAGAGCTTTAAGCTCAAAATTCTGCACATAAAGCTTTGCTCTGTGATTTCTATATCTGGCTGAGCCCAATGGGTCAGTATCTGTATCTGTATCTATATCTGAAAGGAACTTGGTCACAACAAATAATAACGAATCTGGAGTCCCATATGCATATGCATTTGTATATTTATGATTATGAAATATATACTTGTGAAATCTTTTCTGAAGTTGTGATGTTAAAATGATATGCCATGATAATGTAATTAATTGGGTTGTACAAGTTCTGAAAGAATATATGTGATATGTATGACATTCATTATGTCTTATTGTGATGGAAAATGTTATGAAATTGGTTAGTTGTATAATAATTGTGTGTTTTCCTGGAGTGAGATCATTAATGATGGTTCGCTCATTGAGTTTCCAAAACTCATCAAAAATTACAACGTGGGTTTTCAGGTACGAGACAGGAGACCTAGATTTCTAAGATCTTTTAGAAGAACATTTTGGACTAAGACATGGCTCAAAGGTCTATCAACTGGCATTTGAGGAGTTGTAGTTGTTTTAAGTAGTTTACATATGTCATGTAGAACTTGTGTATAAGGGTTGTAAATGTTGGTTTTAATGTCTACTATGTAAACCTTTATAAATGAAATGAGGAGATGAGGTTTTTAAGTATCTTGTTTTCTTTATGATGACATTCAAGAGATTAGGTTTGATCCAGCATGCCATTGTTATAGGATATGTACTCGAATATCCTCTAGATGTTTGGGTATGTACTCTATAGCAGTGGGATGCGACAAAAATTTTGGTATTAGAGTATGGTTTGACATCTATAGGGACATATAATGACATTTATACATGATATTGAGTGAGAGATTTGGATAGTAATCACTACTATTTTTTTATAGGTCATCTACTGTAGGAAATCAAATTTGAGAGTCAGCTGACATAGAGTCTATAGGAGATAATAAGGAGTCTCCTGTGCCTGAGTTTGCATAAATGCCTCCGAGAATTTTGGAGAGGCGAGAAAGAAAATTCGATAAGCTGAGAAAATATGGAGCTGTGGACTTCTACGGAAGTACAGACCCTGCTGAAGTAGAAAGGTGGTTAGAGAGAACTGAAAGAGTGTTCGATCATTTGGACTATGAGGCTAATGAGAGATTTGATTATGCGGTCTCACTATTACAAGGTCCAACATACCAATGGTGGAAGACTGCTCCCGGCAGTCACACCGGACCTTATAGTTTGACTTAGGAAGATTTTCTGAGGGTGTTTCAAGAGAATTATATGCCTAGGATTTATCTGGACAGAAAGATGAAAGAATTAATGGATCTGAAGTAGGGCAGGCTCACACTGGCAACTTATGAGATAAGATTCAATGAGTTAATGAGGTATGCAACTACATAGAACCCAACCGAGGAAGACAAATGTAGACGGTTTGAGGATAGGTTAAACATGGAGATCAGAACAAGACTAGCTATTTCTAATTTGAGTACTTTCACAGAACTACGATCAGCCTCAATCAGAATTGAGTAGTTATTAAAAGATGGTCAGGGAGAGTGCAGATAGGAGTTTAGAGGGAAAACGCAGGTTAAATCTCAGACTGATTCTGGAAGAAGCTTCAGTAAATGCCAGAACAGATCGTTTCGATTCCTGACTAGATCGAGACAATCAGGGTTTAGACCAAGAGGTGGATTTGTTGAGACTAGTATAGGTAGAGGATCAATGTTAAGAGGGCAGTCATAACATATACCTGATTGTGAACATTATGGTAAGAAGCATGGTGGTCAATGTTGGAGGTTATCAAGAGCTTGTTTCCATTGTGACTCTGTAGAGCATCAAATCAGATATTTTCCCGAGACTTTGGGACCACAATTTATAATGAGAGGAAGAACAATAACAAAGACAATTGTACAGTAGAGTAAAGCTATCAAATCTGTACATAGAGGTAGAGGTAGAGGCAGAACTCAATCAGCAGGGCCCAGTGTTAGGACCGAGGTGTGGAGTAATCAACCGTAGTCTCAGGCTAGGGTCTACGACATTACCAGACAGGAGGCACAGAAATCCCCAAATATGGTAACAGATGTGTTGAATGTTTTTAATTTTGAAGCATTTATATTGGTAGATCCAGGGCCTACATATTCATTCATCGCACCGCATCTGGCATCTAAATTGTATTATAAGAGAGAAATGTTAAATCGTGGTTTAGTGGTGAGTACTCCAGTAGGAAGAACTACAGTAATTGGTGAGGTATGTAAGGGGTTTATAGTTCAGATTGATCAGGCAGGATTAGAAGCTGGTTTGATTGTATTACAGTTAAAAGAAATAGATATTATTCTAGGCATGGATTGACTCACTGCTCATAGTGCAGTGATGAACTGTTATACTAAGGAGGTAGTTCTTGAATCCCTTAATTAGCCGAGAGTGGTGTTTCGAGGAGTTAGTCAAGTAGTGCCAGCCTGACTAATTTCATTCATGAGTGCTTTGAGATTAATCCGAGGTGAATGTGAGGCATATTTGGCCCACGTAGTTGATACCTGGAATGAACTAACCATTCAGGATATTCTTATTGTTAAGGATTTCATGGATGTCTTTCCTACTAGGTTTACCTCAAGAAAGGCATACGGAGTTTACCATTGATCTTGTTCTAGGTACTGCTCCTATATTAATTCCTCCATATAGGATGGCACCTGTGGAACTGAAGGAACTAAAGACCCAGTTATAGGAGTTATTGGAAAAGGGTTTTATTAGACCCAGTGTGTCACCTTAGGGAGCTCCAGTATTGTTTGTAAAAAGGATGGGACTCTGAAGTTATGTATTGATTATCGGTAGTTAAATCAGGTAATAGTTAAGAATAAGTACCCATTACCGAGGATTGATGATTTGCTTGATCAATTACAGGAAGCTGAGGTATTCACAAAGTTAGATTTGAGATCGGGATATTATCAGCTGAAAATAGCTAAGGCTGATTTACCAAAGAGTGTATTTAGAACAAGATATGGGCACTTCGAATTTTTGGTGATGTTATTTGGATTGACTAATGCCCCGGTAGCTTTTATGGCCTTGATGAATAAGGTATTTCAACCTTATTTAGATTGCTTTGTGATTATATTTATTGATGATATTTTGGTTTATTCGAAGGGTAGAGAGAAACGTGCCGACGTCTGAGATTGGTTCTACAAATAATAAGGGAGAAATAGTTGTGTGTCAAGTTCAGTAAATGTGAATTTTGGCTTGATCAAGTAGTATTTTTAGGTCATGTTACATCTGGACACGGCATACAAGTAGACCAGAAGAAAATAGAAGCAGTGATGAGTGGGAAGCTCCAAGAAATGTGACTGAGATCTAGAGTTTCTTAGGATTAACTGGTTATTACAGAAGGTTTGTCATGGGGTTTTCACTGATTTCAGCCCCTTTGATAAAAATTCTAAGAAATAATATGCCTTTTAGATGGAACGATGATTGTCAAAGAAGTTTTGAGGAGCTGAAACATTGGTTGACTACAGTACCGGTGATGACTATTCCTTCGGGAATCGATGGTTATGTAGTATATAGTGATGCTTCGCATCAAGGATTGGAATGTGTGTTACTACAGTATGGCAAGGTGATAGCCTATGCATCGAGACAATTAAGGTATCACAAGATGAACTATCTGGTACATATTTTAGAACTTGTTGCTGTAGTATTTGCTTTGAGGATTTGGAGACACTACTTGTATGGTGAAACTTTTTAGGTATTTACTGATTATAAAAATTTGAAATATCTGTTGAGTCAGAAAGAGTTGAATATAAGACAGAGGCGATGGATAGAGTTGTTGAAAGATTATGATTCTATAATTGAGCATCATCCTGGCAAAGCTAATGTGGTAGCTGATGCATTAAGTAGGAAATATAATAACAATGTGGCACAAATAAAATTATCGAGGTTGCCTAACCTAGTTCAATTAAGAGCATTAAATGTTGAATTAAAATTGGGGCAAGATGAAGCATTGATAGCCATACTAAAGCTGAGACTGATGTTTCATGATAGAATTAGAAGAGCTCAAAGTAAAGATCCTGAAATCGTGAAACTGATTGAGAAGATTAAGATGAATACAGATTCTGAATTTAAATTGAGAGATGAAATATTGTGGTTAAAACAAAGGTTGTGTGTGCC
>JAOTAY010000190.1:22515246-22529888 GCA_025629805.1 Erythroxylum baracoense
ATTTAATTACATTACATTATATTTAATTAAAATATTATTATTCATTAATTAAAATATTATAATTAACTAATTAATTAAAATATAATTAATTAAATTATATTGCAATTAATCAGAAGTAAATCGTGGGGACAGTTTTCTTGTAAATTTACGTGCGTGTTTTGTTTCTGTCTCCGTCTCTGCATTCTTGTCTTCTGGTTTTGGAAGGATCAAAAATTTTATGTCTCCGTCATCCGGAGTCGGGATAAAAATTGGTAGGGACAGTAAGCAAACAGGTCGTCAACAGAATTTTTCTATCCCTGTCATCTGTCCCTATCTATAAAGACATGACCCAAACGCAAGAGTAGTCTCTATCGGAACTTGCCTCAGTGGCACATGGAATACTTTAGAAGTCACTTTGACCAAGCCCGCCTTTTGCTATTCTATCCAATTCATAACCAAGTATACAATAGTAGGCTTGTCTATGGTAGAGGCAAAGTTTCTGAAATTGCAGCGTGAGAAAACCTGTCCCTTTTTGATGAATCCTTTACTTGGCTAACTTCACCTGATTTTTTCATTTTGTCTTATGCAGACCAGATCCATCAGGCCGAGGAGTGGCAAAGGTGATCTACAATCAGCCCTCATCCTCATCAAGTGCAGCTCATCGGATGGTGTAAACCTCTCGTAGGGTGGATTAAACTCAACACAGACGGAGCAAGCAAGCGTTCCCAGTCGTTGGCTTCGGTAGGCGGACTCCTCCGAGACAGTACAGGACAATGGATTGGAGGGTTTACACAGAATCTTGGCTGGTGTTCGTCGCTGACAGCGGAACTATGGGGCGTGTTTACTGGCCTTACTCTCGCATGGGATCTGGGGTATCGACGGATCAAGCTGGAAGTAGATTCCATCGCCGCGATCAACTTAATCTTCTCCTCCACCGACCGTTCAACGTCTCTCATTCCTATAGTGAGGGGGATTCACGAACTATTTACTCAGAACTGGACTGTTGTTCATCGCCACATCTATCGAGAGGGCAACAGATGCGCTGACTGGCTAACAACCTATGCTGAACAGTTTGATGTCGGACTCACACGCTTCGATACCACACCCTCTGGGTGCCTTACTCTTCTTCTTGAGGATATGTCTGGGACTCGATTCCCGCGACTCGCTTTGTAATTTGTGTTCTATTTTCCCTTTATTAAAAAAAAGTGTATTTGAGGTATATTAGTATACGCACAAATCTTCTTTGAACTAATGATGCCACCTTAAAAATTCATCAGCTGAAGAAAATACCTTGTGACAGTTTACTAATCAGTAATTGCCTACATGCCAGATATATGTGATAGGTGCCAAAAAATGTGAGATGCATTTGGCTCCCCTCCTATGTGGCAATATTGAAGACCATATAACAACCATCCCTTCGTTAATATCCATGACAACCATTATATCCCAAAGGGCTTAGGTTAGTAGTGCAAAAAATGGTTAATCATAAACAAAAGCTAAGGAGATAAACGCTATGAATTTCAACTACCTAGCCATATAAACATAACCATCATAAAAGAAATAGCATATGCTCAAGCACTTAAAGAGTTTTCACAGTTAGTTGCTTTCCCTTGCATTCTTTTCTTACAAGCGGCATACAGATCATCTTACCAGGGAAATGCAAATAAAATTAATCTAATAATCAGTATGAATCCCAGCCAAAACCATAAATTGTGATGCTTGCAAAGGACGAGCAGCATTTATCCTTCACATAAACAAGAAAATGACAGTGATCAACAAGATAAGAGAACTGTTGAAAGAATGATAGTTGAGGGGCATTTATAGATGGACCAATGTCTGACAGGACAATGGGCTTGAGATTCACAAGCCCAAGTGTTTCTTAATACTCAGAAAATTTAGAGATGTCAAGCCATCGATTAGAGCAACTCCAACCCTCCTTCAAAATGGAGGAGAAACGGCAATTTAGAGTGAAAAGTCACTCCAATCACACGCCAATTTCTCCTCCATTTTGGAGGAGAGCTATAATGTTCCTCCAAATTTGGAGGAACACTATAGCAGACGCTATCACTATTCTTTTTTTTTCGTTTTTCTTTTTTCTTCCTTTTTCATTAATTCAATTTTTTTAATTTTTCATTTTTTATTTTTTATTTAAATAATATTTCAATATTTATATTATATATTTATTTAAATAATTATAAATTTATAATTATTTTAAGGATTAGTTTCATATTTATAAATTTTTTCATTATATATTTATAACTTTATAATTATTTATTTATGAATAAAGATTTTTAACCAAAAATTTTTAAAATATCCATTAGAAAATTTCAAATAAGTAAACCATAAATATATTTATATTAATAGTCGAATAACATAATAAATTACAAACAATAACAAACTAAATTAAAACACACATACATGAATATTAATACTCAAGCAGTAGAACTAAATAAACAAAATACAACCAAAATATAATTACTTACTAATTCAAAATCGAAAAATTTAATAATCAGGTAAATCGGTTCCATCTCTACCAATATTAGTAAAATATTCGCCAAAAATATTTTTTAACGAGTTTGGTTGTGGCTGTAGCTCTAGTTGATGTTAATGAGGTTGATCCAATGATTGTCCCAGAATTCCGTGCTTGTTCAGCTGCAATATAAGCACGACGGCCAAGATCTCTAATTTGATTCACGTCCTGAGACATAATTTGAATTTCTTCTTTCCATTGCTTCAAAGCTAACTTTTGTCTCTGAATCTCCATCTTTTGTCTAGTCATTTCAATCGCTACTTGTCTATCTTCACTTTGTTTTTTCAATAATTCAATAAGCTCTCAGTTTTCCGTTCTAAGGTTATTTATCTCAAAAGAAGATTTTTCCTCAATTTTTTTCTTCGCTTTAGCCTTCTTCACCCCAATAGGCCTTTTAGATGAAGAGTCACTGATTTCATCATCGTTCAAATTTATATCGAAATTAGAAAGAAGAGGAGATACCGGTACCTGAGATTCAGGTGTTGGATTATCAGATTCTGATGACACATAGCTAGAAGTTTGCTTCCAGTAAATTTGTCTTGGTGTGACAACATCATCATTAAATTTTTCAAAATCTTTAACAATGTACCATACATGATCATATTTGAAACCCGTTCTGCAACTGGGGTCTTGAGTTAGTAACACCTTCGCACTATCCATCTGCAAACAATGTATATATATTTGTTAGTTATTTAGCCACCAGATATATATAAAATTGCAAGAATTAAAATTTTATGAACTCACAATATCTTGATCGGATGCACCACTGGGATTCATATTTTCTATTTGTCTTATGCATGCTAGTAATTTTTTAACAACTTATGCTATTTTTCGCCATCGCTCATGTAAAGATCTCTTGTTACGTTGCTGCCACCCTTCAGTCGCCTCGTTGTTATACGCCTCTTCAATTCGACCCCAAAAGTAGTCAAAAGTTTGATGCCTCCCAACAATCGGATCTTGCAAAATCTCCATATAAATCTGACATAATAGTATATCTTCACTAGTGTTGTATCCAGTCGATCGAGAAGCCATTTTTCTTTAAGAGTTGATGTGCTTGTGAGAATGTAATATTTGGGATGAAGAAGAGTGAAACACTTGGTTTGAAATGGTGATTTCGTATTTATAGACCTGTATATGAATATTATCATTATCTCCATCGTTCGATTATATTTCATCATCATCTCAACCGTCCAATTAGATTTCATTATTCTCAGCCTTATCCATGTCAGATAAAGTTGATATATGTCATTTAAATCTCAACTGTCCGATTAGATTTTATCATCACCTCAATCGTCCAATTAGATTTTATTATCCTCAGCCTTATCCATATCAGATAAAGTTGATAGATGTTATCTAAATCTCAACTGTTCGATTAGATTTCATCATCATCTCAACCGTTAGATAGATTACATCTGTAATCATGTCCGAACTTATCCTCAGCGTTATTCATGTCAGATAAAGTTGACAGATCTCATCTAAATCTTAACCGTCCTATTAGATTTCATCATCATCTCAACCGTCCAATTAGATTTCATTATCCTTAGCCTTATCCATGTCAGATAAAGTTGACAGATGTTATCTAAATCTCAACCGTCCGATTAGATTTCATCATCATCTTAACCGTTAGATGGATTACATCCGTAATCATGTCAGAACTTATCCTCAGCCTTATTCATGTCAAATAAAGTTGATAGATCTCATTTAAATCTCAATCGTCCGATTAGATTTCATCATCATCTCAACCGTCCAATTAGATTTCATTATTCTCAGCCTTATCCATGTCAAATAAAGTTAACAGATGTTATCTAATACTCAATCGTCCAATTAGATTTCATCGTCATCTCAACCGTTAGATAGATTACATCAGTAATCATGTCAGAACTTATCCTCAGCCTTATTCATGTCAGATAAAGTTGACAGATGTCATCTAAATCTCAACTGTCCGATTAGATTTCATCATCATCTTAACCGTCCAATTAGATTTCATTACCCTTAGCCTTATCCATGTCAGATAAAGTTGACAGACATTATCTAAATCTCAACCATCCGATTAGATTTCATCATCATCTCAACCGTTAGATGGATTACAACCTTATCCATTTCAGAACTTATAAATAGCATCCTTTACTAACTCAGATAAGCATCAATTTATTGAAATAGCTTATGATATTGGCGGTCCTTTTAATATCAAATTCCAAGACATGTTATCATCTTCATCTTCATCTTTATCGTCGTCGTCATCAAGTGATGATCAACTTGAGTTGATGATGCTTGGAGATGAAATAGCCATACCAAATTTGATACAGAAAATTAACTTAGCAATCGAGCTTTTTCGCAATCAACAAAGCAATCAAGGTGGGCATCGTGGCTTCATTCCAGGACATGCAGTGATCAGCCGCGATCGTGAAGCTACAGATCATAATTTGTTTATTGATTATTTTTGCGAAAATCCACAGTATAATGATAATATGTTTCGGCGACGATATCGAATGTCCCAAACTTTGTTCCTTCGCATTGTTGATATTGTAAAAGAGCATGATAGCTATTTCCAACAACGAAGAGATGGGCTTGGTTGACTTGGATTATCCACTCTACAAAAAATAACAGCCGCATTCCGGATGTTAGCATATGGTATACCTGCGAATGCTATGGATGAGTACGTTAAAATTGGTGAGTCAACAGCAATTAAAGGCTTGAAGAGATTCTGTCGTACTATTGTCGAGATTTTTGCAGAGCAGTATCTTAGATCACCAAATGCTAGTGATATTGCAAGGCTTCTTCATATTGGTGAGCAACGTGGCTTTCCAGGAATGTTAGGTAATCTTGATTGTATGCATTGGAAGTGGAAAAATTGTCCGACGGCGTGGTCGGGACAATATGCTAGACGTTCAGGATCACCAACTATTATTCTTGAAGCTATCGCTGATTATAATCTGTGGATATAGCACGCTTATTTCGATATGCCGGGTACAAATAATGGCATTAATGTGTTGGAATTATCACATTTACTTTCTAACCTTGCTCAAGGTATTGCTCCTCCTGCTCATTATATAATTCAAGGAAAGGAAAATAATATGAGATATTATTTAGCTGATGGGATTTATCCGAAATGGTCTACCATTGTGCAAACAATTCATGAGCCACGTTCTGTAAAGAAAAATATTTTGCAATGAGACAAGAGTCAAGTAGGAAAGACGTAGAGCGTGCATTCGGAGTTCTACAATCGCGATTTGCGATTATTGCAGGACCGGCTCGTTTTAAAAAAAAAAGTGTTGCATTATATCATGACTGCTTGCATTATTATGCACAATATGATTGCTGAGGATGAATGCGATCTAAATGGACCAATCATAAGTGTAATGGAAGCTCCAGAATCGGCTGTAAAAAAAGTAACATATGACAATACCCGATTTCAACAATTTCTTGCCCAGTATAAAAAGTAAGGGACAAAAATGCACATATCAATTCGATATGCATTAATAAAACATTTATGGAAGCAATATACTGATTCAGAAGATTAGTAATTATGTTATGTTTATTAGTGATTATATTATGTTTATTTTCAGTGTGCAATATTATCTTTTATTTTTTTTAATGTAATGAATATTATGTGATCTTTTACTTTTTTTTATGTAATGAATATTTTGTGCCTTTTTTAATGTTAAAATATTTTTTACTTATGAAATTTAATTACATTTAATGTTTGATATTACGTAATTATATTGTCATTTACTATAACTAAATAATATAAAATAGTACAATATATCTCATATATTATTTTATTTAGTATTATCCAATAATAAATTATACTTTAATTGAAATTTTATTATTTATTATTTATTGACATAAAAATATAACAGAAATAATATTGTGAATAAAAATATACACAAAAAGAAAAGTTTGGTTAATTTTATAAAATAATTTTAATAATCATTAATGAAATGTATAAAAGAATATGTTGAGAATATTCCTTTTTGGTGTGAAAAATAGAGTTGTAGATTGGAGTGAAAAATACTATAGCATCTTTAAAATAAAGGAAACTTTACTCTAGTTTAGAGGAATTGGTTGGAGATGGCCTTTATGCGTTATTTCTACAACCAAAGTATCATGTAGGATTAGCCAACCAAAATCTCAAAGTCATTTCACAACTAACAGCCTCTACCATCTATCAACTTAAATAAACATCGCTTACAGAAAGTAAAGAGAAATCAACCCTAACATATATTGAACATTCATGGTAAAAATAAGCAAGAATTAATGGGACACATATTTACGACTCAATATCACAACTACACCAAGACAAGTAATATTTCCACCAAAAAAAAGACCACAGAAGTTAACTCAAACCCCGATTGCGTCAATAGACTGTACTAGATTGCAACACATAGCAAAACTAACACGTTCAGCAAAACCACCAATGAAAATCAACGATGGGCTAGAGAAGTGTTCCAACCAGTTGCCACAAGTAAGATTAACTAAAATCCATACTAAACAAGACATCAATTAAACTAAATCACAATTAACCATAAGCCTCAAAATATGATCAAAGGTTCCCAACAACCATCAAAATCTAAACTCAAAATGTCCATATTTAATAATAACAAAATTCAAATTCTCATATCCTTAAAACCTGCGACCACCACCACGGCCGAATCCAAACTGAGCCACGGGAGCAGCAACCGGGTCAACCTGAACAAGCCCAGGAATCTCACTCATACCCAATGCAGCAAGCATGTCGATAGTCTCCTTATCGACCTCAATCTGGTCAGTTTTAATGGCAGAGACATCGGGAACGAAGTCCATGCGACGCTCGCGCTCTTCTTCCTGAAGCTTGAGCGAGATTCCACGAACTGGGCCCTTTTGGATCCGTTTCATGAGGTGAGTGGAGAACCCTGCGATCTTGTTCCGAAGGCGCTTCGATGGGATAATGGCAACCTCCTCGATCACCTTCTTGTTGGTGTGGAAGTCGAGGGTCATGCGAGAGTAGTAGCGCTCAATCACTTGACGTGATGATTTCTTTACTGTCTTTGTTCGTACGCGACCCATCTTCGCTCTCTTCTCTTCTAGATGCTGCCGTTTACTGAGAGCAGAGCCTAGGTTAGTAAAGGAGAGGCTTTCGGGGATGTTAGGGTTAGGGTTTTTGGTGAGTGCTATTTAATTCTTTCTGTGTGCCAATATAACTGGGCTATTTCTAGAGGTCTGATTGTAACTTTTGGACTTTGGGCTCAAGGTTTTGTTAAAGTAGGTGAGGACTGAGGCGTACAACATCGCGCCCGTAATGAGAGTAATTTAGATTATTAACGAGATGTACTCGGTGTTTGATAGCAATTTAAAATTGATATACAAATCGTGTTGGTTGTTGCCTATGATCTTGACGACCGAAAAGGCGAAAACTTCAGTTGGTGCATTGCATTCTAACAACTAAATAATAGGCAAGAACATCGGTCGACTTTCAAGTTGCACCGTTACTTACCCATACAATTAAAGAAAATGATTTAACATATAGAAAGTGTTGATTTATACCCTACAGCCAATTGCTTTGGTTGTATTTTAGTGACAAATTATTTAAAGGCATTATTTATTTTATACATGTTTAGATGTATATGATAAAGTCTATGGAATAATTATATATTGCAAATGAAATTATAATGAGATTATAATTATAAGATTCATATTGCATTTATGTATTATTCCTAAATGTTCCTAGTCATTGTTCTATTAAGATTGGACATTAATAGAACGTAAAAAGACTAGCATACGTTGTGTTTTTCCTTATGAAGGAAGTAGTCGATCTCATAGGCTAAAGTATAGAGATACTTAAACAAACGTATGGGTGCTTGTTAGAGAATAAGTTTACTGAAGAGACCCGATATGAGAAATTCATTTGGAACATTACTTGTATGTTTATGGAATTCTCATTGTGATGATTGTATAAGTGATCATTTGACTTGAGGTCATCAAAGTTATCTTATATGGGGATTGCTATGTTTTGATACTACTTATGATCTATTTAATCATGGGTCGTTTAATCAGTAGTCATTGGATATAGCATAAATTATATGGAGGTAGTTGAGTGATCAAGATAGGATTTATCACCCTAAAGTAATTAAGGAGAATGTTCCATTGTTCTCGATTAGTATTGATTCGGAAAATTCTTGGCCAAGGTGGAATGACATTTTGTAAATAGTTTACAAATGTCATTAATTGAATCGATAGCTAATGGCGGAGAATTAATATGATTAGACTTAAAATTGAGTAGACATTAATTCCATACTCTATGTCTAATCGGAACATTATATGATAAAAGAATTGAATTATACGAAAAAATCATGCACAGAAAGGTTAGTCAGAACTACTTTGACATTCCTAAATATTTGGGTGGTCATGATGCGTTACTAGACGTCAATCTTAATATATGATCATAAATTGTTTAATTAGAGAATTAAAGATAAATTAAAAGAAGTTTTAATTTATCTGATTCTAATTATAAATTAGAATTAGAATTTATAATCATTGCCAATATATTTGGGAATCTAATGGCTCATATACAAAATAAATTGAAGAGAGCAAAGTTAATTTAATCAAGTTGGGCTTGATTGTAAAGTTTGAGAAATTTTATGATTAAATATGAGATATTTAATAAATAAAGATTAATATGAGATATTGAATCTTTATAGACATAATGGTATTTAATTAGAATTATTTGTAATTCTAATTAAAGTTTAATTGAAATTAGCATTTAATTTCAATTAAATTACTAAAACGTTCAAAGCTTATTATAAATAGTGGATACCGTTAGAGGCTGGGCATT
Source organism: Erythroxylum baracoense (assembly GCA_025629805.1). Taxonomy (NCBI): domain Eukaryota; kingdom Viridiplantae; phylum Streptophyta; class Magnoliopsida; order Malpighiales; family Erythroxylaceae; genus Erythroxylum; species Erythroxylum baracoense. The sequence continues at coordinate 22,524,567 of JAOTAY010000190.1, forward strand.
TGTGCGACTACGGTGGTTGAAACGGATCGGTTTCGGGAACAGTTCAAAGGATACGACAAGATAAAGATCAAGCTTTGAACTAAGGTACGAATTAAGTTTATGCTTTATTATGAGTTGTGTTAATCATTTTATAGAATTTAAGATATCTGAATTTTTGGGAAATCAAAGATTGCGAAAAAGTTTCATAATTATTCCGCTGCGGTCGAGATCAGATTGCAACCCAGTTTTCCTACAGTTCAGAAGTTCACCGATAATTTCATTGCCAGTAACATTTACTACTATGTTAAAATACTGGCGATTTGTGCCCACGTATACTGGTTTAGAGTTGTTCAGAATAGGGGTAGTCTCTATTGAGCATTTGACGCATCAGGATTGCCCGTCTAAGCTCCCGTGTTCTAATTCCCCTTCTGATCGGCTTTATTTCCCCACTATTTTCAAACGACAAAATAGCAGTCAATCACTTGGAAATGTGAAGAAATGACAGAAAACAGAGAGCTTAAGTCATACTATACTTCCGTATAAATAGACTTCATCCACCAAACATAGTGTCAAATATCACGTACTCCACATTCTTTCAGTAATGTTCATATTCATATATTGATTTAGCTGCGATTAAGCGATCCCTTGGCCACTCCTACCATCCGGAAAATCTGAATTGGATGCCCAGAATAACTGTATAGTCGCATTGTATTCCTGCACAATCAATATTGCAAAATGAATGGGTAAACGCAAGGGAAAGATTAAGTTTAGCGGAGAATAACGAATGGCAATAGCCATTTCAGTTCCAAGTCCGGTATGCTAATTGACCCTGTGGCTGCTCTCAGACTTCATTATCCTCTGGGAATGGAATAAGGACAGTGAAAGCTTTAGTTATCTGAATCAGTTGTGCAATAAAATGGAGTCTTGATTTGAGATAGGAAGAAAATGGTTGCTCTCATATTGCAGCAGAATACCTTCGATAATTTGGGAAATTAGATTTTGTTTTGTGTTTAAAATTTAATTGAATATTAAATAAATGATTTGAATAATGCTGTCATCGTTGTACAAAAAGATAAGTATGTTCTACACTTGTTTCTTCATAAGGGTTCTATGTATCAAAAAATCCTAAGACCATAGATCCTATTTGAAGTGATAGAATAGGGAAAGATTAGAAGGGCAAGATTTTTAAAAGGCAAGCCTTGAGATATAGTGCCCGTTGAGACAAAAGGTTTGTGTGTCTTGATCAGTATACTTGAAATTTTCACCCTGATTTTGCTTTGTTTTCCTTGATCTTTAATAAATGGTCTGTTCCTAAGCACGAGATCTGGTATTCTCCGAGCCTTCTGATCATGGTTAACTCATTTGGAACATGAGTTAAAATTTTTTATAATTAATCCTTAATTTAATTTTACAGTAAATGTCTACATACATCCCTCATATATATTTCAATACAATATTAGATTCCACATTACAGTACTTTTTTTATCATACATTTAATGTATAAAAATTATTCTTTTTAAACTAAGGACTAAATTTCAATTAAATATATACCATACTTAAATTAAAATTGATCCTTTAAAAAAAGCATTTTCATTAAACATATCAGTTTTGTTTTACAATAATAATTACTAATCTATCATAAAAATCCAAGAATAAAATAATTATTAATCAAAATAAGAATTAACGTGTAAAGCAAACAAGGTAAGCATTTAAATTGATATAATTATGCACGTGAAGAATGAATGTTTCAATTACATACATTAAAGATGATGATTGCTAAATTCAATTAAATTTGAAAGGCAATCAAAGTTGTTGCAGAAAAGAATTTTTTGGTCTTTACGCTTTTCCATCTCACTGTCAAAAATCAAAAGTGTCGTGTCATTTATGGGGTGAGCAAAATAAATAGTGAGCTGCCCATTGAACGGGGATGAGAACTGCCCATTTTGCTAGGGCGGCTAGCTATTTATTTTGCTAATGGGCACAGCAGATCTCATCCCCATCAAACACCTCTAAAGATGGACCTAAGCTGCTTCTTCCCATAAGGGACGCTCTCGTGATTAGTTTGGTGGTGAGCTGGGTCAGATTCGGGTTTCTTGACCCAAATTTAGCTGGAAAAAAATAAATAATTTTAATAAAAAAATTCATCCAAATTTCAAGTAATTTAAATTACGGATAATATGGAGCACGAATATTACTTATCTTTGAAATAACTTATAATTAATACAAACGCCACATTAATCATTTTACATATATTAATCAACTTCTCCATCTAAATTTAAAATAAAAAACAAAAATACACCATATTAATTAGTAAAAAAATTAATATATGTCATTTTATATAAAAGTGTTTTAACTCATTCATTTTCCAAAAAAGCCTAATATTATACACCTTAAACTTAATTTTAAAATATTATCTTAAATCTTCAAAGTGATCCATTTTTGTCAAATTGTCTCAACTCCAATAAAGAATTCATATTCATTTCATGCTTTTATTAAATTAATATTGAGAAGTCAAAAGTCCCGTTTTTGACAAAAATTTAATAAAAGATATATTTGCTTAATTATTTAGAATTAATATTGCTTTAAATTATTATATCTTTTTTGTCACTCTTTATTTAAGTCTAACAATAAAATGAGGCTTGGTCCATTCAAAATATAAAAGAATAATACCAATCGATGAGTCTGTCAATGCAGTGAATATTACGATGATATTATCAAAATCATATTATTTTCAAAACAAAAAAGTATCATAATGTTATTATTATCCAATTGAAAAAAGATACGATAAAACATCAATTGTCGCTAGAGACTAAAGTTGAGCTCATAGGCAAAGACAACAAGATGGACTTTTCTTTGTTAACTTACATAAAACCACAAAAGTAAATATTTATATCTTCAATTCTAGAAAACCAAAGCAATCATATGAAAAAAGAAAGTAAATCAAGAAGTAAAGATTAAAAAAAAACATAGTAAAGAAATTGGCTAGCTAATAGTTATAATCAAGCTTGTTAATAGTTTGCACTACTTTATCTACATGTAGAAACATCATTATGCAAACTATGCCCAATTATGCAACAATTGTATTAAGTGAATACTCAACATAAGATAATTAACAACTAAATATACCTTCATCATCAAATTTTTACTTAAAGAAATTTTCATATATAAGAGTAGTCTTTGTATCTTTATGAATATAAAAATTACAATATAAGATAATAAAATATACGATTGTTAAAATTATTACGATAAACAAAACTAACATATCATAAAGAATAAAATTTATCTTGAATATTTTTATCACTTAACCAACTTCAGCCTCTTATAAAGGTTTCCACAATATCATGATGATGTTTAATATGATGAGAACTAACTATCTGACCATCAGTACTAAAAACAATTGTTTGTATGATTGAAAAAGTACTTTTATATGTCTTCCACGATATCAATACATCAAATTACACGTTTTCAACCAAGGTCACAACACTTATCACTAAATAGTTTTCCAACTTCATCCTACTGTAAGAAGTCCTAGCCTTATTTTTTTTATAAAATGTGCAAATTTAGGGCTCACACTAGTCATACGAACAACAGTCAACAGATGAAGCTAAAGTTAAAGTTGATATTAAAATACTACGACCCTGATGTTTGTCCAATCTTAGTTGATAATCATTAAACAAATCATATCATAATTGTTTGATGATATCAATAGGTTCTTGAGTCCGATCAACATATAATTTTTATAATAAAAATTTTATATCCAACATATAATTTTTTATAACTCGAGTCCAACATAAAAATGACCATCAAGTTTTGTCCTATCATATACCAATAAGAATTGAGTTTTTCCATTATCTGCTTTGTCACGACATGGATCACCTCATTGTAATAAATATCCAACAAGATAAAACTCGTTTGATCTTCACATATTGCTAAAGCAAATTTGCATAGATGTATATTTTTTTTTCTGAAAACAACTCAGTAGCGTTGTAAAATATTTCCAATTTTGCAAAAATCTCTTTAGCCAACTCCTATTGCTCTTTCATTGGCAAGCAAGTATACCAACTCCAATATCTTGAACGTTAAATTACATCTGGTTAAACAATCTAAAAACAACTTTTTAGTTCATAAAATGAGTACTTGTCGTGTAGTTTCTTCAAATTTTTTGACTCTTTTGGATGTTGCACTCTAATGCATTACATTAATCTAAAACAAGTTTACCACTTTCTTTATTACCTCCAACTCATCCTTCAAAATCAAATTCACAATATGCATAAAAGAGAACATATGGAATAACCTTCCACCAATCAACAAGCTCCTAACCCTCAAATTGTTCATCAAATTTTATATCATTAAATCATTTGTGCTACAGTTATCTAAAGTTATGGTTGAGAGCTTAGTGTTGAAGTTCTAATCCATTAAGCAATCCACCATCACGGTTAAATAAACCTACCATTTAAAAAAATGAACAAATATCAATTATAATATAATCAATAAATAAGTGATAACAATATTAAAGAATGTAATTTACCTCAATAGTCCCCTGTATAAAGTCCAGTTGTTATCAATGTAGTGCGCATTCACCACCATATAACCCCTCTTTTAGTTTTCAATTATCCACATATTTGATTTGATGGCTACCCATATGTGAATACTTGACAATATATTAAATATTTTTTTGTTTTGATCTCATAAATCTTGAAATTTTATTTTTTCATGTTATTCTAAGTTGAGATTTTGAAGGTTAGTTGGAGTGAGGTAAACAACATCTCGATGTTTTTACTATTTATAATAAAGAGTAGTTGTACATCACCAATGATCATCTTAGCTATTAAAAACTTTGATTTATTGCAGTCATAACTTATGATAGTCATTTCATTCTTCCTTCTCATTAGGTTAGGGGTAAAAAAATGCTTAACCTTATAATATCATCTTCTTTCTATTGCATGACTCTATATGTCTCTCCAAATGAGAGGTTGTACCTGTTCGTAGTGTGCCCTAGGCCAACGGACATATGTGACTTTTGTACTGACATTATGACTTATTAATAATATATTATAAGGTATTCTTTTATATATACATGTATATTATTTATGTAATGTGATTTACATTCCATAAATAGTATTAGGCTTATGTCATCAAGTATGTGACTTGATGGTAAAACCATAAGCATTATAATACTATTCTAAACTGTCCCTTGTCGATCGTTATTGGTGGAACAATAACGAATTAAGGCTATTATGTGTTCTGATTGATGATCACGTTTTAATGATCATGGATATGAGTTATCAAATCAGAAACATAGATATATGTTAGAGAACATATATTGGACCGACCCACAGAGAG
>JAOTAY010000190.1:22529988-22558142 GCA_025629805.1 Erythroxylum baracoense
TTATTAGGCACTGAATAAATATATGTGGATATATTTATTGGGCTAGATTGAATTAAGTTGTCGGGCTTTTATTATATGAGATATAATATGGGCTGAAACTTATTGGGTTTCCATAATCCTAACGGGTTTAGGATTATAATATTTTTATCCCTAATAAGAATAGGGATTAGGGTTTCTCTATAAATAAAGAACTTAAGTCTCATTAGAGAGCACGCGAAAACCCTAGTCACTTAGAACTAGCCGTTCGTTCTTCTTCTGAGAGAAAAATTGTGCGGCGTTCTAAAGTATTTTAGAATGTACTAGCACATATTAGCCGCTGCCCGGAACGTTCATCCTCGTGTGGATACTGGTAGAGGATGTTCGTGTATTGCAGCGTCTACAAATATGAAAACAAATACCAATCCACGTCAATGGGTAAATCCGTACATGTTGTGTAGTTTTGGTTATACTTTTATTATGTAGTATGGTCCATTCCGCTGCGTATTGTGAATACCTGGGCCATAGGTGATCCAACAGTACCTTTAGAAATCTTAGCTACTATCTTGTCATAATATTTACATTTGAACTTTTCAACTCCATCAATTTATCTATTCTTATTTAAGTGATTCCAAACATCACTTCTTAATGAACTTGTTCCTTTAACCTAAATCATTTCTTTACTTGGTATCATATTAGAACTCTCTACTAGTATATTGTTTGGTATCGGATTAAAACTTTCCAATGAAAGAATATGCTCATCCATTTAAAATAATCAACATGTACAAGCATAAAAGTTATTTATAGATAGTTACATGTATACATACACTTTAATCTAACATGTATACAAACTAAATCTAATGAGCAAGACCTTATTCTTAATCTTTAAGATAAGGAAAGCACAAAAATTCTTTCTACAAATGAAAAACTTATTATTATTTATGGTTTATTGTTATCGAAGCAGTCTCAAACAAATGTCTCTGGAAAAAAATGGCCACCAAATTGTAGCAATATGAAACATCAAATGTTCTTAGACTACATGTAGAATTTAGGCATCGAAAGGTCTCTCAGGCATACAATAATCTCCTAAAAATAATGTAGAGATTAACAGATGCATGATCATACCATTCCCCTCAAATCTACAAAAGGAGAATTTTTAGATTGTGAAACAATCATTTTCAGTTCTCCCTTCATCTTATACATACTAGATAATAAATTGAAGTGTAAGGAAACTGTAATTATATACAAAGCATTTCAACATCAATTTAAATCCATATTAATAAGAATTATAATAACAAAAAAATCTAAGATGATTGCTTAAGCATTCAAATCCTATTACCAGGAGAGGAAAATCAACACTACACCAAAACAAATAACAAACATTAAAATGAAATGACAATTATCACAATAGAATTGGTGATTCAAACAAACCAAAAAATATCCTACCACTAACTATCAACAGAGGTTTAAATCTTACTGCCTCCCGTTCAAAAATTGCATAACTGACAGGTGATTCATATATTTCTTGGTTAAAAATAAAAATTTTATTTTTTATTTAATTTATGTGAAGATGTTTATTTGTTCCAATATACATAAATAAATTGTTATTCTCATACTAATTTAATAATGAAATTTTATTTTCCCTGTACTAAAATGGAATTTTAGACCCATCCTTGGTAAGATACATATCCACTTGGTGTTTCTACTACATGACAAGATAAGAGAGATATGATAATTCAAGAAGAAAGTCATTTTGTAGTCAAATCTTCTAAGAATAGATATAATTCTCTTATTTTTCAGGAGTTTCTAGCTGAAGAGTTACCGCTTTAACTTAATCATAGAAATCATAGGCTTAACACACTTGCGGCATATGGAATACAACTCAGTATCATACCCCATATTAAGAGGCCGATATTATAAACATAGATTTGTTAGAAAAAAGAAAGTAATCTTTCATAAAATTCAAGCATATATGCAGTTCTATATGTCCTTAGAAACTTTAAATCAACCTAATTAAACATTTAAAAATTCATCCATTTCAGTCTATTTTCCAAAACTAAAATCCTAATATTTTAAGCTTAAACTCTAAGGGGTATTACATTGAAAGGGATTGCTAGTAGTTGTATTACAAATAGAGAGTAATTGAAACTATAATGTGGATATAAACATAACTCAATTATAAGAATATTAGCTTATCTTTGACAAATCGCGATTCGTGTGGCTAATGAGCAGAGGAAGCAAAGGCAAGATTAAAATCGAGTAAAGGGAGTAGAGGCTAGCTGAGCATTGAGCAATTGAAGATTAAAAGGACTTTGTCAAAGAGGAAGTCCTGGAGTAAAGGGATTTTAGTTAAAGAGTAATTAGTTTACAATGAGTGTGTGACTTTGGCTGAAGAGGGATAAGGGATGGTGTTAAAACAATGTCATTTTGTTAGCAATTCCAACAATGTTTAATGAAACTACATTGTTTTAACTAACATAAAATGATGTCATTTCACATATATATTTGAAGATGTGGTTTGGGCTTGGTTAGGTTATGTCGATATGCTTGAGTTTGAGCCTAAGCACAGCCCAAAGCCTAAACAATTCAAAAATAAAAGTTTGAGTCCTGTTTAAAATATGATTAAATTGGGTCGAGTGTGTTGACTTTAAATCAAATCTGTATACACAGTTTGATCTAAACTATACTGATAGACTGCTTATATGGATCAACAGGGCAATATGCTCATAAGGAAAAAGTTAGATAAAATATTAGTCAACTCCGCTTAGCTCAATCAGTTTCCCAATTCATTTGCTTACTTTAGAGATAACATAATGTCTAATCATTCTTATATGTTGATACAAAGGCTGTTTAAAAGCATAATAGGGGGCACTCTTTTCAGATTCTTCAATGGCATCACTTAGTTAGAAGGTTTCCCAGCTGTCATTTTATAGATGCTGGAATCAGGATATTGTGGATTTCAAATCCTCTCAATTTATACAGAAGTTAAAAATGGTGAAGTAAGCACTCAACAAACTTCCTGATTAAAAGAAATTAGAATCTAAATACACTTGATAAGAAGCTGGTTCTAAGCTCAAAAAGCTTGTTATGATTCTCCTTACAATGTAGACCTACAAATGGCAAAAGTTAGGAAAATGCAAGAATTCTAAGAAATGTTGGGACTTCAAATTCAATTCTCAAGCAAAAGGCTAGGATAAACTGGGTGAAAGATGGAGACTTTAACTCAAAATTCTTCCACTCCACTTTGCTAGCAAGGAGAAATGTCAACAAAATTGTTGTTTTACAAGACTTTAGTGGCCCAGAAAACACTGATCAAAATGGATTGGAAGAATTAGACAGGAATTACTTCCTAAATCTGATGGGAGTTAACGATGCTACTATGCCAAGCTATAATACCCTACAACTTTTTGATTGCTCAATTGATTAAGGAATCGAAGATCACATTGCATTATCTGTTAAATGGATGTCAAAAGGATCCTTTTCAGCTTACACCCTTTAAAATCACCTAGACTAGATGGTTTCCCTCTACTATTCTTTCAAAAGACATGGGATACTATAGGAAAATTGTTCACTGAGGTAGTACTAGAATTCTTTTCATCTTCCAAAATGCTCTAAGAACTAAATCATACCTTCATTTGTTTAGTAGCAAAAAAGCAAAGCCCTTAGAGGATGCAAGATTTCAAGCCAATATCATGCTATAACATCATTTATAAGGTGATTTCTAAGATGTTAGTTGAAAGATTGAAAATGGTGATGACAAGCATCAGCAATACTACATAGGAAGCATTTATACCTGATAGGAATATTGGTGATAATATCCTTCTACACAAGAATGAATACATCTCAGGCAAATCTCTCAACAGTTGCTCAGTCAATATTTACTTCTTTAAAGCAATTGAAATAATTAGTTGGAAGTTTATTCGAATATGTCTGGAAGCACTACAACTACCTCATAAATTTGTAAATTGGATAATGATTTGCATTTAATCTCCTACATTGAGTGTGTTATTGAATGCATTCCTTACTGAACCCTTTAAGAATGCAAAGGGTATCAGACAAGGAGATCGCTTATCTCCTTATTTATTCACACTTGTGATGGAAGGTTTATCAAGATTGTTAAATAAGTTAACCTCTTACAATGATGGCTTCCAATATCATTACAAATAAGAGCTGTAAATATCACTCATCTTTTTTATGTTGATGATCTAATACTTTTATATGCAGCTGACAATCATTCCATCAACATCATGATGTAAATTTTGCATATGTTTTCTGAATGGTCGAGATTAAATCCTAATATTAGAAATAGCAGCATATATTTATCTGATGATGTGAGGAATCGAACTGAAGTGAGGAGGATCATAGGTATGAGTGTCCACACTACTTCATTTTGCCATCTTAGAATACCAATCACTTCCTCCAAGCTAAAATTCCAATACTATCTTCCTCTCATTGAGAGGATAAAAGTTAGAGTAAATTCCCAGCAGAGCAGATTTCTCTTATATACAACCAGAATCACTCTCATCGTCTTAGTTTTGAACAACTTACATTGACACTAGTCAACTCACATTGCACTACCCAAGAAGGTTACAAAAGAGATTGAAAGAATAATCAAGGCATTTCTTTAGACAGGCAAGACAGACAAAGCCAAGAATACAAAAATCAAATAGAGTGAGGTTACTGTACTGAAGAAACATTGAGGCCTAGGTATTATTTCTATCTTAACTATGCAAAAGTCCTGATATGTAAAAGGCTCTGAAGACTTTTTAATGATCAAAAAGCACTTTGGATCAAATGGATCCATGAGTATCATCTCCAAAGTACCAATTTATGGTAGGCTTTATATACAAGGGAGGCCTTTTAGATCCTGATCCAGATAATGAAGTTGAGAGACACTATCTATCTATGGATCAAGCACAAGATAGGTAATGGGGGAAAAACATGGTTTTGGTTTGATATCTGGTTAGATTCTGGTCTTATTATTCACAACCTTGACTTACATCATTTGAGGAATCAAATAACTCTAAACCTTAAAGTCTCATCTCTGATTTGCAATGGTGAATGGAATGGATATTTTAGAGGTTTTGATAATCTTATGCAACACTTCCCTCATTTGAATGATATGATGAATGAAGATGAAATCATTTGGACACTCAATCTAAATGGTAATTTTTCAAACAAATCTTGTCATCAACCTCTACCAATGATCTCCCCAATGTCCCTTAGTCTACTCTTCTTTAGGGAAATACCTTGAATCCCAAGGTCTCTCTAATTACTTAGCTAGCGATTAGAAATAGGCGCAAGAGCAAAAGTTAGTGGCATGGCAATGTGGACACTACTTATGTTTTATACAAGATGGTTGTGGAAGATAGAGACCAACTTTTTTATCTATGCAAGTTCTCTAAAGTGGTGTGGAGTAAGATTCTTTACCTAATCACAAGGGACAATTTCATGTATAATTGGGAGCAAACATTGAATTGGTTTATTAGCCACTCAAAGCAGAATATGACGAATGGACTCATTCTTACAGTTGCTTTTACTACTACCATCTATGCACTTTGGAAGAAATGAAACAACAAAATTTTCACATATAAGGAAGAAGAGAAGTATCAGCTAGCAGACATGATTATTAATTGGATCAGATCAGCTATTGTCCAAAGAATGTTCAGCACACTCTTTCACCAGAAATGAAATATAGATGGCAACTATAAGTAGATGACAATATTGGCATGATCTTCATTTTTGTAAAGTTTTTACAACTATATTGTACTTATTATAGGCTTACTTGCCTAGAATTGATTGTAATGTTGCACTAACTTCCCTTATAGTTAATGTAATTCAATCATTTTTCAAAAAAAAGTATAGATAAAAATAAATTAATTTTAATGTACTAATATTTACATGTGAACTAAAGATCTTATTTTTAAATATTCATGTCAATTAGTTTAGTAAATTAATTTAATTATTTTAAATAATGTTAATTATTTATCAATACAAAAGTGTAATAAATAAGAGAATATATAAAAATTTATAATAAACACATATGAGATTCTCATTATAAGCTTTTAGTAATAAAATAAAGCTTTAAGACAAAAATTATGAAAAAAATAAAATATTGAATAGTGATAAGAGAAGAGATGAAAACGAAAATTGATTTTGTTATTAGCTAACCCTTTTTGAAAATAGATCATTGTTAACTTATTATCATGATACTAATCTTATTGAAACTCGCCTAGAGGTGAATTCAATGTATCAAATAAAAGAAAAATCTCAATCAAGTGTAGTGGTTATCAACTTGAACTAATAATCTTGAAATTAGCAACCCGGAAGTAGTTCACATTATTGGGAAATAGGGTCGAGATCTGATCTTGACTGCAGTGGAATACTTACAAAACTTTTTTGTAACCTTTGATTTACCAAAAATCAAGATCTCTTTAATTCTATAAAATGATTAACATATAATCATAGTAAAGCGTGAATCTAAATTCGTACCTTACTCCAAGCTTGATCATAATCTTGTCGTATCCCTCGAACTATTTTTGAAACTGATCTGTCTCAACCATTGTAGCCGCATAAATATACGGGCCTCTAACAGTATCTATAGAACTACATGGTGTTAAAACTACACAGTTTTCCCACGGGTATCATTTCTGATCGGGATCCTATTTTCTAGAGTACTTTTTAACGTCAATTGATGCAATCCAACGACACTAAACTACACTACTCAACAACATACCACCCTCAAAGCGATGGGCAAACAAAAGTAGTTAATCGGTGCCTCGAACAATACCTTCGAGCCTTTACTTCTGATCATCCTACTCAGAGGTATTCCTTTTTACCATAGGCCGAGTTGTGTTATAACACAACTTTCCATAGCTCAACTGGTATGACTCCTCACTAGGCCTTATATGCTTCCAACCCGAGAATCCTCCCCACGTACATTCCAGGTTTCGCCTTAGCTGATAAGGTTGATACAACGCTTAGTAATAGGTAAGAAATTCAACAACAATTACAAGATCATATAGCTCGCGCTCAGGCCAGAATACAGAAGTATGCTGATGCAAAGCGCCTTGACAAATCATATGAGGTCAGCCAATGGGTTTGGGCCAAGTTCCATCATTACAAGAAGCAATCTGTGGCTCCATGCCTAAATTTCAAGCTCTCAAAGTGTTATTTCAGACCGTTTCAAATCGCTTCCAAAGTGGGAGTTGTGGCTTATCGTTTGGATTTACCCTTGAGTGCAAAGTCCACTCTGTGCTTTATGTTTCCCTTTGGAAGACCTACAATGGACCCATACCACCCACTAATATTGCTATTGCAGCTTCTCCATCTCCTGAAGATCTACAACCCAAGGTCATCATTGCTGATAGAACAGTGCCCACAGATACAGGTGACAAGTACCAAGTCCTAGTTGAGTGGTATGGTAGGACACGTGAAGATGCTACTAGGAGGACTGGGACACCTTGGTGGTTAAGTACACTACTGCGGCCCTTGAGGACAAGGTCCTTTTTCGTGGGGGGGTGATGATACAACCTGTACAGTAGGGACATCAAGTAAGCAGTTACGAGGAGCTCCTACATGGGCAACAGATTTTGCCACGTAGAATTGGCTAGATAAGAGTTTGGATGTTTTTATCTAGTTGTTATTAGATTTTATCTATTTTTAATGATTAGACTTTATCTAGTAGTTTCTAAAGATAAAGAATAGGCTAAGATAGTGCAAGTAGTTAAGTAAGATGCTATTTATGCTCATTGTAAACTCAGTGATTGCTACGTTTTTCATTCACGAAGTTTCTTGTGTTGCACTAGTGTGGAGTTTTCTAAACTTTTCTCAAAAAGGTTTGACATCTGTTACTTGGAAGAGTAAAGAGAGGGGCGAGAGAGGTAAAAATAAAAGAGGACCTCAATGCCCTTAAAGTCTGAAGGCTAGCTTTGACTAGATACGAGTCCAAGTACTGTTGTTGAATTTGAGAGAAGCAAGAAGAGAGTGAAGAAGAAAGAAGATAACAAATAAAAAAAGTGCAACAACTTTAGATATGATGAAGGTTCATCATATGCCATGCTGAATGAGTTTCGCTAAGGTAAGAAGCCGAAAGAGATATAAAGAGTCGAGAGAAAAGCCATCTCTTGCGTTATTATTAGAGTCTCATAACATTTTACATTCTTATAATTAGAAGAATGTGAAAACTTGTGTTTTTTTCTTATATTTTCTTTATATTTTCTAAAAGGCTTTCTTCTTTTCCATATATGATGTTTATTCTTATTTTTTGTAATATATGCTTTTAGAGATGTTAGTATATGTATACTTTTTTGCTTTTATTATCAAGGTATATATAGACTTTTATTTGTACCGCATGATAATGATAAATTTCTTTCTTATATATTACAATATTATATAATTTTGATAAAATAAATTAGTTATAATATTTTTTGGAAATAATAATATATTTTACTATGTTATATTAATCAAGTTAATGTTTACAATGTTATATTAATTAAATTCATGTTTATAATATGCATACTACTAAATTAAATAGGCATAGAATATAACAATTTATGCTAATAAAATTATATAAAAATCATGAGAATTTAAAGAAATATAATAATTTATCATTTTCATTTATTTAATTCACAATAAAAACTATATATAAATTTTGTAACTACTAATGCTAATATAAAATATGAAGAATTATAATTAGGAATTATTTTCATATTTCAAATAGTTAAAAAGTCATTTATTTACTTTCTAAAAAAATAATTTTATTTTATCTACATTAAATATACTATCATATGACGTGCAAATAAAAATTTAAAATTATATAAATTATAAATAAAAGTAAATCATTTTAATGTTCTATTCTTTATCCTTAAAATAATTACCTTACCACTGGTTATTCATTTTAATTAATTTAACCACTTAATTTAAATATTTTTAATTAAAAATAAATTTATCTTTTTATAAAAGTATAATAATGAAGAAAATCATATAAACATTGATAATAAAGTATATGAGAACCTTGTCATTAGTTTTATTAGTAAAGTAAAGCTTTAAGACTGAAAATTATGATAATAGGAACTAAAATAATAAATAGGCATAAGTATGAGAAGAGATTAAAAATTGATTTTGTTATTAACTAAACCTCCTTTAAAAATTGAACATTCTTAAACTTATTATTACGACATTAATATGACTTTTAGAGGATAATTCAATATATCAAGTAAAAAAATATTCTTAATTAAATGTACTTGTCATAAATTTCAAGTCAATAATCTTAAATTTATCAACTCTGTTAAGAGAATATTATTTGTTACAATAGTTAATTATCAAAAATCTTAAACTTTACTTAATTTTGTAATACTAGTCTAAACTTTAAAAAGTGACTTTAGTGACTTTAAAACACCCCAACTTTTAATTTGTTACAAAAATAGCCTGTCGTTGACGTGGCTAACCACGTTATATTTTTTGTCATACCACAAGTATAACATGTATCTCTTTTTTCCAATTCATTTATTTAATAATCAATTAAATTTAAAACCCAAAACCCAAAACCTAAAGCCTAAAACCTAATTTGTTTTATGCTACAGTACGATCACTCTATTGCTTCCGCATTTTTATACGACTCTCTTATTTTCCTCTCTGGTGTCTTTTTTCCTATTTGTGATCGGTGAAAGCTTCAAAGTGGCATTTGCCCAATTCATAATCATGTTCCACTCATCACAGTTTGTTTGATAGAAGCTTAGAAACTTAACCCAAAGAGGAATCGATAGTAGAAAAGGCTACCATCGATATTTAGAGGTAAACACTTTTTCCCTAGGATTGTTGATTGGTTATTTTTCTATACTAATATTAAAATTTATCGTAAGTACACAACGTAGCTATAGCTAGCATAGACAAGTATGAGTTGATCCCATGAAGACAATACTTACTAATAGTTATCCTTTTTCTATTATCCAACCTAAGAATCATATTTTTGGTTTGGAATTAAAGATAAAGCTAAACAAATAAACTAAATTAAGATTAAACAATTTTGAACTCATGATAAGTAGAATACGAATAATAATCAATATCAAATAACAATGTCTAAGTGATGAATCCCCTTAAGAATCATTAAATAATTAACCTTTTATCATACAAATACATTATTGATTATTGGACCGTGAAAAATCCTATCTTAGTATGAAACAATCTTTCTATTTCAGCTCAGGAACGGATAGAATTCTTGGGCAATAAAGCATACTAGGAGAAGGCTATTTTTGTTAATGAATTGGGGAATAGTCTAAGCTTAAAGTTGTTGAAGTTTATGAAATTGGATAATTCTCCACATTATATGTTGAATATAGCAATATGTTCGATGATTGATTGGCCATCTTCACTAGAAAACAAGATGAATTCAAGAATTCTATAACTACTAGGATAAGGATTCTCATTATCAATCTATTTTAAACAAGGCTTGTGAACTTTTGAGTGTCTAAGCTATCCAAAACTAGGCCTGTACAATTCCTAAACAACTTCTTTGATAACTTCTATATTGACTTGTAATCTCATTTGCAATGGGATAATAATATGATTGCGATTTACAGCTATAATGTTACCCCCTAAACTGTATTGTAGTTCGTTAACTTCAATCTCCATACCAAATCTATGCCTACTATAATATGGGGTCTAACTGCCTATTGACCATTACCAAGATTAATGCATAGAGTTGCCGTAGGAACATCCTCTCTTTTATAAGGAGGGATATATCTTTCATCCACATAAGACACAATTAGAAGGCAACCATACTCCTCAACTTCCATCACATTAAGAGCAAAATGCCCTCAAGTTCTTTGGAGATTTTCTTTGCTAAAGAAGAAGAATTCTACATAGCAAAGTAGTAGAGAATTTATCAATCTTCTCTATCAATATCTTGCTTACATCGGTGGTAGAGTCCATGTTAGACTTTAGTTATAGAATTTCATTTATGAAAACAATATCATTATGTTGGTTGATTTTCTTTTTTTTTTCCAGCAGGAAAGTTAGTTGAAGGTAAGGTTATTGTCTCAAGATTCTCTACCATCTGGGACACAAAACCTTCATTCATTACTACTGTAAGGACTTCTTCCTCCAAAACTGAAGGCACAATGCTTTTTTTCCATTCCTTATGTGTGGCATTGTGTCCCATTAGGTATGTCAAATTGTTGGTATTAATCTGGAATTCCAGCATACCAAGGAGGAATTCTCCCAAAATTTATACCTGACTTCTTATTAACAGTATAAATGGGCTTTGAAAAATTAAAAAATAGAATTCTAAGATACCAAAAATGCTAAAATGTGTGGAAAAAGAAACGATTTGATTTAGGCAAAAGGGAAAAGGGAAAATTCAAGCTACAAAGGGAATTTGAGGCAATAAAAACAGTAACTTAAAGAAAGCTGGAAAAAAAATAATAACAAAGTGCTTTGAAGTTGTTTATCTCTTTGGAGATTGTCTTAAGATTATCTTGCGATTGGATTTTTGTAAATATTGTCTTTGATGATGGAAAATTTATAGTACTCTCATCCTTGAGTAGTTTTTTTTTGGCTATACCTATCTACTTCCTTACATTTTAGTTAACTACTTGCCACTATTTTCTTAACTTTTATGTTCTAGACTTCTGCCTCAAACAATTTTTTGTAACTGCTTAACTTCCAGTCCACTTCCCACATTTTGACTGACTACTTCCATGCACTATTGTTTTAAAAATACAAGTTAATTATGTATTAACTGTCTGAACTTCTTAAATCTTGAAATTCTTAACTGCTTCCTATATGCACGAATTCTCAAGCTAAATGACTTCTAGTATTTTGTCATTTTCACTTTTGAACCAAAGTTTAAATTATTTTTAGACTATTAACAAATACAAATTCAATTTTCAATGGATATAGCTATCACCTTGAAGAGAAGAATATTCCATTACAACCATTAGTGTAAAGATGGAAATTGAGGTGTAAATTATTAAAGGTACAAACTTAATGGGTAATAGTGGTGATTCATACTAACTGATTGTTATTAGGCTAGAAAAATTTCAGTATAAGTTGATGACTAGCTTAACATTTCACATTTAGGTAGTAATAGTTGGCAATCTAAATGTTTTCACTTGAATTTTGCTTAAGTTTGACATTGTAAGGACATTGCAAAATTGTGGTGAAACTGTTTACTTCCTTCTCTCGAAATACAGAGAAGGAAGTACAACCCTTTGTGAGATATGCAGAGACTTGTAACGTAGCAGCTCCTAACACCTCCTTTTCATTAAGGACTGGTCGAATTGAATTGTTATGTTGGTATAAGTGGTTAAGTCCTGATGGCTTACCTCTCCTGTGTATTTATCAACAAAATAAAAAGGAAAGCCAGCTGCTAGAATCTAACATATGCTATTCTTCAAATGTAAGCCAACTATTATAATAAGCATTAACACGATAAAGAAGTTGCCGTCACGTTTAAATGTTGGATGTTTGAAAGGGAAATAAGCAAAAATTTAGAGAACTCCAATGAAATTATAGTTTTATGTGATGGCCGGCACACAAGTAATAGAAGAAAGATATCTTGCGAATCTTCGATTTTTGATTATTATTATTGTTGTCTTATCTTTGCATTCAATGTGATATGGTTTGGTTACTTGTCGTGAATGGAAAAGTTATTTCGATGAAAAATGTTTCCATCACTGATTGAAGGCTTAATTAAATTTATAGTACGTAATAAAAATCAAGCATGCTCATTATTCCTAAACAATTTGGTCTATCATTCTTCTCAATTATTTTGAATGTTGATAAAATCTAACATAAATATGTTCTTATGCCTTCCTACGAGCAAAGTCTTGCCCAGAAAACGACGATTTCTCATCTCAATCACGAATTTCACCCTATGCCATCGTCATCCTTGAAAGGCGAGCCTCTTTCTTTATCTATCTCCTTCCTTTCTCACCAATAATTCCAGGGAAACTAACAGAAACCAAGTTTGTTAGCTCCTCAAGTTTCGATCCACATCAGACTCAATGGACTCAACTACCACTTCCCAAGCTCAACGTCGCTTTGAGGCCATCCATAACCACCTTATCGCCGCCGGCGACTCGCGGTCTCTGCTTCTTCCCAGCCCCACCGCCGGAGAGTTCTTCTATGGTACGCTACTTCTCTCTCTCTCTCTTCTAAGTAATATCCGTGTCTTTTGATATCTTTTGTCCTTTTTGGTTTCTATGTTGTTGCCTCATGATTCGGTGGGGACATATTTCTCTTTAAAGTTCTGTTCTTTTCTATCATTCCCTTTTGTGCCCTTCCACTACTGTGATCCTTAAGAATTTATGAATGGTACGCTTTCATTCAAGTTTCAGTTTTATGTTCCGTTCTGGTAACACGGAAAGCAGATAAGTGGATTGATTCCTTTAATTGACGTCATAGGTAAGTCCATTTATGGGTAGCTGTTGTCGAGTCGTCTCTGTAGAGAATCGACCTACCAACTAATACCATTCCAGTATTTTATATAAGAGATATTGAAAAAAATAAATTAATCCTTTAATTTGCCATCACTTTGTTCTACCAAGTAAATTGTTTAATCAGAAGTAAATCATTGTTTGGTTTTGGATAAACAAATTCATTTGTCCCATCTGTTTTCTGGATCAATTGCTAATGGCTATATACGAAGGGATTATAATTAGTGATTTTGAATTTCAGGATCGTGAATCAATACAAGCTCGGCCCAGTAGTGTATCCAAATTAGTAGGTTAAGAGGGATAGCGTATGTAGGATGTCTTATTAGTGCATTCTGAAGTTGGGACAAATTCTTGGACTTCTATTGCTGTGAATTGTTTGTCTTGAGGAAAATAAACTAAGGTCGCTCTTCATGCAAGTTTAGATGTTCATCCGTGGTCTTTTAAAATTTTGTCTCATTCCATTATAAATAAAGCTCAAACTAGCCCGTTCTTTTCCCCTTTACCCTTTTCTTTGACTAATAACAAAGAAGTTCCCATGTCAGGTTGGTTTCAGGCTTTAGCCCCTATCAGTGAAGTTTTAATTTGAACCCAGCTGAAAAGCTAGTGAAGCCTACTAGTGTAGGCCACTTTGGCTACTTTCTTTCCATGTCTGAGATTTTCGTTAATTTTCAGCCCTTAAAAGTGATGTTTATGAGGTCGAAGTATATGGTTATGGAGGACTACCGATAGTGTCTACAAGTTTGTGCTTTACCATGAGATGAAATAATTCTTGCAAGTGCTAAACTCTTCCAGGTTCAGGCCTGCGATAAATCCATACATTCATGCTTAAGCCCTTCTCTATGATCATGATTTAAGGCCTTTGAAAGTGTGGGCAGGGGTAGTGAGTGGAGAATTGGAAATATGAATTTGAAATAGTCAAGTTAGCATAAATGTGGTTAGATTTAGTGCCAAAGGTCTTTGCTATTTGGACGAAATATTATTACAAGTAGGGAACTTGGGAGAAGGCAAGCGTTTAATTGGGACACAACCATGTTAGGATCAGACACACAACTACAATAATGAATTGGATATTGCTCTGGGACGGTCTACAGTATACTTTCATATACTTGCTCCAAGTCTTTGTTCCCATTTATGGTTGGTGTTTTTCACTCACTTTCAGCAACCTATTATCAATCATGTTCAACCCCAACTTTCCCTCTTCAGGGAACTTTCCTTTCTCATTCCCTATCATGGTGAACAGTGAAGGTAAGCATGCAGGTTGTTGGTTTTTCACAACATTAGTTTCATAATCAATTGAGAGGAACAACTATAACAAAAATGACCTTCATAAACTAGATAAAGAGTGTCCGAATTCGTTTTATTGCATGTTTTCACTTGTGTGGTTGCTAAGGTCGAGCATTCTCTGGATTATAGTGCTTTTATCATGATTCTCATGGTATGTGACTGATATGCTACACTGGACTAAAGATAGTAGTCTTTGGTACCCCAGCAAATTTTACACGTGTTGGCATTTCTAAGGAATCTGTAAGACATTCACTTTGTCTACAGGGAAGTCCATCGGCACTCATTGATTGGTTAATCTATATCAATGGATCAATGTCCATCAGTGTCATTCTCTTTGATTATTTGTACGAGATGTTAGCATATGTCTATATAATTAATTGCATTTGGAGCAGAACAGGGGTACAGTATCGTGCTTCCAGAGAAGTTGCAGACAGGAAAGTGGAATGTATACAGGTTGGATTTTCCAATATTCTTGGAAACTCTATGCATATTTTGAAATTTTATTTTCTGTTCTTATACTCTATTTTGTTTATGAAAGGTCTGCTCACTCTCCTTTGAAGCTTGTGAATAGATTTCCTGATAATCCAGAGATTGGTACAATGCATGACAATTTTGTGTAAGAATCTACTATTGGCTTGACCATGTTACATTTACACTTAATTACCACTTAAACCATCCCTGTCAGTTTTGGAGTATTCAGATATGTCTATTAAGAAAGTAGATATGATTCTTTTGCATTTTCTGAGTATAGGCGTTCACTTGATACCTTCCGAGATTATAAGTATCTGGGAACACGAATTCGGGTTGATGGAACAGTTGGAGAGTAAGTCTCCTTTTACGCAAAAGTAGTTCATTAGTTGTTATTGAATTTTCATCATTCCTTTTCTTTAATTTGTCCTAGGTACAAGTGGATGACATATGGGGAAGTAGGGACTGCACGAACAGCTATAGGTTCTGGCCTAAGGCTTTATGGTATTACGAAGGTGAATATCTGCACAAGTTTGGTTTTCTGTGCTGTATAGACTAAACCTTATCCATGTCAGTCCATATTTTTAAAATCGTGAAGATATTTGAATTAGTTTCTTGATTGGTCTTCCCTGATAATGAATTACTACTGGTCTTTGTGATGACAGGGTTCTTGTGTTGGTCTATATTTTATCAACAGACCAGAATGGCTTATTGTTGATCATGCCTGCTCAGCATACTCCTATATATCAGTTCCTTTATATGACACTCTTGGTTTGTGATGGGTTCTGCTTTATTTAATAATTTAGCTGTGACATCAAAAGTCTAATTATCATTTCCTCTGCAGGTCCAGATGCTGTCAAGTATATTGTAAACCATGCTGCTGTACAAGCTATATTTTGTGTGGCACAGACTTTGAGTCCAGTGAGTTGAAGTTTTCCCTTCTTTGCCAATAGAACTTTTTCTCCCAAACTTCAAAAGTCTAACACTTGCCGATCTTATAAATTCGAGCTGGAAATTTAGGATAGTCTTCTGGGAAGTGTTTTCCGGTAACATTAAGAACAGAAATTTTGAAGAACTCTATGAGGTGTAAATTATTGGAGGGAAAAAAAAAACTTCTGAACTTTAAAATTTTATTTTCTGTAGGATTTATTTCTGTTATTGTTTCTTTTATATGCTTTTTGTCACTACTCACCATCATGTATGCTCTAACGTGCTTTTACATACTTTGCATACTTAGCTCAGCTGAACCCTGAAATCAGAGATACCTTCCATTCATTCTATATAAATTCAGAACCTCAAGTTACCGGTTGAAATGATTATGTTAAAGAAGATTTATCAACTTCGATGTGCTCTGCCTTTCGGCTATCTTTGGAATTATTATATATGAATCTTACTTGGGAGCAAGTTTTCAAGCTGTCCTTTAGGATATCAAAGAAGCTTATCCTGCTTCTTCAATTGCTGAATATTGTTTATTTTGATTATTGGGCATCTTTTTTTTTAATCTTATTTCCACTGTTCATTTTATTGTGTTTGGTGATTTTGGATCTAAGTTCAGAATTTTCACCATTTTCCCTTTGGAATCTGCAGCTGTTGAGCTTCTTGTCTGAGATACCGACTGTACGATTGATGTGGTATGAATACAAACTGAGCTTTTGTAATAAAAGGACTTGGCAGCTATTTTGCCAAAGGAAATAAATCCATGAAATGTAAATTGATACAAACATTTCTATTGAAACTATTTTCATTCTCCTTACCTATTAAACAGGTTGTTGAAGGACTAGATGATCAATTACCATCTCCTCCATCATCATCTGGAGTTCAAGTTGTGTCATATTCAAAGCTACTTAGTAAGGTAATTGGTTATAGTCCTCACCCACATGTCCTGAATGGTTTCAATGACGATTTATGAAACAATGCTCATTTTCTGGTTATATCTACAGATTAAGGAGCTGATATCAATCATACATGTAGTTTTTTATTTCTTCAGTTTATTGTAGAAATATTAAGTACACTTCAGAAAGATTTGTGATCAGTAGGCATATGCATGGTTGTGCATATTTCAGCGGTGATTTGAAAGGGAACTCGTTTCCCAATCAAAGCTGCGGAAATGAGTTTCTGCTTACTGGGGTTGCTAAATGGTATTGTAACGGCATACTTTAAGCCAGCTTTGAGTAAAGAACTTAACATATGGCTGATTGAATGTAGGAAGAAAATGGAATTGGCTAGGTAAAGTTCTGAAGTGAGCCAGCTCTTGCCAAATGAATGTGCCAAAGTTTGAACCCTAGAAAAGAATAGAACTTTTCAGTTCATTAGAATGCATGCTGAAATTATTTTTGGAATGTGTATGAAGCGCAAGGGATAACTGAATAGAATTTCATTAAATAATTTGGAGATAGTAAGATTGATATGATTGAAAATAGTGATCTATATAGTATTATCAATTATCATCATGTACAAAAGAATAACATGACATTAACTGAGAGAATTAATATTCGATGAAATTAAAATATATTTTAATATATAATTTTTTTGAATAGTAAGTAATATATTAAATTAAGGTAACAAGGTTTCAATAGTACATAAAGAGAACAGCCTACAAGGTAACGATCAATAAAATTATCTAGGAAATAAAGCTACCGATAAGGATTAAAATAGGGTCAATAGGGAATTAGCAGATACAAACAAATTTTCAATTCAGTCTCCATCTGTGGCTAGTGGGAGTAGATAGTAGCTGACGAATGTCACAGGCTATTGTCTTAGCTCTAGTGTATCCAGTGAGATTGTTAAAGCAAGTTATCACATCTATATTGCCTGAGCCATACAAATGTTGTTTCGTTTCATGCCAGATATAATAGACCAGATCATATAAATGTTGGTTCGTTTCATGCCAGATATAATAGACCAGGGATCCAAATGCAACTTTGAATAGCTTGTCGTCTCCTTTTGACTTGAATTGTATTTGGGTGATCCGTTCAATGATGAGACACCAATGGAGATTAGAGAATTGAATATTGAATAGATTTAGAAATAGAGACAATAACTCTGAGGTAAAGTTGCAGCTAAAGAATAAATGCTGTAATAGTTCAGGGGCTTCTTCACATAGCAAACAATCTTGAGTAGGGGTGTTGTACTTGATCCTATCCCTTATGCCAAGTCTTTGGCGTGAAGCAAGCCAAAGTATAAATGAGTGTGAGGGTGTTGTAACATTGAATAGGAGAAGGATTGCCCCATAAGAGCTTTTTACAGGAAGCTGTAGTGAAATTAGAGGATTTGTCTAAATTCCACACTACCATATCAATTTGTAGGACAACTAACTTACCTCTATTGGAATTAAAAGGCCAATGCTAGAAATTTTCATTTATGAATATATTGAGCTTTATGCCTGCTGGGATTATAATTTGCAGGAATTGGAATTCAGGTATGTTGTTTATAGGACCCCTTGGATGCCATTGGTCAAACCAAAAATGAGTGTCCTTGCCATCATCAATCTTGTGAAAGATGAAAGTGTGAGCTAGTTCTCTCATTTTCAAGATTTGGTTAAAAGTCCAAGAGATTCCAGGACAGGGTTTATAGCTCCTATAATATAATTGAGGACATCTAATTGTTAAATTAAGATATATTAAATTTGTCTTTTTCTTCATTGATAATTCAAATTTTTGTAAGTGCTCATTTTTTATTTAGATAAATTATTTAACTGGCATTTGTTTTGTAAGACAGTACTATGATAACTTACTAAATTAAAAATAGCATAGTTGAAAATAAAAGAGATTATTAAATATACTTTGAAATAAAACAAAATTTTTATGCATGAACCTTTCAAATGGTAACTTTTGCACAAAAAGATCTTTATCTGTTATCATATGCTTTAATTTTTATGATTTAATTTATTTGATTACTACGATGATGATCTCATTTTGGAAGTAAATTGTAAAAGAAAATGTCTATTAAACCAGTAAGTGAAATACCATTTTTAGTGTATTATATATATCATGAAGTTCATATTTTTGTTGGAGCTAGCTCTAATCACTATTTTCTTTCCTTTTTAGGATTTAACACATATATGGATAAGTAAGGATCTAAAGTGTTTGTATTTAACATCTTTTAGAACCCGGGCTAGAACTAATGGCTTATTATAGGTGTTAGAATACTTCTGCTCAATTTTAGATCATAGGTGTTAGAATATTTCTGCTCCAATCATAAAATCAAGTACAGCATTATAATGTTTTTATACTTTCCATGTTTGTGGTTACATTGTATGTTACAATTTTTTTGTTCACTGTGCTCCCTTTTTCTTGTGATGTTAGTCTTAAAGCAACTCTGTCTGCAGAACTAGACGGATCTTGACAAAATCATTTCATTTTCCTTGTGAATCATTTTGTTTTAGGGCCGCAGTAGCCTTCAGCCTTTTTGCCCACCAAAACCTGAAGACATTGCTACGATTTGCTACACAAGTGGCACAACTGGTACGCCAAAGGTAAATTGCTTCATGTGTTGCAAATTTTGTCAAAGAATCTAGAAACTTTTTGAAGATTTTATTTTAACTGCTTTTGATTACTGTGTTGTAACTCTGACTAGGGTGCTAAATTGAGTCACGAGAACTTGATTGCTAATGTTGCTGGGGCCACTGTTGCTACTAAATTCTACCCATCAGATGTGTGAGTGTTACTTGTTTTACTGTCACATTAATAGTAGTGGTCAAGTTTGATTTCTTCCGATTTTATGTGACAACTATCTTATGCTAAATTTCCAATTATATCTGCAGTTACATATCATATCTGCCTCTTGCACACATTTATGAACGAGCAAATCAGGTCATGACAGTATATTTTGGGGTTGCCATTGGATTTTATCAAGGGGTATGGAATATCATTTAATATTTTTTTTGTAGCATATTAAAATTTTGTTGGCTTATATACACTTACTAATGTATGCAACATTATCATTTGAAGCTCTATCATGTTTTTTGTTCACATTGTGAAAAATTTGCACGTTTAGCTTCATTAATAAGAATGTTGGGTTTTGTTGTTAGGTGGGGTAAACGAGTTTGTCTCATATATTTTAGTTTTAAATGAGTTTGTCTCATATCTTTTAGTTTTGTTAGTCATTGAATAATTATTTGGTGAATAATTTATATTCACAAAGAACCAGATTAAAAAAACGGAAAATATAAAATTGAGAAGTAATGATTTCATTAAAGAAAAATCTTGAGCGTACGTTACATCTATGGTTTGAAAAATATTCTGATCATGAGGAATATTATCTAAACTTATGTTGGCAAAACTATTTATGATCGGATTAAGTTCTAATATCTGTGATCTGACTGCTATGATTATCTACCTCACAATATTTTGGCTGTATCTCTGTATGGCTCTCTGTTAATTAGTACTTGCTATGGGTGTGTATAGTGAACATATTATGTATAAGGTAACTGTATAACTTTTTAACTTCGCCCCATTCATCTTCTACATAAGTTCCATTATAAGATGGGCATACTACAATATTAGTAAGCGATTGAAACAGCAATTCACTGTTGAGTAGCGAAATTAGCTTTTAGCTTTGTATTTGCATATGCTTTTGTCTGACATAGTTTTATTCTTCTTATTGTCTTATTACTCTATACGGGTGCTGAAACCTATATTTGAACCTTTTTTGTGCAGGATAACATGAAATTGATGGATGACTTGGTTGCTCTAAGACCAACTATATTCTGCAGTGTTCCTAGACTGTACAACAGGATATATGCTGGGTGAAGTTCCTGCTTACTTCTGAGTTTTAAGATTTATTATTGACTGTTTGTACATAATAACTGAGTTAGATATCCTGTTTTGCAGCATTACTAACGCTGTCAAGGCATCTGGTGGATTAAGGGAGAGGTTATTCAATGCTGCCTACAATGCGAAGAAGCAAGCACTCCAAAATGGTAGAGATTACTCTTTTTGCATGAGATTCCTCAAATAATTTATCAAATCTTAAACTATCAATCTTTTAGTTGATGAAATTGTTTAGGAAAGTGACATTTAACATAATGCAGGCTTTTCTGGAGGATATGGGTTGGCCCATAAGAAAGATCTTGTTATGCAGTTCTAAACTGTGAAACTAAATTGGCATAGAAACGTCAGTTAAATGGATGACTTTGGCTTGACAAACTGCCTTGGTAGTATCTGATGGTTCATCGCCCTTTTGTTATGTTCTCTGTACAAAAGTATCATAAGCTACCTGATGGTCGGCAGCAGTGATTCATTCTGGAATTTATGGGACAAAGCCCAGACAGCGAACATGTAGTTGCTGTCATATATCATTTGTGCCATAATTAAATTACGAGGCTGAAAACTTAAAACTAAGTTTTGACTACACTTCCAATAATTAAGCTAATCATTTAACATAGAAATCAGAAAACAAAGTGTTTCCATACTTCCCTTCCTATTTGTTTTTAGAAGTTTGTGTGCCCTATTGATGGTACAGCAACAAGAGACATTGTCCCAGTTTTAAGCTGGTCCAAAAACTGAAAATGTGTGATGCTAAACTACCTGATCTTTGTCAGTTATGATGAATCTAATGATTAGATGAGCCATTAGAATCAAATTTAAGGCAGAAATGTCACTCAAAGTGGAGCCTCAGTTCTTTGAGCAGGATGTAGTACAAAACTATAAAGTATAGCTATTATTGATAAGCTTCAGTTGGTCTACCTATTCATATTATCATCATTCCTATCAGACATAATCCTGTTTCAAGTTTAATTTCCTAATGAGATTTTTATCAATATTCCACGTCATCTTGGTGCAGGAAAAAACCCATCTCCAATGTGGGACAGATTGGTGTTCAATAAGATAAAGGAAAGACTTGGAGGACGCGTTCGTCTTATTGTATCCGGTGCTTCACCATTATCTCCCGATGTTTTGGAGTTTTTGAAGATGTGAGTTAATTTTATCAAGCTTATTTTGTTTCATCTTTGGATTAATGCTTCTAAGGCAATGACTGGATTAATTGGCAGCTGCTTTGGCTGTCGTGTGGTTGAAGGGTATGGTATGACAGAAACTTCTTGTGTTATAAGTGCTATGGATGAGGGTGATAACCTGATTGGCCATGTTGGCTCTCCCAATCCAGCATGCGGTGAGTTTTTATGTTTATGCCATACATATGAAGGTATCTTATTTTTCTCTCTCTTCAAATATTTCTGTTGTTGTTGATATTTTGTTCCAGAAGTGAAGCTTGTGGATGTTCCAGAAATGAACTATACATCCGAGGATCAACCCTGTCCTCGTGGTGAGATCTGTGTAAGGGGTCCTATTATCTTCCAAGGTTATCACAAGGATGAATCACAGACGTACCTACCCTTCCCATTATTATTTAGTCTTCATGCCATTGACTTATTTCTGTAAGGATTGTTGATATAATTGTGCCACACAGGAGAGAAGTGATTGATGAAGATGGATGGCTTCACACTGGTGACATTGGGTTGTGGTTACCTGGAGGTCGTCTAAAGATCATTGACAGGTGAAGTTATACCTTTGGCTTTTTGTTTTACTATTTCTTTGTTTTGTTAATGTATGCTTTACAGAACTTTCTTTTGGCTGCTGACACTCTTGATGCATTGTGAGTGTTCAATTCATGTTCGAAGATTGTTATTAAGAACACTAATGAAGCATTCATCTCGTCAGCAATTTACCTATATAGATTGAACAGTCCTTTGTTACCATGTGTGAAAATGTTGCAAATATGTGTAACGTAGTTTCTTAGTGTTGAGTTCCAGGTAGATTGAGGTTCCCTGAATTTTCGAGACTCATCCTTCAACAGGATAGGGAATTCTTGAAAATTTTCCAATCAATGTGCGGATGATGCTAGCTGGAGCTAGTTATTTGTCTTCTCGTTCATATTGGACATGGCATTTTAATCATAGTTGCTGTTGGTGCAGAAAGAAAAACATCTTTAAGCTGGCGCAGGGAGAGTATATAGCTCCTGAGAAAATTGAGAATGTTTATGCCAAATGCAAATATGTTGCCCAGATGTTTGTTTATGGTTAGTAAATGAAGTTTTGTTACTGCCTCTTTCTCTCCCTCCCTTTCTTCCCATCTGTATTTTTTTTGGCTGATTCTTAAAGGTTTTCCTTGGTAGGGGACAGCCTGAATTCTTCTTTGGTAGCTGTTGTATCAGTGGACCAAGATGTGTTGAAAGCATGGGCTGCTTCTGAAGGAATTAAGGTGATATCTTTATTCCTTGCAGGAATTGGCCACAAATTGACTAATTACCTGTTTATAATTAGGTTTTTAAGCAGTCTCATAATACGAAACTGTTAGGTTGGAGGGACTACATGATACCAGTTATATTTAAATAGAACTTCGTTCAGTATGCTGGAGCATGCAGGTTGTCATCTTCTTAGCAATGGAGCTAATAATTAAGTGGAGTGTGGACTTTTCTTGTTCACCAAATATGTCTCTTATCCATAATACCATGGTTTCAAAAGATCTCAATCTGGGACATGATACAATCAGAATTGGGAAGAGTAAAGATAAATTGGCAAGTTCAACAAGTTGATCTGTTCAAAATGAAGATAGGTACTCCATGCAACACCAGTTGTCTGGATGCCTATATTGGGATTTTTTTTTTCTTTTTATGCACGTACACATAGTCAATTCATTTTTACTTGAATAGTTTTGTTGGACCAGAAATATTTTGTATGAGAAATTAAATACTATAAGAAATTACGGACGCAGTATGAAAATTTGGAGCAGCTGTGCAATGATCCAAGAGCAAGGGCAGCTGTCCTTGCAGACATGGAGGCTGTTGGAAGAGAAGCTCAGGTAGTAACTCTGGCTGGTAGTTACACCTAGGCCCTCATGATTATCCTATCTAATAATCGTTTTCCTACAGCTGAGAGGTTTTGAATATGTGAAAGCTGTAGCTCTGGTGGGCGAATCTTTCACATTCGAAAATGGTCTTCTGACTCCAACATTTAAGGCAAGTTAAGATAAAAAGCGAAATAAGTAAAATATAAGATTAGTTTTAATTGCAACATTTTCATATTTTTAGATCAAGAGACCTCAAGCCAAAGCTTACTTTGGGGAAGCAATATCCAACATGTATAAAGAGCTTGCACCGTCTGATCCTTCTCCAAAGGCGGCACTGTAGAGCCAATAAAGAAGGCGTTGAAAGCTTGGAGGTATAAAATTGGAATCTCTGGAAATGACAACTCCATATTTGTTGCTTCTTTCCATGGTAACGTTACGGAAAGTATCTCTTTTTTGTTTTCACATCCTTACCGACACTTGTTTAAGTTCGTATACTTGTAATACAATGAATTAAGAGGGACAAGCCATTTCTGTTTAAATTGGTGTCCTAACGCAATAATGTTTTAAAACAGATTCCGTTTTAGGGGACGGTATTACTGAAGCTTACACTCGTATTGTTTTTAGCTCATAAGAATGCCAAAAAAGTCGTGAGAAACTATGAATGTCATTTTGTCATATTAGAAGAAAAGATAAATAATTAACTAAGAAATTATCAAATCTTTTCGGGATATTTTATTTTTATTTAAAGTTGTGTGGAAATTGACATTGGGGTGTACAAGTACAACGACCTGTTTTTGTGAGCTTGAATAAAAGATTTAAATTATATTAAATTGTATTGAACCAATTAATATAAATTCGGTTTGGATTAGGTACAATTCAAATTTGTTACTTTTAAAATTATTTCTTATAAAAAAAAAGGTTCAATTTTATCTCAAGTATCCATTATATGTATATATTAAACAATTATAAAATAAATCCATAAAAATTGAAAGAATTACTTCAAACAGTATAACATGGATAGAAGGGGAAAAAAATAGCATGTGACCCTTTTGCGTAATTTATTTAATTAAAACATATCGCATAATAGGAATTAAGAACAATTATTATTTCATCCTAAAGAAACAGTTAATTTTATAAGTAGTTAAGATGTTAATTTTATTTCATTTTAAACATTATAAATATGCAAAGGTAGAAAATTTATTATTTATTATTTATTAATAGAATGCGTTTAATATATGAGTTCTTAGATTTTGCATGGTTAGCACACTTAATAATAATTAATCCAATTACAAGGTGTAGAATTATATATATATTATATAGGATTTGGTTTAACAATCTAAATAAAGATAAAATCATATAAAATCAATATTTTATTTCTTATTAATTTAAAACCAATACTCTAATAGTTTGTCAGTTTAAACGACTTAATTAGGATGATCTATACTCAGTCTTAATATCAACTACCAATATAGAAATATCGTTTTTCTTATTTATTCTTTTCGCTTATTGGAGACTCTCTCCTTTTTTATTCCCAATCAAACCTAGTGTTTCCAAGGAAATATGACATTCTTCTTAGAAATCATTTTAATAAAGCGATACTTTAATCTTAAAAATATAATTTATAAGTTAAACTTATCTTTATTTAAGAATTATTTTCACTCATTTGGATTGCATATCATTATCTGATTGGATTTAGTGTCATATCATATATTCAAACCGTTATTATCATCATCAGCAACACTAAGTTGAATCCCACACTGACACGAAATTTGGAGATGCTTGATAGTACGAAACCTCACCTCTACTTAAGTATAGACGTTGTTTCCGATAAACTGACATATAAATATGACATGAAGATATTAAAAAATTAAAATAAACATAAAATATAAAAAAAACTTCTAATAAAGTCATAATAATAAAAGATTAAAATAAAAATAAAAATAAAAAAATAACAGTTTGAAAACTACAAATTTTCGTTAAAAGATGCAAGTTTAAAAGACAATTTTAAGAAAATTGTAAAACAATATAGCTGATATATTGCAAAGTTCTACTTATACTTAATACTTCAAATTTCTACTCGCTATTTCTCGAGTTGTGTGCGTGTCATTTTTACATAAGGGTCATCCTTGGACTCGAAAAATCTCCTGAATATGTATAACGCTAAGAATATATAAGAACAAATATCACAATGCCAAGAATTTCAATTTGACATGTTTAACTAATATCAGATGCCAATTCTGATGGGAGCCCTCCGAACCTCTTTTAGCAGGAATTTAACCTACAAAGAGATGCAACCCTGTTTACATAAATTTTAGTAGTCATGAAACATAAGATATGCCAAGTTTACTTTTTGTACAAAGGGAACTTATGGAATGTCCACAGATGTAGATGAACCCAATCCAAAAATATATGAACATGCATAAGCTTGGTAAAAAGACCCAGTCAGTTTATTTATTCAAGTTCAGCTTCAATCATCTGTTGGTAGGTTACTAAGCCAATCATAACATAGAATCATGTGCATGTTAATAAGATATTCGCTTGAAACAATTGACAAAATCCGCCTCGCCATAGTGAATATATGGCCAGCAACTAGATCTAATGAACACTAGAAACTTTCCAAATACAACGAATTCATACATCCCGAAGAATCAAAACCTAAACTCAAGGAAAGAACAAGAAAAAATTTGAATGAGCCAATGAAGGAAGAGAATCAGACAGGTTAAGAGTCAAAATTGAGGTCGAAGAAAATCTACGCATATCTACAACTCAAAATAATAAATAAAGGAAACTAAGAAATCAAATGAGTTGAAGAAAAAAATATCCAGAAAAAGAAAAAGGCAAACAAATGGCCTGATAGTGTAAATATCAATTACTTCACTCCTCGTTACGGAAACAATAGGAAACTCCAAAAAAATAACTCATTCAAGGACGCAATACTAAATGTTTTAACCTTTCAATTTGTCACCGACTGTAGATGAGGTAAAGATAGCGCAACCAGTGAACCAAATCTTCGTAATGGGCAGGTAATATGGGATTTTCCTACCAAAAAAGGGTTTATGAAATTAAGGAAGTAGTTGGTTCATACGGAAGAATGATAATAAGAATGAGAATGAATATAGTGAAAAATAGAAATAGATATTATTACTATAATTTTGATAGTTGGTTAAGAGGAAGGAATGATTACCATTACCATTGACAATGGTTGATTTGTAAAAAATATTAAGAAATAAAAATTTATTATATTTTAATTAATTAATTATAATTTAATTAATTATATTGTAGTTAATTAATTACAATACATTGATTAATTAAAATATTGTAATATTGTAATTAATTTTAATTAATTATATTGTAGCTAAATAATTAATTATATTTTAATTAACTAATTAATAATTATTATATTTTATTTAATAAATAATAATAATATTTTAATTAATTATATTGTAATTAATTATATTTTAAATAATTAATTATATTGTAATTAGTTAATTAATTACAATATTTTAATTAATAAATGAATTACATTTTAATTAATTAGATTGTAGTTAATTAATTATTAATAATATTTTAATTAATTAATTACAATATTTTAATTAATTAATTAATAATTATTTTTAATTACTTATATTGTAACTAATTAATAAATTATATTTTAATTAATTAATTAATAATAATATTTTAATTAATTATATTGTAATTAATTTATTATATATTAATTTACTAATTAATTACAATATTTTAATTAATGAATGAATTATATTTTAATTAAATATATTGTAGTAAATTAATTATTATTAAAATTTTAATTAATTATATTGTAATTAATTAATTAATAAATATATTTTAATTAATAAATAAATATATTTTAATTAGTTATATTTTAATTAATTGTAAC
Source organism: Erythroxylum baracoense (assembly GCA_025629805.1). NCBI lineage: Eukaryota > Viridiplantae > Streptophyta > Magnoliopsida > Malpighiales > Erythroxylaceae > Erythroxylum > Erythroxylum baracoense. The sequence goes on from JAOTAY010000190.1 coordinate 22,557,837, forward strand.
AAGCATACCCATTCCTCTAGATTAGGAGAGTAATGTAGTATTATCCAAAAATGGGTAATCAAAATAATGACTCTATAATCATATTTTCTTATCAAACTCATTTTTTCATTCCATACCTATTCTCCTTTCTTCATATCTATTAAATAAGCACACTCTCAATTACATTTGAAATCCTCGAGCAAAAATCACAAAAAGACTTAGGGGGCGGTTGGTTCACATGAGGGAATGGTAATAGGAATGAGAATGAATATAGTGAGGAATGAGAATGGATATTATCATTATAATTATGATGGTTGGTTAAGAGGA
>JAOTAY010000190.1:22558242-22593687 GCA_025629805.1 Erythroxylum baracoense
CTTGCTGGAACCAAAAACCTATCTGAATCCTTGTCGTCCATGGCGGATAAATATGGTCCCATCTTCTCGATCAGGATGGGAGTACACCCAACAGTAGTGGTAAGCAGTTACGAGTTACTTAAGGAGCTGTTCACTACATGTGACAGAAGTTTCGCTTCACGCCCAAATACATCTCAAGGCAAATACCTCGGTTACAATTCAGCGGTATTCGCTTTCGCACCATATGGAAAATATTGGCGAGAGTTACGTAAGCTGGCGGTGATGGAGCTTCTCTCCATCAACAGGCTCAAATCACTGAGGCATTATCAGGTTTCCGAGGTTAACCACTTGATTAACGACATGTTCATGTTGAGCGAGAGGAACGAGCATCGTCCAGTTAAGATCGTGCTGAGTGACTGGCTTCAAGAATTAACGTTCAATATCATGACTTTAATGATATCAAGGCAGAGATTCTTCAAGAGGAACGTCGACGGAAATGTCAGCAACCAAGATAATCACGATAAACATGTGGGTAAAATTATCAGAGAATTCATGGAAGTTTTAGGCAGAGCAGCTCCTGGTGATCTCATCCCTTTCTTAGGCTGGTTTGATTTTGGAGGAGAGATAAAACGCATGAAGCAGATCTCTGAGAAATTGGACGCAATCGTAGAAAAATGGATTGAGGAACACAAGTCGAAAAGTAGTGATTCGGAGAAAGATATCATCGATCTCATGCTCTCTTCCGTGGAGGCAGATACCAACTATGGCCATAAAAAAGATACCATTATCAAGGCAACTATATTGGTACGTTATATTTTACCTTAATTTTATAAATACTTTAAAATCAAACTAATACTCAACACAAAATTGAACCAAAAATAATAGAGAAAAGAACGTTAAATTCAATCAATTTAATTTATTGTTGAATTTAAATCTCAGTCAAAACGCTTTGAATATTTAAAAGGGCAATTTTGTTCCAAATTTTAAAGATAAATTTTCATAGATATATTGTTCATGAAAAAAGTACATATACAATTTTCTTGCTACAAAACATTGGTAATAAGCTGAGTTGAATAAAGTAACAAGTTGTGAATATATTTTTAACTTTCCTGTAATTTTGTCTTTAACTAATAAATAATCGTGTCTCATAATATTAAGCATTTCAGTATTTATAATAACTTCAATGTATATTTAAGAACTATGTTAATAAATTGAACATAATTTATAATTTGGATCTTTAAAACTATTAAAGGGATGTCAATCTCTTTAAGTATCCAGTTATTTTATTAATTACATATTTTTTTAGATTTGATACAATTAATAATTTATCTCAAACTAAAAAATAGTATATTATAATATTTTGATATAATTTTATTGCATATTTCGAAATTATTTAATAAATTAAACATAATTTGAATTTTGGATATTAAACTCTTTTAAGTCTTAAATTATTTTATTAATCATATAGTAATTTTCTGTTTATTAATTTTGATACAGTGGAAACTAATTATAACACGTCTTAGTATAAATCATGTTGCTAGACTTTTATGATTGCTGGTTCAGACACCTCATCCATGAGTCTGACATGGATCTTCAGCAACTTGTTAAACAATAAACATGTATTGGAGCGTGCCCAGGAAGAGCTTGACCAAAAAATTGGTAGAGATCAATTAGTGAACGAAATTGAGGCTGATAATTTGTTGTACATCCAAGCCATTATCAAAGAAACCGTTCGATTGTACCCACCTGGTCCATTGGGATTTCCGCACAAGTCTATAGAAGATTGTTACCTTGGTGGGCATTTTATCCCAAAAGGGACTCGTCTGATTGCTAACTTATGGAAGGTGCAAACAGACCCAAATTTCTGGTCAAATCCGAAGGAGTTCATGCCTGAAAGATTTCTGAAAGCAAAAGCAGATGTTGATGTTTATGGTCAACATTTTGAGCTTCTTCCATTTGGTTCAGGAAGACGGTCTTGTCCTGGACTCAACCTAGCAATGCAAGAGATGTCATTGGCACTTGCAAGGTTACTTCAGGCATTTAACTTCCACGGACCTTCAGATGAACCAATTGACATGGCTGCGGGCTTAGGTATTGTCCTATTCAAAGAAAAACCTCTCGAAGTTCTGGTGACTCCGCGCCTTCCTCCTAAGCTTTATCAATATTAAAAAAATGAGTAAGCTAATAACATGTTCATGTTTATGTTTTTAATAAAGAGAGGCCATTCCTTACAAAGTATAATATAAGCCAAGAGTTATCTTTTAAAAAATATCATCTTCTCAAAATAATATAGGTCTAATATTCATGCATAACTCATCATTCCTCTTATATTGCCTTATACTACACTAAGGTAAAGGAAAATTATAGACTAAATTACTGGAGTTTAGAGATCATTTCCCTTAACTCCTTCAAGGAAATCAGGCTTATTTCATATTGTAATATCATCTATAAAGCTATATCTAATTGATTGCAAATAAATTGAATAGTATGCTTCCTAATATCATTGATAGCTCTAAAGAGGAATTCTCTAATGATAGATAAACAAATAACATATTGATAGCATAAGAATTACTCAGAGCCTACTTAAAGAAACAAGCTCTTATAAATTTTACTATAAAGGTTGATATGAAAGGCATCAAAATCTATAGATTAGAACTTCTTATTAACACTATAAGGAGTTTTAGATTTCTTGAAACTTTCATGGGATTGGCGGAGAAATGTATAACCTCAGTATCTTTTAATGTTTAGATCAATAGGGAACTTATAAAGTTATTCAAGGTTGCTAAAGATTTGTGGCAAAGAGACTCTGTGTCTCCATATCTATTCTTTTTGGAATGGAAGTACTTATAAGGCTTTTAAAACTAAATTCTAGCAATAATCCCACATTCAAACATCATACCAAATGTAAGAAAATGAAATTATCGGTATAATTTTTGTTGATGACAACCTCTGATTTTCCTAGGTAGATGCCAACTCTTTTTGCTCCCTATTGACTGTATTGAATCTCTTCAAACATCTTTGAGAACTAAGAATTAATAAATATAAGAAAAAATTGATCCTATCTCACTCCTCACAATACCTATGAACTTGGTTTATTGCTATAATTGGGCTAAAATGCATGAATCCTCCAATGAATTATTTGGGGATCCTAATTATAACCAGGAAGCCTTCATACTCCGATTATCTACCTCTCTTAGAAAAAATTCAAAATCGATTATTTGATTGGTTCTTCTTATTCTTTGATTGGTGCAATAGAAGCTTGTCCAAATTGGATGAGTTTAGCTAATAAACTCACTGATTGGTAATCTATATATATACTAGTTAGCCTATCTTTCAGCTCCAATTTTCATTATCAAAACTATTGAGAAGTTGATGAGAAATTTCCTATAATCAGAAGATTTTAATAATCAGGCTCTAGCCAAAGGTAAATAAAAGGAGCTCTCCTTTACCCAAGAAAGAAGAAAACTTACATATCGTACATATAAGATTAACCAATAGAGTTCAGTTAATCAAAAGGTTCCCAAGGATGTCTTAAGACAAACAAGCTTTATGGGTTAGGTGTGTGTATGAATACCATATACATAAAGCTCTCTTTTGGTCATTCATCCTAAGAACCATAGTTTTATAGTATTTATTACAAATCCTCAAAGACAGAGAACTAATTAGAGGGTGATTAAATATAAAACTAAGGATGAAGTAGATAAAAAATTCTAGTTGGATAACTGACTCGAAGTTAGTATATTATGGAATATCCATGAACATAATATGTTACACAACATAATTCCTGAAGATGTAATTATTAGTGAAGTCTTAGTGACAAATTCAACTTCTTTGAAACAATTACCAAAAGCCCTCTTATTAGTATGATTCTAAATACTCAGATTTTTTCAAAGAAAAGGAATAAAGTTCTATGGATCATAAATAAAGATGGAAACTACTCCAATTCTTAGTGGAAAAGTTTATTAACTAATACCCTAGAGTATCTTGTTCCAAATTTATATGGAATTTTCATTTTAAACTTAAAGTTGCATTTATAATGTGGCTAATAGCTAAAGGCAGACTCCCTATATGTGCTTTCATAAGCAAATTCTAAACACAACTAAAACCTACCTTTAAAATAACACTTAAGATTGTAGTATATGTTTTATGGAAAGAAATGAATTGAATAGTTTTCAAAGCCAAGCTACAGACCAATCTAAAGTGTTAAAAGAATTGATTACCTTTATTCGAGAGAAATTGTTGAGCTAGAAAATCCTACTTATTATTTTAAAAGAAATTTAGTGCAATTGAACCATAATTTTTAACTTGGTTGAGAAATATATATAAAAAGTTATGGTTTATGTTATTTTTTGTTTGTATAATTTCTTTTGTTTTGAGTTATGTTTAAGAGAGGGATTAATTCTTATTCAACCAAGTACAAATTTCTTATATAATTCTAATGCTCAATCTTTACCTATTGAATAAGAAAAAATATATAGTAATTTTTGTTCACTTTTTAAAAGGAATGTATAGTGAAATAAAAATTTTCATGATAAACTTATAGAATGAAGAATAAAAAGCTAATGAATGCTAAATGCACCAAAAATAATTTCCTTGTTCTAGATACTAATAATGATTTATACTAGTGATAAGGGTTTTATGAATTAAACTTATCTAAGCTAACAAAATGAATGCAATAAAATCAAACAAATTATGATGAGAAATCGATTAGATTAATTAGCTCAATTCTTAGTTTAATTTCCACCTTCACTCAAATAGCATAAATAATTGCAACATTATCTTAACCCTCTCTCCGTAACTTAGTCCTCAATAGAAGGAATATCTATATAATCAATTATATAATTGATTCTCGAGGAAGAAAAATTGAAACTCAAGCCAAAATTCCCTAACAAGCTTATATGTTTTTCTTATGTTCTCTTGGAACTCCAACTTCGTATGCTTCTTTTATCCAACTTTTACAATCTATAGTTAAAGAGTAAATTAGTCCTTAAGAAATTGATCATCTAACTAGACCTTTGATAGTAAATAAGGTGAAGCAAATTTCATTCTCCATACATCCCAACAAGGCACTAGGCCCAGATGGTAACGTTTTCTTCTTTAAGAAAGCTTAAGGATAAGTCATAACTCTAGTAATAGAGGTTATGCTTGAATTCCTTAATATAGGCATGATGCTTAAAGAAGTTAACAAAACCCTCCTTTTCCTTATTCCCCATGTAAGTAACCCCACATCCTTTAAGGATTTTAGATCAATTACCTATTATAACACTCGCTATAAAGTCATAACTAAGCTACTAACAAACTAATGAAATAACTGCATTCCTAAGCTGCTTCTTACATGGATAGGTCACTGCATTTCCACTATCTCATATAATGTTCTTGACAACAACCTCTCATCTTATTAAAGGAGCTAGTTGAATCAAACAAGCTGATCCCTTATCACCCTATCTCTTGACTTTTATTATGGAGGTACTCACAAGGCTTTTAAGGCTAGTTTCCACTGGTTAGGGGAAAATTTTCAAGTTTTATTTCAAGTGCAATAAATTGAAACTATACAACTTAATTTTTTTTTACTAATGATCGTATCTTGTTCTTAAATCAGATGATAAATCTTTATATACTTTAATGGTCACCTTAAACTTTTTTAAGGAAATCTCAGGTCTTTCATTAACAAAGAGAAAACTGACTTGCTCATCTCTTCAAGTCCCTCTTAACTTGCAACTTGGTTATCCTTCATCATTAGCCTAAATATTAAGAGGTCACCTTTCACTTCTCTTAGGATCTCAATCTCCAAATGGAAATCTACATATAATGATTTTATTCTAATAATCAATAAAATATAGAAGAGGTTATCAACTTAGTTCAACAAAAGTTTTTAATTAGCTAGAAAAGTCCAAATCATTGATTTTGTTCTAAGCAACTTGCATATATACAGGTCTTCCAATCTAATGTTAACGATTGGAATCATTAAATCCATTAAGTAACTTATGAGAAACTTTCCCTATTTTAGAGAGCATAAGAACCATGATTTTGCTAAAGTAAAATGGAAGGAACTTACAACTCGTAAAAAGGAAGGAGGATCAAGAATTATTCCCATTCGAATAGCTACCAAATAATGATGATCAAGATATTATGGTGAGCTTAGTGGATAACAATAAATATGGATCAAATGGGTGTATAAATACTATTTAAAAGGGACTAACATCTAGTTCATATATCGAAATAGCTCCTTCTATTAAACCCTTATGCAAATAATAAAATTAAGGAGCTTTGTTAAACAAAAACTCATATATAGATGTTGTGCCCAAAAGATTCTAAAAATTAGCTAGGCCATCCTTCTCATAAGTATACGAGTTAGTTGTAGCAATTACCCAGGATCATCTCCCACAGAGGCTAAATTGGTTCAATTAAATTAATTTTGAACAAAAACAAAAATAAAAGCAATCCTAAACATTCCATATTGATTTGTTATGTGAAGGCTTTTAAAGAAAGTCACAAAATAGTCTGAAAACTAAACTGAATTGATCAGAAGCAAAAACGAGTAGAAATCAAAGTGGAAAACTCTTGAGAATTATTTTCACCAATTTAATTTCCTATGCATGATTAAGGGGAGATGATTGGTTAATTGTCTTACTAAAATCAACAGTCGGATTCTAAGATCAACTCAAATAATAGACTAAATCTTGCATTTTCATTTGAAAAGTTATTATCTGAATTAATTATGAAAACTTGACTACTAATTACCACTTAAGTTAATATATTTCTAATTCTTATCCTAAGCGTCTATAGTTTCTAGTTCCATATTAAACTTCTCCTCTCGATTCTCCATTTAATACTAAAATGATGAAAAATTTGGTCATGCTATTACATCCATTCACCTCAGAAACTATAACAAACATAAGATAATAAGAAAATCCCTCAATCATGCATGTTTGACTAAACTAGCTACATTAATTCTTAAGAAACAGAGTTCAGCCCATAATAGTATAAACACGATTTATTATCTCCATACACTTCAATTGCATGTTATTGTTAACAGAAAAATGTAAAAGTGATGAACATAACGAATAAACTGAAGATGGACTAACAAGAAATAGAACAATAATAGAGAAAGTAAGTTAACAGAAAGAAGATAAATGACTTCAACATTATTAGCAAAAGATGAAATAAAGATTAGAAAACAAAATTAAGACTTCTCGGGCACAGAAGTTGGTGGTGGGTATCCTGCCAAACTCAATCTCTTAGGTGTTGGCTCTTACCTTCTGCTTATGCTTTCTTCTAGCCTAGATGAATGATTGCTCAAGTTCACTGAGATTTAGCTTCAACTCCTGTTCTCTACCTCTGTCCCAAGCTTCCACCTTTTTATTGTATTTCTCTCTTCTCACCTGACTCTCTGCTTTCTCTCCTTTCTTCTCTCAGCCAATGCTCTGTTTCTTCTCTACCTCCACACTTCTCTCTCTATCTCTCGAATGTCTCTCTGTATAAAGAGTGAAGACTGAATGAAAAGTTATCCCCTTCACTGCCTCCCTCTCCTTTTATTTGTAGTATGTTCCTAGGTCTAGGGTTTCATGCCCTCAAACTATAGTTGCCATGTAATAAAACAACCATAGTGAATGAAAATTTGCACGGAGTTGACTATGTTTGTCACCCTATGAGGACTGGTCACCTCTATGCATAAGCTTGGACAGTGGTGACTAAAGATCACCACCTTATCTAATTAGTTACCACCTTATGGCAGGTAGTGACTAATTGTCACCACCTTATTAACGGTGGTGACTCTTTAGTCACCATCGTGTAGGTGATGACATCCAATTTGTTATATATTTTTCTTTTCTTTTCTGGAAAAGTGACGTGAACATTAATTTTTCATGAAAAATTCACAAATTAATCCGATCAGCATGCGTGCAGTTTTCACACCATTTTAATTCAATTTATCTCTCATTTGGATTAACTTATAAGAATTTGTAACCAAAATCAAGATATGAAGGCAATTTAAAATAATAGAAAATAGACACAACAATTCCCCCACACTTAAACTATATTTGTTCTCAAGCAAAATAAAGAACACTAGACTAGAAAAACAAACAATGGAAACAACAATTTTCCCAAATAATATTCAAAGATATCAACGATCATTTCAATAAACAAAACCTAAGAATTTGAAACTCATAATACTCTATCAACAAGCTATTTTTTGCATATTTATCCAAAATCAGGAAACAATTCAATTCAAAAAACCATCAATAATTGTGATAGATTCTCACTCCATTCTCTATCCTCTCAAGTATTCAAAGGTGGGATATGTATTCACTCATCGTTCATTTCGTGCAAAGCATCTACCATAAGCTTGTTTACCAATCTGATCTCCACCACTCATATCAAATACAAACATCAATTCGAAGGTCTTTATTTATATTGTAATGGGGCCAGGTCAAGAGTGGGAAAAAGAAAAATTGTAATTTAAAACCACAACACAAATTGGGAATTAAAATAATACAAAACAATAAACCATAAAACATTCAATTCTTTCCTCTTATTTAACAAAATTAACACCCCTTTTTTTTTCCTTCTCTCCTCTTCTTGTTTTCTAATCATCTTCTCATCCTTTCATTTCATTTCTATCTCTCTTTTCTCTTTTTTATTTCTTCTTGATTTTCTATTTTTTTATATCACCTAAATTTTATTATGGAGGTACTCACAAGGCTTTTAAGGCTAGCTTCCACTGGTCAGGGGAATAATTTCAAGTTTTTATTTCAAGTGGAATAAATTGGAACTATACAACTTGATATTTTTTTTAGTAATGATCTTATCTTGTTTTCAGATCATATGAGAAATCCTTAAATTGTTGGGCCCGGGTCTCGATTCATGGCGATCTCGTGAGGGTTGTATGAAAGACAGGTGGATAGCATTGGATTTAAAAGAGATTTCAAAATGACAGCAGTGGAGGGTTCGCCGTGGCGAAACCATACAGATATCTCCAAGGACCCTTCGGGAGAAATTTGCCACTACAAACTCAGTGTTTCGTAGCTGCGAAACTATGGAAGTTCGCCGCGGCGAAGTTTCTGAACCACTCAAAAACCTTTCAGGAAAGATACGCAGCGACGATGATCTGACTTCACCGTGGCGAAGTTACTAAGATCACAAAGAAAATACCCTTCGGGAAAGGTTCACCGAGGCCAACTTCTAGCTTCGCCGCGGCGAAACCCTCCATTTCAAAACCCAAAACCCAAACTTCTAACATCTATCACTAAATATCAAACATAACTTAACACACATACACCTACAATCTTCCCACAAAACAATTTACAACTCAACCAAAAGATGAAAACAAGCATATGCAAAGAACTTCTTAAATTCTTCATTCATTTCCAAATCAAAATGAAGTTCATACATAACTTTAATTACAAATCCACATTATATCAAAGTCATATTAAAAGATACAAAAATACATTGGATGCTTAATATTGAATGTGCTTATAAAGCTATCCAAAAGTCTAGCTACTAACTTGGTACAAAAGCTAACTATCTTGGAATTTGTCTAAATGCCTTGTAAGGATTTACTAATCTTCTCGATCTGTACCTGAGGAGTGGGAAAAAATATTGGGTTGAGCTACACAACTCAGTGACTAATATATTTATAGCCATTGTCGATTGGCCGTATATTCAAGCATATGTATATGTATATCTAGTAACTCTATTATTCTTACTTTATTCAAACAATTAAAACATTGATCCATATAACTCAACTTGACACACAACATAAACTTCGGCCATTGCACATAACACTTTATTATGCACTATACTTGAACATCTAAAGATGCAATGCACAACAATTGGCTTGAGGGTTCTATGAGCGAAACAGAGAAATCAAAGTTTACTCTGTGAACAAAACGAATTCATTTTTCGGATTTCGTGTGCCACAAGCGGACTTCCGGGAGAAGGTTTGACATCGACGTGCACGTGACTATGAAATGGTTCCTCTCTCGCCCAAATACCATCAAATTTATGCTCAATTTAGTCAATCACAATTTGCACTCTCGTGCTTCTTTCATTTCATCATTTTTCTTATTTTTTCATGCTTTTTCTTCTTTTCATTCAATTCCAAATGTTATAACCCTTTTTCAATGCATAACATAACCATAATGCATCACAATTATTTCAATTTCAAACATAACAATTTCAAGCAAAACCACATATACACACAGGCAATAATTTGCCCAATTACACAATTACCGTAAATTCATTACCCACCTAAGAAGCTTGCAGAAATCCAAGTCAAGTTTGCCTTTCCCCTTACTCTTGGATAGGACTCCCTTAGTTTCCTACAACAACCAAGGTTCCATTCAAAACCAACATTGCAATAAAATTCATAAACTTTAGAAAGATTATAGAATCATAATAAACACAATAAAACTCAAATCTAGCCTACCCACAACCTATCTAGGTTAGAAAACTCAAGATCAAATTTAGAAACCCTAAAATCAATTGGGTTCTCCTAATCCATCTTTGTCCCACAAAACCTCTTTGCTCTCTAACTCCTTTATCCTTAACACAATCCATTCCTTTAATAAAGCAAGAAGAAAAGATGGTTAACCTACCTCAACAACTTGATTTCTCTTCTCTTCTTTTTCACCGAAACTTTTCTTCATCTCTCCTATTTTCGTTTCTTTCTTCTTTCTTTTTTGTTCTCACGACACTTATCTCTTCTTCTAATACAAAGCCATTTTAATGGTCTTTTTCCCATTTTACCCTTCATTTAACTTGTCTTTTCAATTTTTCCCCTTTTTGTCTATCAACTACTAACATCTTAACTCCTTATTCTGATCAGGTAAATGAAGCAATTTGATAACACTTCCTTCTAGAAAAGTGTTCCCTATTGTCTTAAGTTTACTCCAAATTAAGAATCACTCCATTCGGATAACTACAAAACAAGTTATGATCAAAATACTGAAACATGTTTAGTGCAGAGAAAAGTTCACCGCAGCTAAACCAGAAGTTCGCCGCGGCGAACTCCTCCAGAGAGGAATTCTCGTACCAATTTCACAAGTTCACCACGGCGAAACCTAGAGTTGGCATCGGCAAACTTTACCCAAGAGGAATCCTAGCCAAACCATTAGAGTTCACAGCGGCAAAGCAAGGAATTTGCCGCGGCGAATTTCCACAGAAGTAACCCAGTTTTTCCAACTTCATTTCAACCCAATATCACTCAAAACAAATTCATAAACTACTTTTGATCATTAACCCTAAAAGCACTTACTTATATCCTTCAACAACAACTTATTACATTCACTACCTCAATCTTGTTTATCAATTCTAATTGTCGCCAACAATTTCTCATTTTAATAGTTCCAAATTTTCAAGAAAAAAATTCGAGGTCCAACATATATACTTTAATAATCACCTTAAACTTTTTTAAGGAATTCTCAAGTCTCTCATTAATAAAGAGAAAATTCACCTGCTCATCTCTTCAAATGCCTCTCAACTTGTAACTTAGTTATCCCCCATCATTGGCCTAAATATTAAAAGGCCATCTTTCACATATCTTAGGATTCCAGTCTCCACATGGAAATCTACATATAATAATTTTCTTCTACTAATCAATAGAATATAAAAGAAGTTATCAACTTAGTGCAACAAAAGTCTTTAATTACTTCTCTTCTCTTCTTTTTATTTTCTAGTCATCTTCTCTTCCTTTCTTTTCTTTTTTATTTCTCTTTTCTCTTTTTTATTTTTATTTCTTCTTGATTTTCTATTTTTATATATTTTCGCTTATTTATTTAACAAGATCAAGTTTAGAAGAGAAAAAATGTATAGGAGAGATACACATTATTACAACCCTACATATTCCTAACTCAAAAGCGAACTATATGTTATGATTCCGCCACACTTGTTGTGCCATCCCATTATCATAGAGTATATACCGAACATCCAGAGGACATTCAAGTACATATCCTATGACAATGGTATGTTAGAGCAAACATAATCTCTTAAATGGCATCATAAAGAATAACAATACTTAAAACCTCAACTCTTCATTTCATTCATTCACAAAAGTTTACATTGTAGTCATTAAAATAAATATTTACATTACCAAACATGAGAAATTTACAATCCTTTATATAAAAGTTCTATATGTCAAAGAAACTACATAATACAATCTATAGCTCCTTTGATGTTAATTGATAGACCTTTGAGCCATATCTTAATCAAAAATTTTCCTCTAAAAAATCTTAAGAACTAAGTCTCCTGTCTCGTACCTGAAAAGCCACGTTACACTTTTTGATGAGTTTTGCAAACTCAGTGAGTGAACCATCATTGATGATCTCACTCAAGTCAAATATACAAATATCACACAACCAACCAATTTCACAATATTTTCCATCTCAATAAGACATAATGAATGTCACACATTTGACAAATAATCTTTCAGAAGATGTTTAACCCAATCAATCACATTATCATGGCATATCACTTTATCATCATAATTTCAGAAAAAGATTCTTAAGCATATATTTCATAATCATAAATATACAAATGCAGATGCATATGAGACTCTAGATTCATAATTATTTGTTGTGAACGAGTGCCTTTTAGATACAGATATAGATACTGTCCCATTATGGGCTTACTCAGATACAAAAATCACAGAGCCAGGCTCTACATGCAGATAACAAAATTTTGAGCTTATAGCTCTTTCAGACTGGCTACTCCAATCACAACACCTTTATCTGAACATGCATTAAATGTAGTGAATCAAATCACAGAATATGTCATGAATAGCACTCACTTATAATGCACAGACAGAATCTCATATTCATCGGTCCTCAGTCTGACATTCAAATTTTGTTGGGTATTTACAAATCATTCAGAATTCAGATGCAAACAGATACCATTCAGATTTCAGATGCAAACATAACACTTCCAATACATTCTTGAATATCAAACTCCTCAGACCATTAAAGTCCAGAATTCACATACAGATCATAAACAGTTCAATAATTAGAAGTTAAATAAAATAAATCAATCCTAGGAAGATCATCTAGGTTAACTCTCAGTACACTCCTCTATATGCTATTGCCTGGATGGTTCGGCAATGTCGAGATGATGTCGTACGTTTTGAGCATCTAAATATATACACCAAAATTGTACACGTTACTAATTGGATCAATCAAATACATATTCAATTATGCACATATATATGTGCCATATGCAATGCATGCTCAATGACTTTCCTGGGTATGTTTCCTTAATCACAATTCAAAATCATTCAGACTTTATACTAGAATATGTCTTGTCTACATTTAGGTTGATACCTTAAGTACACTTATTCATGCTCAATTCAGTAACCATACATTTACTAACTTTTTTCTAGCATTACAAGTATTCATATAATTCTCAATTCTCATTCATTCATTCATAATACAATATTAATAACCTTTGGAATACGTTTGCTTTAATATGAACACTTCATTCCTTTAACTCTTCTTCATTCTAAACTTAGATACATTATTACCAAACATTCCTTTCCTTAAAGTATAACATCTTCAACTTATCCAATACTTTAACCAACTTATCAAACATCAATCTAGGTTCATTTCAAGTCCAAATGCATCATAGTTAAGTACCTTATCCTTAACCGCCATTGCACAAATCCAAGATTATCATGTAAAAACACTACCCACGATTGTGGGGTACCTCCCCACTCCCCACGATTTTGACAAGTTATTGTATCTATCCACAATTTTGGGATGCATACCATGATCGTGGCCTATCCTTTTCCTACACTTTTTCCATATTTTCCCAAGACAAGTTTCGGGTCTATTTTGTATGGCCATTCTGACATACAAATTGAGGTTTTTAGTTAATATTTCTTCTAAAAAATGTTCCTCTATGTCTTAATTTTCTAATGAACTAAAGTTCATATAATTTGGTTCATTATTCCTAGATTCTAATAATTGTTTTCCATATATTGTATCATGTATGGCTTGGCATGTTGATTTGGCTATCTTGCTTCCATTGTGTTTTGATTTCTAAAAGGTTTTGAAATCTAACATTTTAGCCAATTCTTGCATGTTTTATTTTCCGATCCAACAATTGGTATCAGAGCCATTTTTATTATGCATAATTTCAGTTTCTATATGTGATGCATGGGTTAGCAATTAATTTTTATATGCTGCATATTTTTATTTGATAGAAATATATATGGTGTATGTTTTGCTCTTTTGGTTGTCCATAGAATTTATATTTTCCATGTAAGATTTCTTCATCTGGTTTGTAACAAGGAGGGTGTTCTATCATCACCATGTTTCCTCCTTGGCTTCATTTTTCTGTTTATTTTGATTTTGTAATGTAAAAATTGATGTTATGATGAAAATGAAGCAGCCATGGATTGAAGAAATAAAGAGGTAATGGTTTCAATGTATCCTTTTGTGTATGGCATAGTTTAGGTTTTGCAAAAACCAAAATGCTGGATTTTTGTTTCAATGAATCAAGTTTCGGTTTTTATGTAAAAACAAGTACTGGATTTTTGTTTCAATGAATAAAGTTTTGGTTTTGATAAAAAAACAAAGTGTTGGTTTTGTTTTAATGGAACAATTTTTGGTTTTAACGAAAACAAGTACTGTTTTTATTTGTTATAACAAAGATTTGAATTTATGAAAATCTAGTGCTGGATTTTCTGTTTTCAAAGTAACAAATTTTAGTTTTATAAAATGCCATTACACATTTTTTTACTAAATTGGCCGGGTCATGCGAGCGAAGAGTTCAAAGCCGAAGATCCAAGTCTAAGAAGATTATTTTGGGCCTAAAAGCCTTGTAATTTTTTTTATGTTGTAGGATGGACAATCAAAAGGGGCTTATTAGTTTATAAGATGAATGGATGCAAATAATATGTGATATTAAGTGATTGTATGCCATTTAAAAAATTGCCAACCCTACGCTTTGCCATGCATTCATTATGTATGAGATATGTAATGAAACAATATAGGATGGATAATAAATTGCATCTAAACAAGATGGTATTTATTAAAACTTAAAGCCCAAAAAGATTGAGTGGGAGAGGATTCTCATGTGAGAGTCCACAGTCTCCATATGATGGCCCATTGCATGTGGTGAAATGTTACTCCCTACCGGAGGACATGGATCTTGGATCTTGTATGGTTTTCTCCTAACGGATAAGTCAACTCATTGGTAGCAAATGTGACCTCCCAACCAGGCATGATTTGTAGGTACCTTTAGTGGATGAATCAAATAGTTATACACTCAACATAGTTTATCAAATAACCTACCCACCGTAGCGCTGTTGATAGCTTTAAAATCATGTCTCTAACTCTAACTTTGACTATAGTCTTTGATTTTAATAACCTCTCTCTTGTCTCCTCTTTATAATTGCTATTTATATTATGAAAATAGGGATCTGGATTATATATTGTTAGTCATATGATCATGTGAGTGATTATGTATGTCAAAAACCCTTTAAAATCATGACTTTACAAGTTCACAAGATTTTACATAGGTAGTGGACACGATTTTGGACGTTAATTACATGGGCATTTATCTCCTCCACATAGAAAAAAATAATGTCTTTGAAGCTTTTCATGTTGCAGCCTCTTACACAGTCCCTATACACAACTATATAAGTTACTCATATAGGCATATGCATATTCACAAGGCATGTGTCTCTAAAACAACTTCAATTCTTCCATTTTATGCCACAATTTCCCTTAAATTCTTCTCCTTTTGAACCATAAAGGCAATTAAGACCTAAAAATACACTTAAAATAAAATAAGTACCAAAAACAACATAACACTCCTACATAAAATCAAAACTCACTCAATATGGTATAAAAACATAGTATAATAATCATTTATCAAGCATCTCACACTTAAGCTTTTAGCATTTCACACTTAAGCTTTTACTTATCCTTAAGTAAATTGTAATCTAAATTATTAGTCTCAAAAACATCCAATGCTTATTAATCTCAACCTTCCATTCATGACCTAAATCAACATATCATATTAATCAAATTATCATACGATAATATTCAAGTTATCCTAGAACAAACTTTTATAATTCAATTCTTTTTTAAATGAAAAGTAAAAATTTCACACCCTCACATAAGGTTCACACATTACATTCAAAATGTTTAGAATGGAAAATATAATAAACTCTCAATTCATTACGTATAAGGATTCTTAACCATAAGCTTGTAATAAAATTACATCTCCACCACTTATAAGTAAACTAGAACACTAATCAAAAGGTCTTTCAAGTAGGATGTAATAAGGAAAAGGTACGATAGGGATAATTAAAAAGGATAATAACATTGAAGGAAATTCACCTAAACAAAATTGAATAGAACTTGGTTATTTATAACATAGGTCCTTCAAGCAATAAATTCATTAGTATAATACTAAGTCTTCTTACTCTCTAACAATCATCGCAACTTTTCATCTTTTTTTTTTCAATATACTCATAACATATAATTTTCAAATTTTGAACTTCTTTGACCAACTTTGGAGAGAATAATAAATTATACAAATGAAGCACTCAAGAAGAAAAAAATTTCATAATCACTATAAACTAACAAACATAGAATTATCAGACCTTTTTTTAACATTCTTAATATAAACTAAGTTGCCACTAATTAAGTAAAGGCAAATTCCTTCAAGGTTTAAAAATAATTAAAGGATTTAAAGAAAAATAGGTAAAGGCTATCAATGTGGTAATCTATAATGAAGAAAAAGGTTGAGTCTCAAAAGTGGTGACTTCTAAAGGATTAAAGTAGGATGGGTAAAAATTAAAGAAAATGGCTAAAACAAAGGGTTAAATCTAAGTGCCTTTACTATTTTAATGCTTCTACTTTAAAAAATGTGGTCTTAAATTGAATAATAAAAGCAAGTTCTAGAATCATCCAATTATGTCTTAAAACACATACCAAAGAATAAAAGAGCATAAAAAATGATGTATTAGTTCTTAGGTTTAAAAGCTCATAACTATACCATGTGTGTAAATAATATGTAAATTTCATTCAAAATAACTATCTCAATAATTACTAAAAAATAATGGATTATAAAAGCAAATCCATTATAACTTTTCATCCTTTTGCATACTAATTCAATTTAATAATAAATAACAACCTAAAGTGTTTCGTACATATTTTGACCAAAACAAAATGTTAGTTAATGAAAATGAATAATAAATATAATAAACTTAAGAAATTTGAAAATTTTGTTCAAAATTTTTATTGACCCTTTCCTTACACTTAAAATTGTACATTGTCCCCATTATATATGATATTAGCACTAAAAAATACAATAACAAAGTAAACACAAAATATGAGAAAGGTATATTTTGGTACTTCCCTGAATAATAAAAACTACACATTCTAAATTCAGTAAAGAGTCCATTCAATACTATATACAGTCATCCTTGTAAAAAGAAACAAAAATGGATAAAAGAAAAAAGAAAATGACAATAAAATTAAAGTAACACTAAGATTACAATAATAAATGTTAAAAAAACAAAACAATAATAAACAATTGAAAATAAAAAATATACAACTAATGAAAGAAATAAAAGACAAACCCTAATAGAACATTCAGATTGCCTCTCAAAAACTATTAATCTATTGATGAGTTTGGAATGTTGGTCATCGGAGGATCTTTGGGTTTCTGAATATCATTTGACTATGGAGCTAAAGATGACATAACCACTCCAGATAGTGGGGGTAGTATGGACATCTCGAGATGTCTTACCATTTGGAATATGACCTTCTATATCCCTTTATCATAAGCCTCTCATCTTTCCATCTACTCTGGCAGCTCTAGTTAGTTTATTCAAATAGTGCACTAGACTCCTAAGATTTGACTTATATATTTCCCCAACTGAGCAATCTTCAATCGGTCCTGATGTCCTAGTGGAGTCGATGTCCTGGGCAATCTTGCATTAGCCGACAAGTCTAAGTTCTCCTCCTGTGCTACTCCTCGCATCTGCAATGACGGTGAGCCTTGTCTCAGTGGCTACTCTACTATATTTAGGTGATCACTACTTGATCCTAAAGCTACCTACCTATTCTGGACCCCAATGAGTTGGTATACGTCTCTTGTTGATCTCTGTCTCTTGAGAATAATATACATATTACATATAACATCCAAGTTGAAGATGACCATAGTACCGAACACCCTCATCAGTGGTAGCCTCCTGAAGATTCCCGTCTTCTTATCTTCTTCTCCTTACTCTAACATTGGAAAATTTGAGCTAAGGGATGCCCTAGATGTATTGGCATCCTTTCGCTTATACTCCATAAATAAAAAATGCTTCAGTTTCCAATGTCTTTGAAACTATAGTAGAAAATGTCTTAGTTTCCAATGTCTCTTAAACTATCTCCTTGCCCACTCATTGTATGACTTAAGAGGTCATGGATGTACCTGAGTGTAGGATGTCATAGAGTGGATGCCTTAGAATTGCTCGAGTTATAGTCTGACTCCTCACTAATATTCTATCAGAAGGGTCAGGCATACATCCCATAAAGGAAATCCATTTGGAAGGTCCTATACTCCTATGTTTCCATGAATTCTCGATCTTATAAGCCCATTGTCATAGAGAAGTTTATATAGCTTACCTACTCATCCCTTCAAAAATCCTGAATAGGATCATACTCATTCAGTCTCACCTATAATGACCCTTTTTTATGAAGAATGCGGAGAGCACCTCCAGTGTAAGCTCCCAGTATGTGGGCTCTACGATCTCGAAGAATTAAGATCACACTTCAACATTAATCAAATCTCAAACTTGTTAGGGTAAGCCTAACTACTCTAGCACCTCCCAGTTAATCCATTTGTAAGTACCAAATTTACTATCCATAAGTTTTTGAAATCGCTCTTTATGGGACATGACGTTAAAAAGTAACATCCCATATTACTCTAGTACGTGTGCTATAGTAGGTCATGTTGGTGATGTGCGAGTTCCACTCGGGTCTCTAGAAGAGTCCTCTCTTCTTTTTCTCTTTCTCGATACCTCTTTTACTCTCTGACATTGTGTGACTTCTTTCCTTCTCATCATTGTACCTAAAGTTAGATGTTGCCAAATCAAACAAAAATGTTTGGCTACGTAGAAGAAGGGAGAGGTATGACAAGTGGGTGGCAGAAGAGGGACAACAAAGTGGGAGAAAAAGAAAGAAAATAGGTTTGTTAAAAGGTGTCGCAGTAGTCTAACTGACCATGTAAGTCACTATAAATATGTGACTCTAGACACGGGCGTGTAACTAATCATGTAAGTCACTATGAATGTGTGACTCCAGACATGGGTATGTGACTTTTTGTGAACTTACAAGGTCACGTACATGATCGTGTGTTTGATTGTGTATGTCATTATGCATATGTGACTTTTGATACAGGTGTCTATTGTGACATGTTCAGGTAACCTGAGATATACAGGTGTGTCCTATGCCCATATAACTCATTATTAACATGTGGAAATTTTTTTTAAGAACTTAAAAACATATATGGTCGTGTCCAGTGACTTTATAGGTAACTATAACTATATAAAACATGAAATAAAATTTGGGCACATAGGCATGTACAAGGGCGTGTATATTACAGTGTATACCTAAAAATTCCTTAAAAATTAAAAATTTTCATTGAAAGTCACAATAATAAACAACACATACCAAAAATACAAAAAATAGGCAGAATCAGATGAAAATGTTCTATAACCTAACATAGAACACACCAAAAAGAATTGAAAACTTACACTAAAGCTCAAAAATAAACAAATTAATATAATTAAAGTAAACAAAACTATCTTAATTTTTATGTTACCTCCCAAGTAACGATTGTTTAAAATATTTAGCTCGATACACGTATTATGTTTAAGGTAGCTTATAAAGATTTAATGTGTTATTTCTTACTATAGGGGCCTTACCCTCTAAATAAGTTACCTACTTTTCCTTTTTACCACATTTTCATCCTTCTTTTTCCCTTCGTATGTAAACTGATCTGGTAGAATTTTATAAGAAGATTCCTATAAAAATTTCAAAACTAAATCATCAAATAAATCAATAGATTCATTAGAATCCATAAGGTCAAGATAATGATTCAAGAAATCAAACATTATAAGTATAACTCTTTGTCCCCAACCCAAAGCAAGTTCTTTCCCTTCACTAACATCAATAATTGATCTATTATTGGCTAAAAAGGGTCACATAAAACTAGAGACACTTCTATATCTTCCATTACTTTAATAATTAAAAATCGACTAGGAAGATGAACTTGTCAACTTTAATAAGTATATATTTTTATAATACCTATAGGATGCTTTATTAATTTGTATGCTAATTATAAACTTATCCTAGTAGGTTTTGGTTCATCTAACCTTAGTTTCTTAAACAAAGAATAAGGTATCATATTAATGTCGACCCCTAAGTTAGCTAAACCGTTTTTTTAAGTTACTGATTTAACAAGGAATAATACAACTCCCTAGATCTTTAAGCTTCTCTGGTAGCTTATTTTGAAGAATCATTGATCATATTTTACTTAGTTTCATAGTTGCTAACTACTTCAACTTCCTTTTGTTTGTCATTAACTCCTTCAAAATTTTTGAATACTTCAGCATCTATGTAAGAGCCATAACAAGGGTTAAGTTAATTTGGAGTTGTTTAAATAGTTCAAAGAACTTACCAAACTACTCATCCAATTGATCATTCATTACTTTAGTAAAATAAATGATGGCAACTAAAAATTCCTTGAATTTTTGAAGGCACCCTTCACTGTCAACTTTCTCTTGACTCCTAGTTTTATTCTCTTTTTTATTTTGGTTTTTATTATTTTCCTCTTGCAACTTTTTTCCACTCCTAAGGGTAATTTCCATCATATGTTCTTTAGGATTTGTCTATTTGGTACTAGGTAAACTCCTTTGTGGTCTTTTGGAGATTAACTTAGCAAGCTAGCCAATCTACATTTCCAAGTTACCTATAGAAGCCTCTTGATCTCTTAATGACATCTCTATGGATTAAAATCTTACCTGTAAATCTTAAAGTATTCTAGACATGAAATCCTCTAAGCTTGACTTCTTTTCTTCAGGTGGTTCTTTCTAGAATCCTAGTGGAGGGTTGTTCCTTGGCTGCCATTGATTCCCTCAAGAGAAAGTTGGTTGATTCCTCCATCCCAGATTGTAGGTATTGCTTTATGGATTATTCTAGGGTCTAGGATTATTTCCTATGTAATCCAAATGCTTATCTGTAATTCTTGACAATCTTAACTTGAATTTCTTACCCTACACACCTTACACCGCATAACTTCTAGTAGTTAAGGATTCATAGTTAATCCATCCATCTTCCTCCTTAATGATTTAACCTAGTTTACCAATGTTGTAACTGCATCAATGTCATATAATCATGTTGGCTTAATAAATCATGTTTGAGAAGAGCATCATTGATAATTGTTCACAACTATAGCTTCAATGAGGTTTTGAGTTGCTTATGGCATTTTATTATTTCGGGTACCCCCAACTGCTACATCTATTATCCACCTTGTTGTTTAATTAAGCATATTATAGAAGGTTTGTTTTTCATCCATAGTGGTAAACTATGATTTGGGCGTTTCCTTAATATCTCCTTTGATTAGTCCCATATATCATATATCATCTCTGAATCAGCCTGGGAGTAAGAGAAGATGTCGTTCCTTAATTTAACAGTCTTGGTTGGTGGGAAGTACTTCTAAAGGAACTTCTCTCCTACTTGGTCCTAAGTAGCAAGGGATGACCAAGGCAGAGGGTTTAACTATTGCTTCATTTCTCCCCTCAGTGAGAACAAAAATAATCTCAACCTAATTGCATTGTTATCAGCACTATTGATCTTAAAAGTATTATAAATCTCCAGAAAGTTCACGATATGTGCATTATAGTTCTCATCTCATAGCCTATCAAACTGGAAAGAATATTGCAACATTTGAATAATACTCGGTTTGAATAATACTTGATATGTGCATTATGTTCTAACACTACTGAACTCTTCTCCCATTAAGTACAGTCTAGCGTAATTGAATGTGGTCAACAGTTGGTCTGCCATAGTTCCAGATTCGTCCTCTATTTATTGATCTAACTCGAACTTTTTAAGTAGGGTTTTACAAAGATTTTTGTAATTTATCCTTTTAATCTCTAGATCTTCATTAACTAGATGTAGTTGACTCCTTCGAATCCTAAACTAACCCTAAGACCTAAAGTAGTAAAAAATAAAAAGTTAATAAAATAAGTAAACAAATTAAAATGAAAAGGTGAAAAGAAATAAACTAAGTAATTGTGGCTAGATTAATAAAAGCAAGGTTTTCCTAATATTTTAATCCTTAGCAATGACACCAAAAAAACTTGATATATGTATATTTTATTATTTTAAACTGCTAGTGTGTGAAGTAGTTATAGCTAGTATTGTCAAGTACTAGTCGATCGCATGGGAATTACAAGTACTAGTAGTAGCCTCTTTTTTATTACCTAACCGTCAAATAAGATGTTGATTTAATTTAAAACTGAACTAAAATAAAACTCAACACAATAATGAATCAAAACAAATTTAACACAAAGACTAATCCAATATATCTTAAATGTTGACCTTTTATCATGCAATTCAATTATCGTTCATTAAAACATGACAATTCCTATCTTATGTTAATATCTTTCACAAGGCTATTAAAAACTAATCCCCAATTAATTAACTGAAACTTCTTTCTTGTACCCCTAAGATCACATTACTTTGTCTTATGAATTTCCCTATTAGGTTTGATCTCAATCCAGAGGATTTATGTCAACCTATATTTAGGATTGTAAGCAAATCCTTCCAATTATAGTATATTTATTCATACAAAAGCATTTCTCAATCTCAATTATATAAAATCAAACATTAAACTAATATCCTGGACATATTAATTCAAGAATACAAACACATAATCGATTCTCAACAAATGAATAAAATATATTACATTAAATAAAGAATCAACTCATAGTATCCATCCCAACTTAAAGTTCATCCTAACTAGGCACTATACAAACTTTGTTCCTAAACACATAAAATGAAGCAAATTGAAAATTTTTAGAAAGAAAAAAAAAGAATATAATTCATAGATGTGTATATCCCCCTTTCTATAACGAAATCCCTTTGAATCCTTGATGAAAGGATATTCTATATTGTATCTTTTGAAGTATCTTTGTGTTTTCCTTATCTTTGATTCATAATCATTTCTCTAACTTTAACTTTGGCTATAGCTTTCAACTCTAGCCTCTTCTTTCTTGCCTTCTCTTTACAATTGTGTTTTATATTACAAAAATATGGATCTAGATTATGCATGATTACTCACACGGTTATGTGATTGACCATGTATCTAAAAAACACTTCAAAATCATGACTTTATATGTTTATGAGAGCTTAGATAGGTAAGCGACATAGTTGTGTATTTTACTTACATAGGCATGTAGCTTCATACAGGCAAAAATAGTGTTTTTGAAGATTTACACATTTGCAATCTCTTACATGGTCTCTATACATGACCTTATTTGTTACTCTCGTTGGCGTGTATATATTCACACAAGGGTATGTCTAAAAAATAACTCCAATTCTTCCATTTTATTCTATGATTTCCCCCAAATTCTTCTCCTTTTGATCCATAAAGGCAATTAAGACCTAAAAATACACTTGAAACAAAATAAGTACTAAAAACATTGTAAAAATTTCAAGTAACAAGTAAGACACACACAATATTGGCATAAAAACATAGTACAGTAATCATTTATCAACCTATTTTTCAGATTGGCCTTGATTGTTTCCTTCACCCGCTCCATGGCATCATAAAAATAACCTATTGTTGCCTTCTCATCGCTCTTAGTTAGACAAAATACTCTCACCAATCTTACAAACTCGGATTACAAATTGACATCAAGACAAAAGTTCATAATCTTTAAGTATAATTTTAGAAACCTTCACTCCAACATTAGATCTAACATATTAAGATGCAACCCGCTTATTAATTGTAAAGATTCGCCTAAACTCCTTCTTTATCAAAACAAAAAAGTAAAATGATAAAAAATTAGTTACAAATCTTATAATAGTAGGAAGAAATAAATTCTTACCATTGGTAAAATCCTTTCTCCATCAAAGTTAAGACCTATACACAATTATAAATGAAATTGGTTACTTTTTTTGCTTTTTTCACTATTTCATTAATGATAGGAAAGTACCTATCATCTTTTATATTGTTCATCATCAGGTCAATGTAATATATGGCACAATAATTCTAATAAAAAGAATTCTACCTACTTTGTAATCTTTTTCTAATTGCTTTGTAGGCATAATCATTGTCATTAATGAATTAAACAATATTTTCTAGGCCAACTTCATTCACAACTTTATCAAATATCTAAAGCAAAGTATCAACATTTCTAATAAGGTCAGATGCATAAATAAACTTTAAAAGCATTATTCCCTTAGCAGAAGAAATGAAAAAATTGATAATAAACTCATGTCTTCTATTTGTCCAACATTCACACATGATTGAACACCCATGAGTTGCCCAAATCATTTTTCTTTCATCCTCAAAAGTTTACCTCCTATAATCATCATTCTAAAGGGCTTTATATCCTAGACTGTAAGAGGTAATAACATCTACCATAAGTTGGTAATAATAATATTAGGTGACATTGAATGACGCATTTGAATCATACCACTATCTAGTCATTATCATGTCCACATTATGACCCGCTGCTTTAAATTGTAAAGCACCAAAGATTGAAGGCTAAGCTCTAGGAGTTGTTTGTGGTGCAAAAAAATTAGAAACATATCTTCTTCTTTTCCTCATATTAGGTGCAACATTCCTTTTTTATCGGGTAGGAATACCACTACCTTTGACATCCATACTATCATCCTAACCACTTGGACGATGACTTCCACGAATAATTTTGTAGTTTAATTTTTTTCTTCTATCTTTCTCATACTAATACTTTTCAAGCGAAATCTTCCTTTGCCATTTCACTTCATGACTGACTTTCTTACAAGGTTCTACATCACCTTTGATCCCAGCTAAACACTTCTTTAATCTATAATTCCCCTACCTTTCAAATACTCGTTACTATACAAACAAATATGGTTCTTCATTCTAGGAACTAATCTAAAATGAGCCTAATATAGATCATTTAATCTTCTTGAAAAGATTGAATTATCATAAGTACTTAAAATTCCCTCCATTTATCTGTAAAAATAAATAAAGACATGTAAACAAATTAATAACTTATGTCAAAATAAAGCATTCTTCCAATTTAATTTCATTATCAACTACTATCACAAAATGTGTATTGCTCATCTCAAAATAAACACAAAACACATCTTATATCCTAAAAACATACATACATCTTATATGTAAAACATTAAGAAGAAATAGAGCAACAACGACTTCTCACTAATTGTATGATATAGACATACAAATGAACTTCATGAACTTATATAAATGATTTCTTAAGAAAATTTGAGTCTTAAGCACAATCTATCTAAGAAATTCAAAGTTTGTTAGTATAAATACCATCATACATGTGCTTCTCAAAAAATAAAACTCATAAAACTAACGTATTGGAAATATTATTACCATATTCATAACATGTTATGAACTATGACTTTAACATGTCCAAATAAATTCTTTATTGATGTAAAGGAAGCACTTTGAATATGAACATATTAAAAAGTCAAATGAATAATTGTAGAAAAAACATGAAAATTTTATCTATAGGAACATTAATAGCATACATCAAATTCTTACATCTTATATTTTTCATTAGTAGTGCACAATTGTACTTTACAAAAATTACTTTATTTTAAAAATTTAACAAATCGTTATACTCTCATAATTGTAATCTCTATGGAAGCAAATGATAAATTGTAAGTTATTCCATGATGATCTCAAGTAATTAAATCTTAACCTATTATAAATTCTAGGATCATAAAATTATCTCAAATATAAAATTTAATCCAATAATTTATTTCATATATGATTCAAAATGTAGAAACCTATTTTTATTTCTTATAATTATAAAATTCATTCTAAATCTAAAATTCAACATATAATAATGTAACTTAAAATCTATTTAGATCCATATTAGATGACATACAAACTTAAGCCAGAAATAATTCCAAATTCTCATCTTAAATTCTTACCAAACGAAACATACATATTTTAGTTTTGTTTAAAACTTAGGCTAGAAAGAATTCCAAAATCCAATATTAAATTCTTACTAAACTAAACAAACCACACACACTCCACTAATGCTATCATGCTACGCCACACACAAAAACACTCCACAAAACCATACACACCATCTTAAATTCCATTTATAATTTTCCAATCCATAGTCCATACAGACATAACCTAAATTCCATTTCCAATTTTCCAGTCCATCCTCCACGTAAACATAAACACAACCTAAGAGGACTAATGGTAACACACGGTAGTGAGGATGGAAGTGATATGTCATGATAAATGGAGTAGCATAGTAGCAGATCTGGTATTGGTATTGCAAGAAAGAGTAAATTAGAGGAGTTAGAGATGTAGGGGAGGAGTTGGATCATTGGAAACATAACGGTGGAGGCTCATTTATTTGGAGATGCCGATGGCTAGGTCTTCTTAGTGTTTGGAGAAGCTGCTAGAGATGTTGTTTTATCCAAGGTATATGGTGTGTTAGACTTGGTAATGGGCTAGCAGCTATTTGGTGTGAAGTTAGGAGTGTGAGAGATTGAAAGAGAGGTTGAGGAGGAGTGAGGCCGAGGCGTGCTTAGTGGTGACTACGTGAAGGGCAAAAGGAGGAAGTTGGTAGGGTTAATTTTTTATTTAATTTTTCCTTTATTTTTTTTTCAATTTTGCAAATTATTCCTAGTAGTTTTTATTATTATAGGTATCGACCAACGATTTAAAAATTGAACTGAACCATGTTGTTCAACTAGTTTAAATATGAACTAATTTGATTTTTAGTTTAGTTTTTAGTTTTGATCGTCCTCAATAAAAATCGGCTAGTTAAATAATAAACAGGTCTATTTTGAACCGTGAAAAACCATCTTACTAAAAGATGAAGGAGAGTGAGAGAGAAAGAAAACCACTGACTCACACATCACTAAAGCCATCAGGTTCTTCTTCTACCTTTCTTTATGTATATACGTATTATCTCTAACTCAAACCCCCAAAATCATTAAAGCATCTGGGTTGGGAGTAATCATACAATGAAGCAAAACACAAACCCAGTGACAACTAAAGACAGTGGTAATGGTGATAGATATGCATCATATTATGTGTGTACAACCCAAAAAGAAGTGAAAACAATATAATACTAGCATACTTAAGACAAAGGATGAGTTATTAATCTAGGTCCTTACACACGATAATGACAGAGATTAAAAGGGAAGAGTAGAAAAATGAAGCAAAAGGGTGAAAATAGTAAAAAAAACATTCAAGAAGAAGAGAGATAGATGATAACAGCTATTTATAGGTGAACTGAACAGACAAATTTACTATAGTAAAGCAGTGATGGGCTGGGACAAAGAGCATAATCATCACTTCATAGCCAGATTTTTTCTTGCCCAATCATGTTATAATTAAGGAACTAATTGGTCCCTAACTTTTAGGAATTTCAATTTTCTCTCTACAAATTCTCAGTATTTTAGGTACTGATTAGTGCAAGTCAGTACTGACCAGTATCTATAACTAGTATAGTACCAAGGATTTGAGTATCATTCTTTAGCCGATACGGAATGGTAGTCATATCCTTGCTTGCTACTCTTTCCTTTTTTGCACTTTTGTAAACAACAAAATTCTAAAAGAAATTACTACGTGTCTAGCAACTTAAGCAATGTCATTTTTGAGCATGCATGGCCATTTCTATGATCATGTAGACTTATAACCCTAGTAACCAGTAATACTTATCCTACTTACTAAAAGAGAAAATGAGAGAAAACATTAGGATTCAAATAGTTCACTAATTCCTCGAGGGATCAACACCTCAATTACTAAGCTTACGACCCTCACATTAGCAGATTATTGATGGTTTTATAGAATTAAAACTTACTCAACAAGTTTTTAGTGTCGTTGTCGATGAATTAGTTTAAGACTTTTTGAATAACTTAATTTTAAGAAATTATTACCCTTTCTTTTGATTTTGGT
Organism: Erythroxylum baracoense; assembly: GCA_025629805.1. Lineage (NCBI taxonomy): Eukaryota > Viridiplantae > Streptophyta > Magnoliopsida > Malpighiales > Erythroxylaceae > Erythroxylum > Erythroxylum baracoense. The sequence goes on from JAOTAY010000190.1 coordinate 22,586,398, forward strand.
ACCCAATCACAAGAAATTAAAGAAAATAAAAAAAAGAGAAGGAATTTTGGATGTAAGGTAAAAGACATATCAATTTGGATATCACAAGGAAACAATGAGGAATCCAAAATTTTAAATTCTAAAAAGAGATATAAAGAACAATGATGGACAAAATGCATCACGAGGAGTTAAGGGCCCTTGTGTACTTTATGAAGCCAGGTTTCAATGCCTATCATCAAGGAATTATACAACCACCATTGCAAGCAAAACACGATTTGTTTAAAGAGATGGCAAATAATGATTGTCTTTGGACATAGGAACGAAGTAGATAGTAATAACCTTCCTGAATCTAAAAGGAATGATTGCGATAGATTTAGTGACAACATTGTAGGCTAAAATTGACAACCTCACCAAGGAATTGAACAATCTGACAACCACCTCTTTCTCTCCATTCAAAGAAATTCAATACGGATGCAACCTATGTGGACGAGGGGGTCATATTACAACTTATTGCTTCCTAGTGGAAATTAATAACGTAGAGCAATTTAACTTCAATGAAGCATAATTTGGTCAGTAATCATCCTCATTTGAACACGTACAATCTGATATGGTAGAACCAACTAAATTTCTTTTATTATAACAAAGCAAGGACTTAAATGGGAAATCAAGAGCCACTAGGATTTTTGCAAGATGAGTCCAGTTCATGGGATTCAAAATTAGACAAGATCATAGATAAGCTCATAAGGGTAAGGCCCAAAAGAGACTGGAAGGGAAGTTTGGGCAGGTAACAGAAGATCATGCCTCTTTTATTTATAACCTATAGGTTCAAATGGGCTAGCTTTCCAATAAATTCTGTAAGAGAAGTAAGGAAAACTTTCTCAGTAATATGGAAGTAAATCCAAGAGAGCAATGTAAGATTATCACACTTAGGAGTGGGAAAGGGCTAAAAGAACTAGAGATAAGGCAAGCTAAGACCTACCTTGTAGAAGACTAAGAGAAAAAGAAAAAGAATGAAGAAAAGAATATGGATCCTCCCTATACTCCTCCTACACCTTACTCACCAAAAATACCATTCCCACAAAGACTTCAAAATAACGAATTGGATGTACCTTAGGTTGTGATTAATCAAGATATGATCATTAATTAAACCTAACCACCGAATAACCTAGGATATGATCTTTAGATTCAATTAGGTAGTAACATTACAAATTAGGAAAACCAATTAATCAAGGCAACAACCACGTATAATGCATCATTTAACCTAGTTTATATTATTCCTAATGATTACAAACCATTAGTTGCTATAATTGAATTTCAAATATAGAAATTACGAATTACATAGAAATTCTAGCTATGGGTTCATACAAATAACCAAACTATATGATAATATGATCATTCATACACAAAACCTAAATCCATATACCTAGGATAACACAATCAATTCAATAACAGAGAAAAAAATAACAAAAATATGAAAGGAATGCTTAAATGGGTCGTCGACGTCAAAATCACCTCCAAACTAGCGTCAAGAAGCTACCTCCCCTGGGTCTTCTTATAGTGAAGAGCTTACCTCCCTCTCTATGCTCTCTCGAAGCTCCCAAAGGTCCCTCATGATTTAGCCTAGCTAAAAATGTCTTCTCTTCTTTTCTCTCAGCTGAAACACACCAAAAATTTTATAACCTTTCGCCATCACAAAAATGAATATTTTATAGTGAAAATTAAGGTTATGGTGAGCTATCATTGTGTCATACCCATAACTTGGCTGTGAATGGCCATGTACAACAATGTATAGCCCTCTCTTCTTGTTTTTTAAAAACACAACACCCCTAAAACCCTTTCTGCTAACTCTTTTCTTAACCCACATCTCCAATGTCTGCGTTTCAAATGATCGATGTCTGCATTTTAACATCCCATTTGTTATGTTTTTTTTATCTTTGTTGCTTCCTACTGATGTTGCATTTTTCTCCTTCTTCCAGTAGCCTCTTGTACATTGTTTTGGGTCTCCTTGCTGTGTGTTTTGCTATAACGTTTCTTAGCTTGTGCATTGTAGTTTTCCAGCTGCTCTTTGCTTGCTATCTATTTTCGTTTTTGCTCAATGTCTGCTGCATTTTACTCTTTATTCTTCCACCTACTACGTTGTGTTTAGATCCTTCATCACCATGCAGCGTTATCGTTTTTATTCAACCTTCAAACCTTTAAATTCATGTCACATAGGACTATCATATGAAATTTTAATACACTGCTATGAGTGATTGCTCACGACTGTGTAGTAATTTTTTCTTCAGCAATCTATAAGCTTTGTTACTTTATCATCTTGATTTTATTTTCTTTACTTGCTCCAATAATCATTCTTGCTCTATGATGATAAAGGAGTGTAAATCTTTAGAAAATGGCCTAATTATAGTGCTTTTGACTCACTTTAACTCCTTTACTTCTGAATTGTTCCTAAAACTACATATGAGTCAAAAGTGAGTATTTTAAGCACTTTCATATCATTAATCGCTAAGTGTTATGAAATAATTTTACAATCAATTAAGCATGTCTTAAAATAGCCCCAACTATATGAGCATGCAGATGGTTGATCGACCGTTTCATCATCTGAGAGGTATAATTAAGGGCATTCTTATTAAGTGGAAAAATTTACCTTTCCTATGGACTTTATCATTTTGGACATAAAGGAAGCCTTTGAGATACTAATTGTACTTGGACGACCATTTTTAGCCACCTCTTGATCTATTATAGATGTTGATAGAGGCAAGTTGACTCTAAAGATGGGGAATGAGAAGGGGTCCTTTAACGTGTCCAATGATAGAAGAAGTTCTCACAATTCTGTAGACATCATTAAGAGAACCAAGTCTTATAGAGAGGTTGAACATGGTGATGATCATAAGGATTCACCTGAAAAGCCACTATGTTGAAGGAATAACCGGAAGAAGAAGACGAAGAAGAAGGGTGGCGGAAATCACAGTCTGGTAACTCATTTATAATTTATGATACCTATGATCGTGCTACCATTACACAACTCGTTCAAACCACCACGAGAAAAGGAAGTATGTTAAGCTACCGATGGTAAAATAAGCACTGCATGGGAGACAACCCATGATTTTTTATCAATATGTTATGTCATCTTTTGTGGTAAATAGGTTTTGCATTTTATTTGTTTGTGTGTTTCGAGTCTAGTTAAATATCTTGGAAGAATTGAGGATTAGTTGACATGGGAATGTTGTGGAAGGCAAGCATAATGAGGCAATAATGTAATTATAAGGTATGGAAGGATGTCGGGGATGAAATGAAGAAAAAGAAGTGAAATTAGAATTTTACCCCATCTACCCTTCCTACCCTATATATTTATACTTAAACTCATTTTTCTTACACCTTCCACAATCACTCTAAACCTAGGAACTCAACTCCTCTCAGGTCTCCTTACCCATCTTTAAGTCTTCAATTATCTCCTAACTTTTCATAACTCTCAATCTAATAGGACCGAACATCAGGTAGATGATTAAGTGCACCCAACCAAAAGGCAAAGTCCAATTATCGGGTCGCGGACAACAAAACAAGGCAGTGGATTATTATGGCGCACCTTTCCTGATCTTCTCAGAGGAGGAAGATAACTGATTCCATACCCGTATTCTTAAGAAAATAAGTGTGCTTAAATACTTTGATTTTAATACATTAGAAAGAATATGATTAAGAGAGAAGGTTGAGACCTTAGGAGGAAGATTTCATTAGGATAAATTTTGTGATTTAATTATCCTTTTTATGAAGAACTAACCCTAGAATTCTTCACCTCCCTTCAATATGAGCCAACCAACCCTAAGGAGCTATGGTTTTGATTATGGGGTCAACCATATGTCTTAGACTATGACATTTTTGGTGAAATCGGTGGATTTCCCAACTCAGCATGATGAATTTTGTGCCACCCACTATTGGACGAAATTGACTAGGGTGGAGAGTTTTAATACTAAAAACGTCGACAATAACATTATTCGAAGCCCCAAACACTTGTTATTATATAAATTTATTTGTAAAACTGTATTTGACAAAAATGAAACTAACTAGTGTTCAACAAAAGAACTTTTCCTCTTGTGGTGAATGGATCATAGCGTTAAAGTATATACCCCTACCCACATCTTTAATAGAATTACTACTATTCAAAGAAATAGAAGCAGTAATTTGGGCATGGAGTGTTGGGTTACAGCTATTGTGAATGGTGTCAACTGTGATGAACTAACTATCCATCATCCTGAGTTTTTTAACCATCACCATTTGAGGCATGCTAAGATCTTGAAAGTCCATAACATGGAACTTCGAGATCTCAACACAAAATCTCATATCAAGACTCGGGTGGGATGAACCAGTTCGAGCCCGGGACTACTAAAATTGGAGGACTCAACCAGTGAGGAGTCAGAAGAGAAACAGCCAACAGGATGGGAGAAGGTAATGGAAGCCATCTCAAACACTAACAACATCATTTCAGAATGCCAAGGTGTTGAAAGAGATGGCTAGAGAAAAAAGATGCCAAAGCTAGGACATGCAATGTATTCACAGATATTTCGAGGCTCAGGGTGTTCAACTACCACTTCCAACACCATCACCACCTTAATCACCATAATGGTTCAATACTCTAACCCTTGTCTTTTGTTTTTATTTTCAATTGTTCTCATGTTTTTCATGTTTCGTTAATTTTTATTCCCACCTTATGTCATGTTTTTTGTTCTTCTCACATTGAGGACAATGTGTTGTCTAAGTGTAGGGAGGATTGTGTGCATTATATGGTTTTATTTGAATGTGAATTTTGCATGTTGTATGTTAGTTTTATTGAGGATTGCATTATATGATGTGTGTGAATGTTTTAATGGATAAGACATAGCATAATCGATTTAGCTTTGAACATAGTTTTTTAGGTTGCTAAACTTTATTAGCTTGAGAAATTATTGTTCTAAGTTGCTTCGGTTAAATATGTTATACCCAAAAAGTTCTTAAAATTACCTAGGCTAACCTACTCGTAAGTATACGAGGTAGTTGTAGTGATTACCCAAGGTCATCTCCTAAGGAGGTGAAACTGGTTAACCTAATTAATCCTGAACGAAAAATAAAAAAACTGCAATCCTAAATATTTTATCCCCATTGTTGAGTGAAGACTTTAAAAGAAAATTACAAATTAGTCTAAAAAATAAACCATTCAACCAAAAGCAAAGACAAATAGATTAATCGAAATGGAAGGCTCTTGAGAATTAATTTCACTAATTTAATCTCCTATGCATGATCAAGGGAAATGATTGGTTAATTATATTATTAAAATTAATAGTCGGATTTTAAAATCAACTTAAATAATTGACTAAATCTAGCTTTCGCATTCAATAAGTTATTATTCAAATTAATTATGAAAACCCGACTACTAATTACTACTTAATATATTTCTAACTCATAACCTAAGCGTCTATAGTTTCTAGGTCCATATTAAACTTCTCCTCTCGGTCCTTCGTTTAATACTAAAATGATGTAATGTTTGATCAAGCTATTACACCCATTCAGCTCATAAACCAAAACAATAAATAAGACAACAACACCATAACTCAATCATACATAGTTGACCAAAATAGCTGCATTAATTCTCAAGAAAAAGGAATTAGCCCATCATCGTATAAACATAGTTCATCATCTCCATACAGTTCAATCCTATGTTAAATGTAAATAGAAAAATGTATAAGCAATGAACAGAACGAATAAACTAAAGATGGACTAACAAGAATCAAAACAATAACAGAGAAAGTAAGTTAAAAGACAGAAGATAAATGAGTTCAACATTATCAACAAAAGATGAAATAAATAAAATGACAACTCTCGGACGTAGAAGTTAGTGGTGGGTATCCTGCCAAACTTAAGCTCTCTGGCATTGGCCTTGCCTTCTGCCTCTGCTCTCTTTTCCCCCAGATGAATGGTTGCTTAAGTTCACTGAGATTTAGCTTTAGCTCTGACTTTCTACCTCTATCCTAAGCTTCCACCTCTCTGTTGTAACTCTCTCTTCTTACCCAACTCTCTACTTTCTCTCCTTTCTTTTCACAGTTGAAGCTTTGTTCTTTTATCCACTTCCTCTCTATCTCTCTGCGCCTCTCAAATGTGTCTATTTGTGTGTAAATAGTAAAGAGTGAAGAGTGAAGAATGAATGAAAGATATCACTGCCACCCTCATATCCTTTCAATTTTTAGCCTCGTCTAGGTTTAGGTTTTTGTGCCCCTTCAACATACAGCGGCCATGTAATAAAATAGACGAATTAAAGGAGTGCATGAGCATTTGCATGGGGTGACTATGTTTGTCACCCTTATGCATAAGCTTGCACGGTGGTGACTAAAAACACACCACCTAATGAACGGTGGTGACAAAAGTGTCACCACCGTGTAAGTGGTGACAAAAGTGTCACCACCGTGTAAGTGGTGACTAATTAGATCGTGGGGACAAACTAATTAGTCAACACCTTATACACAGTGGTAACAAAGGCTCATATTTTGGGTTTAAAGGAAGAAAAAGTTTCATGTTAAGCCCAAAGGGGGTTCACTAAAGTTAACATCATGGTGGCTTTTTAAGAAAAAGGGATAAATCCTAATTGTCTTCATCATTTTAACGTTTGCATAATTAGTCACCACTTGCACGGTGGTAACAAAGGCTCATATTTTGGGTTTAAAAGAAGAAAAGGTTTCATGTTAAGCTCAAAAGGGGTTCGCTAAAGGTAACATCATGGTGGCTTTTTAAACAAAAGAGGTAAATCTTAATTGCCTTCATCATTTTAACGTTTGCATAAGATTATGTTATCTCAACTAGTATTTGTAAGCAAGTTCTAGAGTTCCTCAATCATAAAAGAACACTCTCAATATATAATACTTGAATTTTGTGTTTAATAATTCAAAAAGGCTCAAATTCTTACTAAATGAAAAGTGTCATTCATTTATCACAACAAGCTAATGTCCTTTTAACCGAAATCTACTAGAATTCTTATACTCTATAGTCTAACACATTTGAATATGACACATTCACTAAACAAAATCAAGTCAATAAGTCTAAGCATGCAAGTATAATAATTCAATCATATTATGGATTTCTAATCTCGATAGAGTTTATGTTATGACCATACATCTCTAACTACTAAATGGGAAAACAAACACACAACACATAAATAATAACTTTTTTCCCTAATACTCCCCCCCCCCACTTAAACATCACATTTTTCCTAATATGATAAAAAAAAGGTAAAAGAGGGATTTAAGACACAAAAAAGCAAAAACAAGGACAAGTATTAAAATTAAAAGACAT
>JAOTAY010000190.1:22601519-22641048 GCA_025629805.1 Erythroxylum baracoense
TATTAATTGAAACATGTATCAGGGAACATTCACTCAAATAAAGAGTTTATAGTGATATCATCACTTTTAGATGTTTTTACGGAGTTTGGTGATTAAAATAGTGCCAATAGTTTGATGGACTAGCTTCCTATCAAGTCTCAACACCAAAATGAGATCTTGTGTGTTAATCACCATATAAAGTAAAACGGGATATCTAGAAGGAAAAACCAACATAAGGGCAAAATGGTAATTTTACCCTTTATTGAGTGGATGGCTTTAATATGTTTCATAATAAAGTTTACAATTGGACATCTTATTTGAAACATTTATTCTCATAATATTTAGTAATTCAAGAATTCAACCAATAGTCTTTAGTGGAATGACATTTGGTTAATAAGCTGGAATTAATTATAATGAGATTAAATTCTGGGTTATTAGAGCTTGAATTATATAAGTCTAATTAGATTCCCCATTTGGCTTCTCAGAAGATTATCAAGCAAAGTAAGAAATATAAATAGAGGTTTTAAAGCCCATGATTGAATGTTGGGCTTAATTTAATTAGAAGCCCAAATGAACATTTAATATTGTGATTGACTTTAGTTTGATTTGATTAATTAGATTAATTAAATTTAAACAAAGTTATTGAAGAAAGAAGGAGGGCATATTTCGGTTTTTTATACCTAAATGTGCAGGGCATATTTCGGTTTTTTATACCTAAATGTGCAGCTGCACATTTAGCATTGAATTGCTAAATTAAAGATAGTTTTTATCATGCTTTATCATCATTAAATAAGTAATGATCTTATCATTAAATGGTTTAATGGTTGTCTTTTAATGATGGCATGTAATTTAATCTTTTAGCATTCATTTCATTAAAGAAAGGAAGAGGTGCATTTGATGTATTCTCTCTTCCTTCTTTCATCCATAACCGAAAATGAGAAGGTCTCATTTAGGTTATTGGTCTTTTCATATAGCCATCTTAAACAAATGAGAAGAGTCTCATTTATTGGCTTCTTTATGATTGATTAAAGAATGAAGTGATGCATTGGATGCACATCACATCTTTCTTTCATGATAACCGAAATGGACAAGGGGAGGAAGAAGTGTTCTTGCATTTTATTTTGACTCACTCTCTCCTATCATGCATGCATAGCTGAAACTTGAATTAGAAGAGTCTCATTTTTGGCTTATTTTTTTCTAAGAAAAATCTCCTTAAAATACTTCTTCTCCTTTCCCACTAAAGGATCTTGTTAACCAAGTCGTTTAAGAAGAACAAATGGTAGATCGGATTGGTCAGGGATACAATAATAAGGAGAGTATACATTGACAAAGGATTTGGAGAGGATACAAAAGCAAGAAGTTAAAGTTGTAGCAAGGAGTCAGTATATTTCTACTGTCTTGTTCTTATGTAAATTATTTTCCTTATAGCATATCATGTATAGTTGAAAAATGTTGATTTGGTTATGTTATTTCTTTTGAGTTTTGATTTCGAAAAAGTTTTGAAATCAACCATTTAACTAAATCTTTCATGCTTTTGTTTTCGATCTAACACTAATAACTCCTCGCTCTTTCACCACAACATCCATCACTTATTACTAAAGAAAAAGTAGCTCTTTCAAATTATATGCTTTCAGTTAACCATCACAACTCTTTATTACAACTAGGATCTCAAATCAATTGGCTTAAAGAGGGTGATAAATGTTCCAAGTTCTTTTAAAACTCCATTCTCGCTTGCAAAAACATAAACAGAATATCATCCCTTACCTGTCAAAGAGGACTAACCCTTTAACATCCACAAGATATCAAGGCTGAGGCTATAAACTATTTTGGTAACCTACTTGGATAGCCACATTCTGCTATTGCATCAGCTACTGACCTCTATTCATTCAATCTACTGACAATTAATCTATTGGATTGTAATATGCTTATCAAACCAATAGAGGACGATGAAACAGAGAAAGTTATTTTTAAAATGGGAGGAACAAAAACCCCTAGTCATGATGGACTGAATGGCCTTTCCTATCAAAAAACATGGGATATTATTGGTACCTTTACTAGGAATGCAGTGGAAAAATTCTTCTCCAAAGGGCTGTTTCTTAAGGAAATAAACAAAACATTTATATTTTTAATACCAAAAACCTCTTCTCCAAACAACTTCAACAATTTCCGGTTTATAACCTATATCATTTTTCTTTATAAAATTATTTCAAAGATCCTTGTTGTACGAATGAAAGTAGTTATAGCTCCTCTCATCATTGATAATCAGGGAGCATTCATCTATAATCGGCAAATTGATGATAACATACTCATTGTGCAGGAGCTCCTTAAAGGTTATACAAGGGCAAAATCCATCCCTAATTGTATGATCAAGATTGATTTCCATAAGGCCTTTGATAGTATAAGTTAGGACTTCATTTGGAAGATGATGGAGCCATACTGTTTCTTTTAGACCTACATCAAATTGATTAAAGAATGCTTAACCACTGCTATCTACTCAAACTTGATTAATGGTTGTCCTTCATCCTACTTCAAAGCTGGAAAAGGGCTCAGGCAGAGCGACCCCCTTTCACCTTATCTTTTCATCTTAGAATGGAAATTCTCAACTCCATTATCAGGCTTGAAGTGAACTCCACCACTATTTTCAAATACCATACGAAGTGTAAGAAAATCAGGTTAATCAACCTATCCTTTGTTGATGATTAGCTTCGTTTTTTTTTCTTTTTTGTAGAACAAGCTTAGGATCACCAGTTATATGAAATCTCTTAGCAAATTTAAAACTACTTCTAGACTATAAATAAATATCAGAAAAAGTCATTTCATCCTATCAAAAGGAACCTTAAATTTGTCCTCACACATTGCTTCAAATATAGGCATACAGGAGAAGTCTCTACCTCTCTTTTACTTGGGGTTGCCTATCTCCATGAAAAGGCTATCATTTCTTAAATGTACCCCTCTTATAGAGAAAATCTAATGTAGAATTAGCACCTTGAGAAATAGATTTTTATCTTTTTCATGGAAACTCCAGCTTATTAAATCGATCCTTAACTCCTTTCATATATATTGGAGCCCACATATATTCCTCTCAAAAGGTGTTGTCAAAACCATAAAGTGTATATTCAAAGACTTCTTATGAGGCTCTTCGATTGGTGTAAATGGATGTGCTAAAATTAAATAGATGATATCTATTTTCCCAAGGCTGAGGGAAGTCCCGATATATATTCTATCAAGCTCATCAACTAAACAATCATTTTGAAGAGGATTGAGTGGATAGTTGAAGATAGGAACTTAATTTCGCTCAAGTTGATCCACACATATTTCCTCAAAGGTCGTACTCTTTGGGAAGTATGCAAGAAGCCCTCCAATTCTTATTTTCTTAATCAATTGTTACGTCTGACTAATACAGTTAAAGATGATCTCTCTTGTTTAGTTGGCAATGAGAAGTTGATTTCATTGTGGTATGACAACTAGACTGGCCAGGGTGCTCTCATCAATTCAAATAGCTTGTAACGAAGTTCTGTCAATCTCCCACTCCATGTTTATTTAGACTCCTTGTTAAAATTCTGATTATAAATTATATTAACTAATATATTGAATTGGTTGAATCTATCTATAAATACTATCTTTCCTTGTTGAATATTGATTTGCATTGGTGTGCAAAAGGATGATGGTTAGAATAAAATTAGTTTTCTAAATCATATTTTTAATAATCATTGTGATGATCAAATTGAATGATATCACATATTATTTACATACATAACACACATCATTTTTTTAGCTTTTTCAGCCTAAAGAGGATTTTTTTAAAATTTTAAAAACTCTTGTTATTCTTTCATGTGTGTGATATCATGTATAGTAGGATAATTCTAGAACTTGCTTTTATTGTGCATGCTGAGACCATATTTGTGATAACTAGAAACATTAATATGATAAAGGCATTTAGATTAAATAACTTACTTTAACCTATTTCTTTGAAAATTACCACACCCATAAGTATAGCTTTAGGAATAACCAAGCTGAGCCTTAGCCATTTTCATTGATTTAACCTACATATTAACCTTTATCCTATTTTTTGTTGAATACCTTTTTATTGTTTTGAACCTTGAAGGTAATTTACATTTTTTACTTATGGAGACTTGAAATTTTTGAATGGTCTAGTATGTTTTTATTATGGTACTGAATATTGTTATTAAAAAATTATAAAAAAGAAAAAAAGAGAAAATAATAAGTATATATTAACAATGGATTTACAATGAAAGGACAGGAATGTTTGCAAACAAATCTTGTAATTTCTCTTTAGTAAGTTTCCTTTAATTTAACTCTTTTTATATCCCAACCACATCATACCTAAACCGCATTACAGTCCTATAAGACCTTTGTATTAGTGTTTCTAGTTTATACATAAGTGGTGGAAATGTGATTTTATTGCTAGCATATGGTAAGAATTTTACTATGCATTGATTGAGAGTTTTGATGCTTTTCACCCTAAACACTTGAGTGAATTGAGTGAAATCTTAGAGAGGGTATAAGGGGATATGTTTTTTATTTCAATGCGATTATCGATATGATTACTATTAATTTTGCTTAAAAAGTTAATTTTAAAACAACTTAACTCTAATTGTATGTTAATTTGACTCAAGAGGATATGATGATGTATGATATGTACGGACAGATTGAAATTGACGATGTATTGATTTTGTAATATTTATAATTTTTATTATGGTTTGCTTAAGGACAAAAAAAATTAAGTGTGGGGATATTTGATAGATGAATATTTGGCTATATTTTTACGCCTATATTTAATGTATTTTGCTTGATATTTTATTCTTTTGTTGTATATTTGGTATTTAATTCACTCAAAGTGTGTTTAGAGAGTATAATTGCCTTCACTAACTTAAAAGAGAAGAATTTGGATGAAAACATAGCACAAAACAAAGATTCGACACATAGAAGGGATGCATATCAGACAAAAACATGACATAAAACAAAGATTTGACACATAGATGGGATGCAGGTATGTGCACAAAACAAAGATTCGACATATAGAAGGGATGCACGTCAGACAAAAACATGGCATAAAACAAAGATTTGACACACAGAAGGGATGCAGGTCTGTGCATCTATCAGTGAACTTTCCTGAAGTCATGCACTTTTGTGATATTTAGTTTTGGTTATGCAGAGTCTACTGCATGGTCGGGCAAAAGATTGTAATTCTATATTTGAAGAAGTGAACGATGACTCGAGGGAGGAGAAAACATTAGGAGGCAATTTCCAAATATCGAGTTCATTCTCTAGGGGCTATTTTGGTCCAGAGAAGCGAAAAACATGAAGATTTCATCAAAAGATCCATCTGAATACAAGATCAAGCCTCTACATTATGAGAATATTCGATAGAAGACAAAAAGGGAGATTTAGAATTATTAACCCATTGTTTTCAAATCTTTCTTCTTTTAGTTTACATTTGATTTCATGTTTGATAATATGTAATTGAACACCTAGTTAGTATTTAGGTTAGATGAACCTTAAATTAATACTTTGATATGATTTGATTCCTTTATTATTGCAATTAGTTTGATTGATTATTGCAATCTAATTACTTGTTTTATATATATTCTAGTAATATAGAATATTAGACCATAATATGATTTCATACATAGCGATTGAGATATCCTAGGTTGAATAGATCCATAGTAATTGGAAAGAGTTGATTGCAATGCTAGAGATAGGATAACATAAATCTTCTAGATCATGGTCAAATTTAATAGAGCGATTCATAAAATGGTAACACAATCTTATAAAATTTAACCTAAGTAATTCGGTTAGAAACCTTAAGATTAGTTATTAGTAGACTCAAGGTCAGTTACTAACATACCATAGGATTCTCCACTGTTCTATAAATCAATAAAACAATTGCACAATAAAAAATCAATATGTTAAGGGTTTAGGTGGAATCAAAAGGTTTAGGTGGAATCAAAACCTAGATATTAATTCTCGATATTGATAATTTCCTAAGTTTTTTTATAGAAAAAACAGGGGCAACACCCTAGAGGGGATAGATACCCTACTTTATTAATAAGAAAAGGGAAAAGTACAAAGCAGGGGGCATAAACATAACCTGCCCGAAGCAAATGAAGTTGGCATTAACAAATAATCTAGCACTAGATGCCAACCATCAAAGACTTGAAGATATAAAGAAATTATAAATGCCAATATTACTATTATTGATTGGAGTTAAACAATTCTTACTCTTAATGAAGGTAAGCCTAACCTATTTAAAGTCAATATACCCCTTAAGGTACGAGGTATTAGTTATTAAATACTGAAGCTGGTCAAACCCTCCAAAAAATATCCCGTATTTGCCAGGAAATCTTTGGCTTGATTTGCCTCTCTATAATAATGAAGAAAACCATCAACAAAAGAGAACCTTAACACCTCAACTAACCAATCGGCTAACTCCATGGAATATAAACTCTACCAAGGCACATGTCAACCAAAATTCTAGAGTCCAACTCAACTATTACCTGAGAATCGGGTAATAATTCCAAAGAAAGCTTCAATCCTTGTAAAAGAGATTGTGTTTCTAATTTTAGACTTGTAACTTGTTGTAACAGAACGTGAATGCTAATACATACCTTCTAAACTCATCTTAAATAATCTCACCACCTCTACCTAACCCTGGGTTCCCTCTTGACCAACCATCAGTATTCATCTTCAAAAATGACTAAAAAAGAGAATCCTATAAATCATAAGAGATAGAATCAATAATCTCTGAGATCACTAAAGATATAGGAGGAGATCCATCAAATTTTTTTGAGCAATACATCGTCCAAATGCTCTAGTTAGTAAAGGGTGGCAACACACAAAAGACCAGTCTCATAGCCATATTGCCCCCACCTAACCACTACCGTATTAACATTTCTTTATACCTAAGGCATGGATCCGCTAAACCAAAGGGCATACCTCAAAATCTCCAAAGTTACCTAGCCTAATCACCAAGAAGGAATACGTGGTCCAGAGATTCTTTGCAACCATTCTCATAGTAGTTGCATCTCAAAGGTCCAAGAATCCCTAGCCTTTGCAAGGGAATATCCCAAGGAAGCCTATATTTCCATAAGTGTAGCATGAAAAGTGATACTTTCATAGGAATCCCTTTATGCTAAATATTACAACCTGTTATAGTTCGTATGCCCACATCTCTAACACATTTATATGCAAAATTCATCAAGAATTCCCTAGTGGTGTTGTCGTTCCAGATGAGTTTATTACCAGAGTGAACAATATAATCTTGAATTTTCTTACAAAAAACGAGCATTCTTTTCGAAGTCAAAGACTTCTTCAGTGTAAGCTAAATCTCCTTCAGATCGCTTGTAGTTCCAAACTTAGCCGCTAGGAAGGATGCCTATAAAGAATTAACCATTAGATATTCCCACCACAACTTGGCCGAAAAAGCCAGGTGTATGTTATACAAATGCCGCAAACCAATACCATCTTCCTCCATTTGGCGACATAGTGATTTCCATGCAATCTAATGATGCTTAATCCCTTATTTACCTATTTCCCACAAAAAAATCTGCAAATATTTTTTTTCAATTTAGAAAAAAATCCCTCATTGAGCCGAAGGGGTTCGCTGCAACCAAGACATGTATTGGAAGACTTTGTAAAACTGATCAAAACATAATCAAACTTCCACCCATTGATAGCAGATTGCTTGCTTAGTGAGATTTTTTTGAGTGACTTTATCTACCAATCTATTGAAAAACTCAAACCTTTTCCTCCCCCAATAAATGGGGTATCTAAGATATGTGAACGAGGACTAGCAATGTTGGAAACCAGTGACATTCGCAATTAAATTTTGTCTTGTCTACAAGCATCTGCCTACATAAAAACCACTTTTATTAACTAGCTAGCCATAAAATCTTTCATATTCTCCCAATTCATGCCTATCTACTTTGAGGGATGATCTCAGTCTATTTGTAAAAATTAATACATCATCAGTATAGGAGAGATGTGTCATCTTAGGGCAACCCCTAAGAATAGAAAATGTGACCATTTGTGGAAGATCATTCAGTTGGAGATAACAGATCACCCTGTCTCAGACCTCATAATGAGTGAAAATATCCCGAAGGTACTCCATTTACCAATACAGAAAACCAGCAATTTGAAATCAACCTCCAAACTCAATCTATAAATTGCTCCTTAAACCCAAAGCGGTGCAATACTTTAATCAGGAAAAGCCAAGTCACTCTATCATGTGCCTTGGCCATATCTAACTTTAGTAATACATTTCCACCTCTTATCTTTCTGTTCATATCTGAACATATTTCTTAAGGCAACAAAATGTTATCAGTGATTAATTGCCCAAGTATAAAAGCCTCATATTGAGGAGATATAATTTTTGGTATAATCAAACATAGCCTATTTACGATCAACTTAGACATCATCTTTTGAAAGAAGTTACACATCCTAATTAGCCTATACTCTAAAAACTAAGATGCATTAACAATCTTCGAAATTAGCACTAGAAGGGTAGATGTGTAAGCTCTAGGAAGGTCTTGTCCCATAAGGAATTCTTGCACTGTGGCCACTAAGTCACTTTCCACTATCTCCCAATAATGAGTAAAGAACTTCCCAGTGAAGTCGTCTAGGCCTGCTGCACTATCACCATCCATCTCCCCCTATCACCATGAGAATCTTTTCTAATAATGACATTTTCTGTAAGTCTTCATTCTCAGCATCCAACAACACTGGTTCAATCACCCTATTCACTAAGGTGTCCATAACATCTATATTATTTCCCTCATCTTGCAATAAGTGGCTAAAATAATGAACCCCCTCAACCTGAATATCTGGAGAATTAGTAACTCATTCTCCATTGTTTCCTCACACTCGATGAACCACTGAGCAAACCCTTATTTCTTTTACAATTGCATGAAAGAATCTTTTCTTTGAGTCACCCTCCTTCATCGACCGGATCTTATATTTTTTACGTCAAAAGCATTCTTCCTCCAATAGCATTTTTCTATATTGAGCTCAAGCCAGATGATAAGCCTCCCTAGCAGTTCTTGATCCCTTTTCTTCTAATAGTCCTTCCTTGACCAACAATTCATCTTTAGCCCTCCTAACATTTTGCTGAAAATTACCGCATACTTATCTATTCAAATTTTTGAGAACCAACCTAATTCTCTTCAACTTACTTCAAAGTTTCACAAGTGAGCATCCTAAATAAGACAAGTTCCAATTTTCTCTAACTATCTCCATAAAGTCCCTTTGCAAGCACCAAGCATTTTGAAAGTGAATGGATTTGGGCCTATAGATTTCTCAACTTCTGAGACCGAGAGCAATGATGGAGAGTGATCAAATTGAACTCGACTTAAATGTTCCACAATAAGCGTAAGATCATCCATTCCATGTTCATCAAAGCCCTATCAAGCCTTCTCCAAATACAGAGTTGACCATCCTGGTTATTAGTCCATATAAAACGAGAGCCTATATACCCAGCATCCACCAAAGAATGTTGTGCCATAAACTGTTAACACTCTTCCACTTCAGTCACCTGAAAAGGCAAACCACTAATTTTCTCATGCAAAGACAAGCATAAGATCAAGTCTCCACAGAATAACCATAGGTAAGAGGAATCAACAAAACAACTCCACAAACCTCTCCTCTCCTATACTGAACATGTCGCATGAACAAAAGAGAGATGCATATGACTTTTCAAGAAATTATGTAAAGCCTATAAAGTAATATGCTAATTATTCTCAAGTAATAAACTACAAGTAAACTCTTGATTATAAAAAATCTAGATGCAACCCAAATTGTTAACCATCATCTATTCAAAATTTAATTTCTTTCTAACTTCATCCATTCGAGATAAATCCATCACAGGTTCAGTTATAGCCGTCGTTTGAATATTATAAATGCCCTTCAAGTTCTTCAGTTTCAAAAGAGTTAATTTATTAGCTAATCCCTATAAATTCTAGAAAAACAGTCAAATCATTGATTATTAGATGAAAAAGTTTGAGTCACCTAAAACTGGGCTTTTATATATACCCCTATCTCATATTGCTTAGTAGGAAGAGATTAGGAGACTACCTAGTTAGCCTCATTGCAAACAATCTTTGAGTCAATTACTGCAATTACTGTCATCAAAATCCCATAATCCCTATGCAAGCCCCTTTCCCTTCTACTAGGAGATGTTAAATATAATGCCTTAACTCTTCCCAACTTCATATGCTCTGAAGCATCATTAGATGGAAGATTTAAGACTAATGCAACCTCCATATTTTTTAATTCTCAATGTAATCCTCAGACTCCTCATCATCTAAGAAGGAAAATCTATTTTTGGTGACAATAATCTCTTCAATAGCAGCAATAGCAACAATAGTAGGAAGTTTGTCGACAACTCCGTTGTATTCAGACAATACAATCATTGGATTTTCTATTTAGACAGCATGCTCATCGAAATCATGATCATCTTCGACCACAACAGCTTTAAAGTTTATTTTTTGTTCAGTGGCAACAGTAAGTTTAGTAGAGTCAAGAATAATGAAAGTAGTACCAGAGCTCATCAAATTTATTGAAGCTGCAAATTCAAACTAAATCCAAAATTTTCTAATGAAGCAACTACATTACCTATATCAGTATGTTCATCCACAACAATAGCAATAATACCATCATCGCAATCAGATTTTTCTAGATTTTCTAAATGGTTTTCAGATTTTTTATTTTGATGTTTCTACCTTCACCAGATTCTCCAACTCCATTATGGTAGGTTTTTTACCCTTATCGATCTCTTTCACAACTTTAGAAGTCTCAACATTCTTCTTAGCCAACCATTTTTTCCACAGCATAAACTTGTCTCCATTAAGTGCTCTACAATTCTCCTCATTTAGTCTAATCTTCCAATAATGGAAACAATAATCTAGAACATCTTCATATTTAATATTTTTATGGAAGTCCAAATTCTCGTTCTTTAACTAGAAATGACGAGGCAACTCCTTTAAAACATCTAACTCAACCAAATTCTGGTTGTCCCAGGTTTTGCCAATGTTTTCATTGAAGCATCCATTTTTAGGGATTTCCAACAATTCTCCTGATTGGAAAGAGGAGTCCTTTAGCAAAAAATGTCGCAACAGCAAAGGAAGATTAATCCAAACTAAGGATATTGGTGATTCCTCCATCAGTGAAAATTCTACTGACCACTTGAATACTCACATAGTGAACCCCTCAAGAGACCACACCTTCATCCAAAAGTAGGTGTAATCTTCCTTGACATCAAAATGTAGTAATACGTGACAGTAATCCAACAAACCAATTTGACTAGTCCCCTTAAAACCTATTGCAACAATGTACTTTACTAATTTATCCATTGTTTGAACCATGGGAGAATTTGTTGACGAGAGAATTAGTGAAAGGGGTAGCCAAGTTTGAAATTTCTTCGGGAGTAAATTCAATACAAGGCTCATCGTTATAATTTGTAGGATCATTAATAATAACATGATCAAGGTAATGGGTAAAGTTTTGTAACATGTTTGAGAAGGAACATTTTTTTATAGGTAAAGGAGACAACTGAACACCAGAGGTGGCTACCATAAGGCCAATATCTAAAGCTCGTATGGAACCACATTAGATGTTCTCATGTTCTCCAGTGTAGGCAATGTTTGTATAAGAGTAGCAAACCTAATTTTAACCAACAAAACATATATGAACTGATGAAAAAATATTTATCCACGATGTCCACATCTGTGAGTGTTAAAACTGATGCGTCGTCAATCAAATAAAACAAACAACACAGGAACCAGGAATCCAGAAATTCTTCCTATCTCTTCGAAAAAGATGACGGCAACCGCAAGTGTAGATATGTAAATTCCCAAATCTAATGTCTAGTAAAGCAATTACCCAAATCCAACTGATTCACTTCTCCAAATCCAACAATATGCTTAAGTTGTCTCTTTATTCACAAACGCTGAATTCAACAATTGTAACATACCATTCCAATAGAGCATATTCTCAACCATATCAGAGGATATGTGGGGCTATACTCTATTGAAATGATAAGTTAGAAACAGTTCAAAAGATTTTGCCACTTTACACATAAAATCATATAGAATGAAGGCATTTTAATCAAAAATTTGTCAAAATCCAACTTTACTTTCGAAAAATGCCTTTCATATTATTACAATTTGTAGAATATTCAAAAGACATAAAGTAGGTCTGTTATCAACAAGATAAAGTGACAATGTTATTCGTGATGAAAATAACTAGAGATAGTCGTAGGTACAACTGATCTCGACCACTAACTAGTGTCCAAATGTAGAGGTTATACTCCATCTAGATTAGCTAGATCTCTCCTAGACCTGAAAATAACATTGCAATTTTGATGAGTTTGCAAACTTAGTAAGTGAACCATCATTGATGTATCCACTCAAGTCAGATCACAAAAATAAGAATATCATATCATCCAATTTTGAATACCACATCACATTTCATCATACTTCAACAAGCGCATCAAGTTCGTCATATTTTCACAAGCACATCATAACACATTATCCATTAACTTCAATTGTATTTCACTATTTCAAATAATTCAATAATTCAATTTAATCATATGATACATGTAATGATGTATATGCAAATGCACATGTATTTCCCTTCCCATTTTGTTTCATTGTGACCAAGTGCCCATCAACCCAATTTATTGTCCTGTATCTATTGTGGATACTGAGCTCATTTTTGACCCATATCTATTGTGGATACCGAGATCATATCAATCGAGCCTGAGGCTCTTTTTCACAATCCTGAGCTTAAAGCTCTTTTCCCATATCGGTCACTCTAGTCACAACTCCTTTATCTGATCATGCATTTCAATGTAATGAGATGAATCATTTCATATGCCATGCTTTCATTTCAGTATACTTGTGTTGAGTATCAAGCTTATCGAATCTAAATTTGGCATTCATCAATCAATTGTACACACATTTCAGATTAAACATTCAATTTAAACAAAAGCACATATAATTGAGTTTACACATCTAGGTTAACTCACAGTATGCTCCAAAAAAGCTATTGCCTTAATGTTCCGGCAATGTCTGGATGTTGACGATTACCTTGCGCGTCTATCGTCATGCAATACACTCATAGTTCACAAATCAATAATTTTTTTGATCATATGAATATGCAATCATGCACATGTATATGTTCCATTTTTCAATGCATGCTCAATTGACTTTCCGGGTATCTATTCTTATACAAATATCTTGATCATCCAAACATTAAAGCTTCTATACAACTTGTTTGCGATTAGGTTTATACCTTAAGTAAACTTGATTTATTCCAACTTCATTAATCATTCATTCACCAAAATTTTCTAACAATATATATTTATACAATTACCCAATTCTTATCCACAATTACCTCATGTTCTTCAACGCTCATTCATTCATGCCTAATACACATTACTCATATCCTTAAGATCATGTTTGTGTTCATTAGAACACTTTTATTCCTTTAAAAACTCATAATGTCCAGATTTGGATACATAGATATCAAAATAGTCCATTCTTTATGTTATGACTTCAATTAATAACCTAACTTACCAAAACTCTTACCCAATTAATCAAGTAACAAACTAGGTTCATTCCAAACCTTAATCAAATCCAAATACACCAATTTATAGTGACTTTTCATCAGTTAGTTCAATAAGTACACAAAACTGAAATTATCATTCCAGAACTATGCCCACGATCGTGGTAGACCTTGCCACGATCGTTACAGAAGCTAGTGTGACAGGCCACGGTTATGGGATGAGTGCTACGATCATGCACTATCTATCTTCCTCAATTCTCCCCAAAGTTCACATTCTTAGAAACATCACTAACACTTTAATTTTTTGTATATTTCATGATCCTCAAAGCTACTTCATTTCAGGTTAATTTAGCATTCATATTGATTACACTAAGGCTCCCAAATTCTGCTCACTTTAATCATTAAAATTTTCTTTTTTGCATCCTTTTTTACATCTCTAAATTTCCAGATTCTAAAGCATCTTATTAATACCTATCTTTAGCATGAATTTCTCATCAATTACACTTCCAGTCCCAACTTAGATCATCTATATAACATCCTATAAACTACTGTTGTCATGCATCCAAAAACAAAACAAAAAAGTGACCAATTCATCCATCATATTCTAGCATAACTTCATCATTAACACCATAAGCAATCCATCCCAATGTAGTCATCATAATTTTTTTCTATCACATGCCACAAAGACCAATATTTTACTTGGTATAGGTTTAAGGTGAGTTTAGGGACACTTGTCAAATGTCTAGGCCAGCTATATGTCCTCTCTTTATGCTGCCATATGTCTCTTAGTTCCTCTATCACTTGTCACTCAATTCCCTAGGCCATTTATCACTTAAATCTACTACCACATGTCACTCATTTTATAGGCCTAGTCATCCTAATTTTTCACATGTCAACTTGTCTTGCTACTTGAAATTTTCCAAGTCCAAATTTACATTTTAATTCATCAATCTCCTAATTGTAACAATCAACTCCAAATTAGAAATGCACAATCATGTCACAATTATTTATAAACTTTCATACCCCAAAACAAGTCAATTAAGTGCAATTTCTCTAAACAACATTTATATCTGTATGCTCGTATTATGCATGTGAATGAAATCATAAAAATCATATTCTAAATGCACCAATTCATCATAATATGATGCAATTCATGTGATTAACATTTTAATCTCTTAGTAGGTTTGGAATCTGACTATTACAACAATTATCAACCTATTTTATTTTACTTGCCTTAGTTTTAGTTTCTTTTCATTAAAAACCTAAAATCAATCCTTAGGCTAGATGATAAGGGAAGGGCAATTAGTAGTATTCATCATCTTCTTGGGATAGACTTCTATTTGCTAGTACTAGCCACAACTATGCCATACATTTACGATTATTACAATATTGATTCAAAAAAATGGTCAATCATACTTTAACCCTAATGATGCTCAAACATTAATTTACCACAAGTGAATCAGATGTACAATGATTATGTATTTTAATATAGATTATGGCAGTAGGTTCATACATAAATAATTTATTTGACGTGTTTAAATCATTCATACATAAATCATAAAATATTAATCATAAAATATCACAATCAATTCCAAAAGAGAGTGAGAATAACACTACTAGATTAAGAAATGCCCAAACATGTTCTTGGGCCTCGATATCCCCTTTGAACAGAAAGGATAAAGGTTAGCTCCTCATAGCTCTCTAAAAGGTAAGAAATATACCTCCTTTTGAGTCTCTAAACTCTTTGTAGCTCATTTTCCCTCTTAAATACCCATTTATAGTAATTAAGGTTCCATCACAATACATGGTTAGATACACAAACGTATAAGTGACCGTGTGAGTCATTTTTGCTCAAGTTCGTGAACTTACATGTTCTTGTTGAGCTACATGATCAGCTACATGGCCGCATAAGTCCACATAAGGATGTGTAGGTTGCAGGAGAGGTTGAAACTACATCTTTATACTCCTACACACTTGTAGTGAGCTACATGGTCTTATATATAGTCGTGTAAGTTGCAACAACTTTATTTCTTTCATTATTTTTTCCATTTTCCCCATAATTAATCTCCTTCTTATTCCACAAATGCAAATGAGATTAAACATTAATAGGACAACCCCAAGGATATTTCTTAAACTCATTGTTATTCTTACTTTTCTACTTTATACCTAAAAGAAAATATGAACCAAAATAAGTATCTTAAGCACATCATAGCATTAATCACTAAGTGTTAGGGACTAAATATATAGTCAATCAAGTACTTATCAAAAGTGGTAAATTTATCTTTAATCTCTTAATATATACAAAGTGGTCTTCATTAAGCATATGAAACTCATATGAAATGTTTATATTATGAAAATTTATATACTGTTACTTTGAAGACTACTTCAGACCATAAATAAATTTCAATAACTGACACATTTTATATTCTTGGCCTATCTTAAAAAAACCTATAGATTGTTCCATCTAGTTTTCTTCTTTTAATCTCTGTTTAGAAAAGAAGTCTTTACATCTATTCAATGTAATTTAAGATCTAAGCAGGCTACTATTCCTAAGATTAGAAAATTGAAGTAAACCTTATAATAGGTGAAAATTTTTTGTCATATTCAGCTCCCTTCTGTTATGTATATCCTTTCTCCCCAAGGCACGCTTTGTATCTTTCGATACTATCATTAATATTTCATTTTATTTTGAGAACCCATTTCTTCCCAATAGCTTTGCACCTATTGGGGATATTAACTAAGTCCCATACTTGATTTGAGCTTTAAAAAATCATTTTTTAAAATCTATTTCTTCCTTCTTTAGCAAGACCATTAAGAGCCTCATGTACATACCTTAACTCATCATCTTCTTATAGGATAATCATCTGAATTTTCCCTTTGATTTAAAAATGACGTCAGGGAATTATACCATGATTACTTTAGATTAGGGTTTGGTCGATAATCTGCAAGTGCACGATTTGTTAGCGTAATACCAAAGGTGTCGATCTCACGAGGAGGGAACTAATCTAATCCTAAAATCTAAGGCCAAAAACACATAAAAGAAATTCAAGATACAACGAAATTAATGCAAGAATTTAATTTAATCAATCAAATTAAGAATCAAACATAAAAATACTAATTATTACGCAATTTGCAACACATCAAAGAATTAACCTATGGAAATTACCAATTGAGAGAAAGGGAATTTTACCTATCCTTAATGCTAACCTAATTGATTATGAATCATTGGATTGTTGGTTCTAAACTATCCTAGGGTTGATTACCCTCTCTCGAGTTATAACCACTAACCCAAAATCATAAACCCTAATCAGTTTGCGAAGCTTGCAATCTCTCAATTCATAACCTATCCAAAACCCTAATTAGTTCTGAAGTTTTCTAATAAACTATCATAAACCTATGCAAGACCTCTCTTTATACAAATTCTTGATCTGATTCAATTATGGTTTCTATTAAATCAACTAACTCTTGTTAGTCCAATTTAATCAATTTTCATTCGATTCACCCTCTCAATTTATTATCGAATTATGCAATCCTAGAATCAAACCACAACAATATCCAATAAACATATAAACAATTAGATTCTTATTAATTCAAGAATAAAATTCTGAAGGTAAGTTTAGAACATCCTCAACATTCTAGATCTATCATCAACTGTTCAATCCAATTGTATACAATATTAAAACTAAAAGAATAGGAAATATAACCTAAACTGGATAACGGGAGGTAACGATGTTGAAAAACCTCCTAATCTGGGAAGTGCTTTGAGTTAGCTTCTTCTCCTCTTCTCTCTTCCTTACTCTCTTCCCCTATCTCTCGATGATTTCTCTCTAGGATTTCTCAAGGTGGCTAATGCAAAAGCCCTTTCTGCGCATCTTTCCCTTCTTTTTATATCATCTTGGGTTTTAGGTAACCTTAGGGCTTTTCCAGGCTCTGAAAGGTCAAAAAATCCCTTGAAACTTGACATTTTTTAGTGTTTGGACGTTTAGTCGACGTAGTGGCTCACATCTGAGCCTTCTATCATGATCATGGCATACAAGCCACGATCATAGGCCATTCCCTAGGGTTCTGTTATGATTGTGGGCCAAATCTGGTGCTTCTGTCACGATCAACTATTGTTTTAGCTTGAAACATTAAGAAACACACCAAAGTACCTCAAAAACATAATTTTTAGGCTCAAAGAATTGTGTTAACCCATAAAACACTTAAAACATAAATAAATAACAAACTAACACAATTCTAACCTAAACATATACCAAATGATTGAATTAACATCTAAACACACATCAAACTATGCCCTAAAACACGATGCATTTTACATTTATCACTTCAGTACAAGTGTGGTTATAAGAAACAAATTACATTTTGATTACTCCCACTTTGATCAGAAACAATGGGTAAACTTTCAGTGGGTTGAAATCTTAACTATTCTTGAATTAATTCTTCAAGTTCTAAAATACTCCTACTCAAATAAAGTCTCTCTTTATGATTCTCAATAATGGAATCATTTTGATCAAGAGTTTCATATTGAAATAGGTCTTTCTCCCTATTTAGGAAAGTCATTTTCTAAGAACATGAGATCTCATTATTCAAATTCAATAATTCCTTCATTACCTCATTCACTTATGAAAATATATCCTTTTAAGTGTTTAAAGTACCTAACAAAGATAATTTTCTTCCTTCTTGTGCCTAGTTTCCCATATATATGAGAGAGAAAATGAACGTAAGTAGCACTTCCCTATCATCTTAGTTGTTACATGTTATGTTTTCTTCTTGTTTATGACTTATATGGAGTGTTTGTAACTAATTCTATAGGCACACAATTAAGTACATAAGTGGCTGTAAGAATTAACATGTTCCTCTTCTAATATGAGAGGCCTTGTAGCATCTTCGATCATTTTGATGCTTTCATTATTAGTTAAATGCATCTTTATATGTTCACAACTCTGAGGTAAAGAACATATGACAACTTGTATTTATTGCTTATCTAATAATTTATGACCAACTTTACGTAACTCACTTATCATATTTGACATATGCCTCAAATGCTTTTGTATTGTGCAATCTAACAGTTTCTTATACGTGTCAAACTTGATAGTGAGTGGCCATACTTTGGTCATTTAGGTACCTCCAAAATGTGCAGCTATATTAGACCATATATGCAGTTTCATATCTATAAAACTCATGCATAATATCATTATCGATATTGCTCAGTAACATATTATGAGCTAATGAGTTCTTTTTTTTCCATGTTTCATAAGCATAACATTTCCTTTTGTGTTGGGTCATACTGCCTTCCTCAGAATATGTCCATGATTACGTTTAATAGTTCAAGAGCCTCTTATTCTTACAGTACATATTGGATTTTCATGTTTTAAATCTTATAATTTTTTCCATCTAATTTTTCACCCTTTTTTAGTTCAGCAGCATTATTTTTTATGTAAAAGCCATAATGGAAACATAAAGCTTCTACAAAAAGAAATAGTGTTCATACATGATATTGTTATGTCATATATACATTTATTTAATAGTCAAATTTTAATTGTCTATGAAATTGAAAATATTTTTTAAACATAAACATTCATATAACATATATTTTGATAAAATTAATAATATCAAACTTGACGAACACTAGTAAACCTAATTTATTTAGTTTATTACAACTTAATTCAATGTATAATGATGAACCCTACACGAAATAGAGTTAATGAATTTATATGATAAAATCTTAGAAGCCCGATATGTTATTGTTCTAATAATTTCAATTAGAAGTTCAGGCGAATGTCAATTCCAAATCAATTCTTTTCTTTGAACTTCTATCATAAAGTTTATCACTAACCATTTATATGATTTCAAAGTAAACCATTTTAAGTTCCAAAGCATGCTTAGCAGTTCACTTTCTGGTAATGGCAAAGTTGAGAGTAAAGTTGTGTACTTCACTTCGGCTTTTACAAAAGTTGAACAACCTTTGAAACACAGTTCTTTCATTAAATTATTATTAATAATAACATGTTTTATTTGATATTCTCCAAAAAGATGTCGCATATGGAGTAACTATACTAAAATGAAGATGATCGTCTCATTAATGTCACATTTCATATAAATTTAGGTGACCTCTTCATAATTGGCATTTTCATGAAAACACATTTTCAATAAGTATAAATCGTTTATAAAACCCAAAATTCACAAATTGAATAAATGAACTCACGCTCTTAATGAAACTATGATTATTATAATTTACTCAAAATCACAATTTCGATGCTATATGAACATATTTTAATCATAATTATTTTATTTTAATTATAAACATATTTCTAATTATTATGGAACTAATTAAATTAAATTTAAAATTAGAAACTTTCTTTATAATTCTCATTACGCTAATGATATCGATTCAGTTAGAAATGTATTTCTAATTTTTATTTAACTTATGAACTTAATAATCTAAATTTAATTAGAAACTTATTTCTTATTTAAATTTTATAACTTTCTTATAAACTTATTTCTAAGTATCACTAAATTCATAGGCTTTACTTGTTTCCAAATTTAATTAAACAAAGCTTATATATATATATATAGAGAGAGAGAGAGAGAGAGAGAGAGAGAGAGAGTGAGAGAGAGAGAGAGGAGAGAGAGAATAATGAGTTTCTACAAGTCTAAACTTATAGCCCAGAATTTAGAGAATAATATATATATATTCCTTAGATAGTCTTTTGGCCCCTAGTTCACTAGCCTAGAATTGAGAACTAATAGCTCAAAATAGCATAAACTTGGCCCATAATTTGTCTTGATTAGGCCATTCAAAATTTTGGCCCATTTAAATGATTAATTTTTGTCACATCATATATAAATATAAATGTGTAATCCTAAACACTTATTCATAATTACAGTCATTGTATTCTTCAACCTTCAACCTATTAGGAGTACTAGTAGTGGCATTGTATTTTGATGGAAGCACTAGTGGATAATGACAATCAAAAAGGTGGAAGCAACAACAATTGATGAAGGCAACCACTTATGGCAGTGAACTCGATAGATTCAGGTGGCTTTATGGTGCCACAGGAGGAAAGAACGATGAACGATGTTGCAAAGGTTTTCTTAGACACCACAATTATACCAAAGTCATGTTTACTCCTTTGCATGACAATCTCACTTAGGTTCGTTTAAGAAAGAATAAGCATTCCCACACGATTGTTGACCAAAAAACCTTATTCTCGAATGTCTCACAACCCTTAAAGTGTTTAACTCTCACACTCGAGTAAGAATAATATGAAAATATTAAATAATCATAGGCAATAATAAACACATAAGAGTTACGATAAAAACCAACCTTTATTACTTCCCCAAAAGTGTACAAAGGAATGCACTCCCTGAATGTGTTCCCTTCCCCTCTATCTCTCCTCCTTTCTTCCAAAGCAGGACTCAAATAAGCTATTTATAGGCACCTCTATCTTTACAATTTAGAAGCCTAATTAAACTGAACTAATTAGATCACATATTATCCTTGTCAGATTACATCACATTAACTAATTAGATGACACTCCCATCTAAATAGAACTCTATCTAATAGGACTTAGCTATTTCAAAACTAATAAGGTAAGAGATTACATTTAACTAGGAATGATACATCCATTTCCATGAAGAAGTTTACTATCTTCAAATGATCCTCCTACATAGTTTTTATCTTTTAGATTTGATGTATATCTACTGTGATCTTATTCAAGACATCATCTATGGTCTCCCTCTAATCTCTACCCATCAATAATGAGTCATCCAAGCCCAAAGCTTTTCATAGCACACTAGTATAGTCCAATGCTTACCAATGTCAAGTCTATTAGTTATGGTTCGTCTATTTGAGCACTTAAAGCTTTCACTTGTCTCCCTCAGATCTAGCTAGCCTTCAACCTAAGGTCCATCTCAAGTTATCTGTTAGTCTCACATCTAAATTTTGTATCTCGTTGAATATTTCTACCAATATGGATCAACGTATGCCAATGTTTGATAATCCCCATTTTCCTTGCCTACTCACAAGTCTTTTCCTTGTTCTATCGTCCCTAATATCAAACATTGCTCAAGGCTTGCTAATGCCTACACAATTCCATTATTAGGACTTAATGGTCTAACAGTAGGGAATCCATAATGCCACTTACCAGTGGAACCAGTGATGGCATAAACACTCAACCATCACACCACTCATTGCTACTAAGCATCGCTTAAATGTTTATGCCGCTTATCCTCTCTACCATCAATCACCTATGCTGGCAGTCATTGGTGACTGCTTCCAACCTAGCGTCATCTCTTTAATGCTAGGTTTTATTACGGTTATAATATTTTATGTAATTGTATTTATTTTATTTTTGTTACAAATAAAAGAAAATAATTAGAAATATAATGTTCATTAATAATTTGAATGTTCCTATTTTCCAAGTTTTGTAATTTCCTTCTTGTCATAGGACAATCATTATTTTGTTTGTCCCTTGTAATTAATAAACATAATCTAGGTTTAGAACCAACATATTTAGATTTTGGTTCTATTTATAGCTTCAGAAATAGTTTTAGACATTAAATTTAGTAGTTTTATCTTTTATTAGAACTCTAAACAACCAAAAACATCATATCTCTTTCTTTTAGCTTTCAAAGTTCCAAATTTCAAACTCATTTTTGTTTTTTTTCTTGTATCATTAGTTTGGATCTCAAAGATGCCAAAACTAAATAACAATGTGCAAAATAAGAGGTCTAATTTCACACAAATGCCTTAAATTGAGATTACACAACGAATGAGTAACTTTTACATAAGTCTTTAATAATGTGAAGAAAATGAAACAATTATTTGGATTCAATTTGAAATAGAATAACCTATCAAGCAATTTAAAAATTATTAAAAGATAAACAATAGAAAAAGATGCGTAACACAAGTTGCTCTAATACTAATATAAGAAAAAAAATATAAAGAGATAACATGTAACAATATTGGATATGCGTCATTGAAATTTATCACTTATTTGGATAAATTTTTAATTTTTGCAAATTAAAGGACCTTTTGCAAAGAATACGTGAGCATTGATGAATGATGTTTGAATATTGTATCACATTATATTTACATATTGATTGTAATCACATATTTAAGAAGTTTAAGGGCTGTTTTGGTTCCATTTTTGTTTTCTGTTGCGCTTTTTAGTTTTTAGTTTTTTTAATTTTTAATTTTTGTTTATGTTTTTTAATTTTCTTTTTTATTTTTTTTAATTTAAAAACAAAAACCTGTTTGGTTGAAATTTCTAATATAAAAATTGAAAACAAAAACTTGTTTAGATGAGGTTTATAATGGAAAGCTAAGAAAAACATATTTGATTTTATCATCTTGTTTCTATGTTTTAATTATACTCTTATGTTAATTATTTTTAAAATAATGTATTATATTTTTAAATTACTTAACTTTTATTATTATTTTAATTACAGTCTTTGTTAATTATTTTTAAAGACATTCTAGTAAAAATGATTAGATCTTTCAATAAAGAATTAAATGTTTCTAAAATAAGCATTGAAAACAAATCTTGTGAAATGTGCTTAATTGTTGATATATTTAACTCTTTACACTAAGTGATTAATGATATGGAAATACTTAAGATACTATAGTTCTTATATGGTTTTAGGTACAATTCGGAAGCAAAATAGCTAAAATGAGTCAAAAGCACAATCTTTAAGCCATTTTTTTTAGATTCACACTCACTTGTCTCCACGGAACAAGAAGAAAAAGGATTAGAGCAAAAGGAGACAAGAAAATGCATGAAGATGAAGAGAAAAGTCATGAGAATACAAGTCACGGCCATGACACAATATGTCATGATCATGACTCACCTTGCATGGCGTGACTCAAGTAGTCACACCTATGATTCAACATGCCATGGCCATGACTTTCACACATATGCTGCCCGAAACCTTAGTTTTTAATATAAATAGACATGTGACAGCATAGAGGTTTATGAAAGAATAGAAGGTGCTTTAAGTTGAAAGGAAAGAGAGCTTCAGGAGAGCACGAAGAGGGTGATGGAAGCTCTCTACCATGAGAGACCCGTGGAGGGGTAGCTTTTTGATGCCAGTTTGAAGGCGACATCAACTTCGATAACCCGGTTAAGCGTTCTT
Organism: Erythroxylum baracoense; assembly: GCA_025629805.1. NCBI lineage: Eukaryota > Viridiplantae > Streptophyta > Magnoliopsida > Malpighiales > Erythroxylaceae > Erythroxylum > Erythroxylum baracoense. The sequence goes on from JAOTAY010000190.1 coordinate 22,625,217, forward strand.
TCCTTATATTTGTTGTTTCTTTCTCTCTTTAGAAATTGATTATGCTATCCGATATGTATGGATTTGGGTATTATAAAAAGATAGTTTTAATGCGTTCATTGGATCATTTTATTACAAACCCATACAATGTAATCCGTAATTATTATGTTGAAATTCATTTGTAGCGACTAATGACTCGTAATCATTAAAGAATCATAACCTAGGTTAAATGACGCATTATATGTAGTTATTTCCTTGATTAATCAATTTTTCTAATTCATAATGCGGTTGCCCAATTGAATCCAGAGATTGTATCATAGGTTATTTGGTGGCTAGGTTTAATTAACAATCGTATTTTGATTAAACACAACTTAAGGAAATTTTTGAGTTAATAGATTAACCTACAATTAATAGTTTCTAGGAGATGCTTGAGAATAACATATCATCGAAATATGTTTAATTAGGGTGTAGGCCGAGATATAACAAAAGAACCAGATTCCTAATGAATTCACCACTTTCATCATTTTTTCATGTTTTCTTTAATTTGCTTTTTTTAGTTTAGTTTCATTTTATTTTCTTATTTGAAACCAACCAACCCCCCATAAACCTAAACACTGATTAATTTCATTTCAACAAGTTTACACACACTCTCTATGGGATCGAGCTAGATTCACCACTACTATAGTAGTAGTCTAATTTTTATTTTGACTAGCGTTACGACACACTGTTAATTTTGGCGCCATTGTCGAGGAGTGCGATGTTTCAGTTTTTGTTTGTGAATTTAATTGATGTTTTGTATATATTTGTTCGTAATTAGTTTCTTTTCAGTTGTTTCGTGATCTTTTCATTTATTTTGTTTCATGTTTGTGATGAAAATAATTTTTGACATGGACAAAAGTAATTTCTTTTATAACTCTTATTCTCAATCCTATAATCAAAGTTGGACTGATCAATCTAACTTTAGTTATGAATGGGATAATCAACAGAACTACTTCCATGATAGTTTGCAAGATGCACAGCAATTCTTGTACAAACCAAAAGTTTCTTATCATGATTTAAGTACACCTCTAGAAGAATTGATTAATATTATGATTGCTAATACTTTACAATTCTAGCAGGATGTACAACAACAATTCTAGCGGTTCCAATAGGATATACAACAAAAACTTCAATAGGGTATACAACAACTTTGATAGGAAACAATGTCTAAACTCCACAGCGTGGCAAGCCAAATGGGTGAGATGGCAGCGGGAATCGACTACCTAGAATCACAAATGGAAGAAGAGTAGCCATATCAACACGAGGTATACCAAATGGACATTAATAGGAAAACCTTACAAAGTGATGAGGAGCTTGAGAATCTTGAGTGTAGTACTCAAGGAATTGCTTGTATTGAAGAAGTGGAGTAGGAGCTCGAATCTAAAAAGGATACATCTTTTAGCTTGGACGTAAATAATGAGTTCTAATTTGTTGTTAAAACTGACTCTTTACTTTTACCTAGAAGTTTAGAGAAATTCAATGAGAATGAGTAAGGTGAAGACTCGTTCGAGATATTTCCTGAGAGCATGGACTTAGTAAAAATTAAGAGTTTGAAGATAATGCATGTGCTGAATATGACAAACTATTAACCAAGACCTTATCCTGAACCACCTCACGTGGAAATGACTAAAACTGTAACACCTGAACATCACAATTTTGTCACGTGAGGGAAGTTTGGAGTAGAGCCAGTGATCTTAAATAAAGGCACTTCTTAGGGGACAACCCAAGGGAAGTAAATTTCTTTTCTTTAAATTTTCACACTTAGTTTTTGTATGCATGTGTGTTTTTACTTGTTTTTAAGTTTTCAATTAAAATGAGAGAAAGAATAAAACAAACAATCAAACATTTTCTCGTTTTCTATTGCTTCTAGGATTATATAGTCAAGAGTAAAGAATGAATTGACTAGAGAATTTCATGGCAACTTGAGTGTGTATTTTTACTTTTATGATTGGTCGATGTGCATTATTTTTAGAAGAGTAGTGACTAGTGGTAGACAAAGCCAGTGAGATTTTAAGCCCTTATAGACTGACTCATTCATATCAGTCTCATTGTCTTTTGATAATGTGTGACCATCATGACATGCACATCCTAACTTTGCCTTGATTTTCTATTCGAGACTACATTACTATCATATGCATTAACATGGAAATGATTAGGCATTCTTTGCTTTTTCAAATTACATTAGCCAAATAGCCTACCTTATTGACATGATTTCTCCCTTGTTAAACACCCTTAAGCTTTATTTCCCTTTTCTTTATGTATTAATCACATTACATGCTCTAGCCCTGACCAAGTGTCCTTCCTAATCCTTAAAACTAGTGGAACATTTGTCATTGTTGAGTTTGTGGGTATACAAAAGTATAAGCGTGGGATGTACATATGTGCGGGTTGGTTACAATGTTGTAATGTTATTCTATGTGATATCATTGAAATTCCTATGTTGACATAGTTTATTTTAATTTTTTATAAGAGAAAAGAAAAAGAAAGAAAGAAAAGAGGAAAGCAAAAGAAACGAAAGGAAAAAGAAAGAAAGAAAGAAAAAGAAAAAGAATGAAAAAATGTTTACATAAATGTATGAAGGGGGAAATGCATATGTGGTTTGCAGTGTTATTCATAATTAATGCATCCTCCCAAAGTTGCATTGAATGGGTTATTTGAGTATGTTGGATATGAGGTAGATGTTGTCTTAAAAGGTTCACTCATTGTAGTTCAATGTATTATTATCATCAATCCTTATGAGTGATCCCTTTTGATTAGTTATGCTTCATGTGGTTTGTGTGTGAGAGCTTGAGTTTGAGTTATGAATCATCGTTTTCGCATTCATCATAATTGATGTAAAAAATTGTGAGGGAATGTTGGTTTTTGCACTTGATGTCAAATTGAGTATTGCTTTGTTTCACTAGCTTTGAGGGCTTTCATGCTACTTGACCAAAATACATCTCACCTTACCTTTACCCACATTACAGCCTTAAAAAGTCCTTTGATTCATGATTATGCATGTGAATTTTAGTGGTGGAGAAATGAAATGATATGCAAAATTGTGGAATGGCATGATCATGAATGTTATTGAGTGCACCTATGAACATATCTTGTTTAAACACATTTTCCAAGTCTACCATTAGATTGCTTAGCTTTTAAAGGTATTCAATGATGATTGATAATGATTAAAAGTTATTGCTATGATTTTTTAAAGTCAATCATCTTTGTTTATGATTATGTATTCTTGTAAAATATGGTAATTTAGTGAATGTTTTGGGTCTATGAGCTTAATTTTGATATTTTGCCTGAGGATGGTCAAAAGCTAAGTGTGGGAGAAATTTGTTAGGTGCTTAATTTTTGATACATTTAACCCTTTACACTTAGTGATTAATGATATAAAAATGCTTAAGATAATCACTATAGTTCTTGTATGGATTTAGGTACAATTCGGAAGCAAAAGAGCTAAAATGAGTCGAAAGCACAATCTTCAAGCCGTCTTTTTGAGATTCACACTCACTTGTCTCCATGGAACAAGAAGAATGATTAGAGCAAAAGGAGACAAGAAAATGCATAAAGAGGAAGAGAAAAGTCATGAGAATACAAGTCACAGCTATAACACTAATGGTGCACGGGCATGAATAATGGTGCACGGGTGTGACACAATATGTCATGTGAGTCACGCCCATAATTCAACGTGTTAGACCCCGAACTTTTCTTAGAAGTTGGAACTATTAAAATGAGAAATTGTTGGCAATTAGACATGAGTGAAAAAAAAAGAGAATTCTTGAATTAGAAATGATAGACAAGATCAAGGTAGTGAATATAGTAAGTCGATGATGAATGGGTATATATGTGTATATTCTGTTATTAATGTTCATGATCAATCATGGACTATAATTTTTATGGATGATCTTGAAGTCTTTTTATGGATGATATTGAAGTATTTTATGGAAGATATTGTAGATCTATAAGTCTTTTTTAAAATGGTTTTTGAATGACCTTAATCCGATACTTGTAGTGAAAGTTATGCCCTTTTTACCAAAACAGGTCGGAGGAAGAAAAGAGAGAAGAGGAAAGTCGCGATCGCGACATTGCGGCCATGCACGTCAGGTCACGATCGTGCACAGGCCTATTCATGATCGTGACCTGACGTGCGTGGCCGCAATGTCATGATCGCAACTTTCCCTATGCACGATCGCGACTCACAGCTCCTTGCGCCAGGTCGCAATCGACCCGCAGGTTCTTTCCCCCATCCTGAACATGTTTCACTCTTTTAACCATAACTTTGTCGTCCGACCTCCAAATGACCTAATTTTTAAAGCATCGGATTTCTAACACATTACTCTATCTCTCCAAAAATATTTATAGCTTTTGGTATTAATTTGAAAAATATTTATTGAATCAAAGCGAGGGGATCGGTTGGAAGAGTGTGAGTTGGATATTTTTACTGAACATGCTTCAGTATTTTGATGATATCTTAGTCCGAAGAGCTCCAAATGAGATGATTATTATTTCTAAATAAGATAGAGACATAGAGCTACAAATTATCTGAAGGAATCTAATTTTAATTCAGACCCTATGACTTTCAAGTTCTGGAGTGAAGTTGGGTATAGTGTACTGTTTTAATACAAAAATAGTCCAAAACTGTTTGGGCTATGAGTTTCAGATTTTTTAACCAAATTGAATGATTTTGGTGTCATTAGAGACTTAAGACAATGGGGAACATTTTTGTAGAAGGAAGTGTTATCAAATTTCTTCATTTACCTAATTAGAATAAGGAGTTAAGATGTTAGTAGTTGATAGACTAAAAGGGGCAAAATTGGGAGAACCAATTAAATGAAGAGTAAAAATGGAAGAGCAAGCAAAATGTGGTCTTGTTTAAAGGAAGAAGAGGAAAATCATGGGAGTTAAGAAAAGAGAAGAGAAAACGTAGAGAAGAACGAAAGAAGAGTACGAAGAAGCTAGGGGAGAAAGGAGAAAGAAGGAGAAAGAAGAAGATTTGGGCTAAGCTTAAAGTAAGTATCATCTTTTTTCTTGCTTAGTAGAAAACAAAAGGGATTTGAAAAAGAGATGAGTTTGTGTAGAAAGAAAGAAGAGAAACCCTAGATGGATTTTTATGGGTTACTAGACTAGGTTTTGGTTTTTCTGACGTAGATAGACTATGGGTAGGTTAAGCCTAAGCCCAACTTAGCATTTATTTCATTTTTGTGATTTTTGAAGTTTTATGAATTTCTATGGGAATGTTGTGTTGAATGAGAACTTGGTTGTTTGAAAGAAACCAAGGAATGCCAATCCAAAAGCAAGAGGAAAGGCAAGTTTGACTTGGATTTTGCAAGTAAATAGGTGGGTAATGTATTTATAATTATTGTGCAATTGTGCAAATTCTTGCCTATGTGTATGTATGGATTTGCTTGCATTGGAATTTTTTAAATTGAAATCATTATGAATGTTTGAAAATGCATGATGAATTATGATTATATTATGCCTTGAAAAGGGTACAATGTTTATATAAAAAAAGGAAAGAAGAAAAGTAAAAGAAGCGTGAGATGAGGAAATTGTGTTTGATTGAATTGAGCATGAAATTTGTTTGTGATTGGGCAAGAGAGGAACCCGTTTCGTTATTCACGTACACGTTGACCTATAGCCTTCTCCCGACAGCCCGCTTGAGGCCACGAGATCCTGAGAAATCGGACTCGTTTTGTTTACAAAGTAAACTTCGGTTTCTCTATTTCATCTCACGGAACTCTCGAGCTATTTATTTGTGCATTGCATCTTAGAATTGTCAAATATCACACATTTGAGTGTTGTGTTTAATGGCTAAAGTCTATGTTATGTGTTATAAGTTTTGAGCTAAATTGATTATTGCTTGAATTGCTAGAATAGATTGAGAATGCTTGAACTGCTAGCTATACATGTACATATGCTTCAATTTGTAACTAATTGCCGATGGCTATAAATATATTAGCCACTGAGCTGTATAGCTCAACCTATAATTTTCCCTCCTCAGGTACAGGAGACTTTTGATCCTTGCAAGGCATTTGGGCAAAACTCCAAGATAGTTAGAGACTTTTGTACTAAGCTAGTGACATTTTTGGATAGTTACATAGGAATATCAACATTGAGCATTCTTTTGTATTTTGTATTAAACTTTGATATGTATGATGGTATGTAAATAAATTTTGTTCAAACTCTTTGAATCATTTATGAAATGAAGAAGTTTCTTTGTATATATTTAGAATTTGTCTTGGATGAATTGCTATGGTTTTGTGGGAAAATTGTATGTGTATGTGTGTATTAAGTAGTGTTGGATGTTAGGGTTCGGGCCTCTGATTCGAAGGTTTCGCCGAGGCGAATTCATAAGTTGGTCGCGGCGAACCTTTCCCGAAGGGTGTTTTATTTGATTTTGGTAATTTCGCCGCAGCAAATCCGAACTATCGCTACGGCGAATCTGGGGAACTTCACAGCGACGATGCTAGGAGTTGGCTGCAGCGAACTTTTCCCGAAAGGTCCTTGAAAACATTTCCATAGTTTCGCAACGATGAACATTTGATTGCTGCGGCGAAGTACACCAATGCTGACGCTATAATTCTCTTTATAAGTTGAATCCTTCAGCTCTTTTCTAGCACGATCTTTATCGACCATTTGTATTTGTCGCCTAAGGATAAGCACAGCGTCCCGGAGGTCCCAACAAATCAAAACTTTAAAAATAATAATTTATTTTGGTTTCATTTTATGATCTAAATTGAAATATATAAATATAAATATTATTATTTATAATTTTATTTATATAAATAGAAAATAGAATTCTAATTTTATAATGTATAAGAGAATATTTTCTTCCGCAGTTAACCTCCTTGTTCAGCAATACTACAACATTATCATAAGGTGAATTTCGTAGACCCTTTACATGCATATATACAATAATGATTCTATAACAAAAATAATTAACTATTCAAATTTGAACTTTAGAGGCCTAAGCATGGACTCTACTTCTCCTTAAATCCTGGCTTGGCTTTCATATATCTCTAGAAATAACTACAGAAAGCATGTCCATTTAAGCTTATTGGTTATAGTGACTAATTATGCTCAACACGGTCTGATCACCTTATAAATTACAAATATTTTTGATGTCTCACGGGTGTGAATTAACATGTCACACATGTGATGAACGAATGGGATGGACATCTCACTGTCCATTTAATTAACCGCTGGATTATTCCTTTTTAACTCATACAATTCTCAAAGGATGCGCACTCTCACGGTTACAGGTGTGACTTAACATATCACACCCATAAGCATGTTCCATAATTTTCCTACAGATATTCATCATCTTCTATCTCATTCTCATAGGTCTAAATTTATGCTGGATGAATCATGGTTGTTGAAAACATTAAAAAGAAATTAATATCCCAACAAATAAGTTGGATCATATAATCTTCGATGGCCGATTTCAACAAAAAATCTTTCGAACAAATTCTACCGCCGATTTAACAAATACACTGATTTAAAAATCTGATGTTATAAATAAATTTTATTCGGTTGTTAGTAATAAAAATCTAAAAGTAATTGATTTTGCTTTTAACATACATTTAATATTTCAATTTTTTGTCTCATCAATTATGTTCGTGAAATCTTCAGCCATATTTATTTTCTTTGTTTTCCTTTATATTTTCTTTGTTTCCTTGGTATTGCTTAACTTGATCATAATGAAGAACAAAGTAATGCTATATCAACTTAATGAAGATCTTTTCAAATTGATTCAACAAAATAAAGTTGTCCTGCATCATCTAATTAAGCAAACTTCTCTGTCACTAAATCAGGTCAGATCTTTTCTTTTTTTCTACTCTTTCGATTTTTTTATAGATTAAGAAGCAAGATTATAAGATTATATCAGTGCACAAAATAGTTACTACCATTAACATTATTTTCTACATGAGGACAGAAGAAATTGTGTAACAAGTCTTGTATTAAACAATTCCTTAAAGTTATGGTGGCGATGTTAAGTTAGCTGCAAAAAATTTAAAGGCTTGCCTTTTTTGGAGAGAAAGCATATTTATCGGTAATATTTTGCCAATTAAAAATAAATCACATTGCTTCAAAATCTTGGGCTCAAATTTTGTTTATTTTAATTTCTGTTTTTTTCTTTAAAATGTAGAAAACTTGACAGCAGATGAACTTTCCACTAAAATCACCGAAGGGCTTGGTTATGTAGCTGGTAAAGATGAAGATTCGATACCTGTTTTGGTCATTTTCTAACTCTATCGATTACGATTTTTTGCTTTTTTTAAACTCAAAGAAATTATTACTAAGATTGTTTATCTATATTTATTCTAAATTTCATTTTGGCTTTGTTGCATCTTAATCATTTAAAAGCTTTATTGTTCCTTTATTACCATTGGTTTAAGTTTTTTCGCCTTAAACAAGATTATCGGCAGTTTCGTTCTCGAAAACTGTAAGTTACCACGCATAATTTTTGATTGTGTATTTATTTTAATTTTAATTTTTCTTAGTTAATCATATCAACATTCTATCTTTTGCTTCAATTTTTATAGATTCACACGTTTCATTGCGTTTACTTTGGAAGTTGCCGTATCAACTATGAGAAAACACTGTGAACACTTTATACTTCTTTTTGATGGTTGTATGTTAATTTTGCTATTATGCCTTTCCTGCCTTCTAAAAAACCTTTAAATTAGATTTAAATCAGTAGCTGCATATAACTTATTCATATGTTATCTTATAATTTGTTGTTCTTATCTTCTTAGGATTTTTTAGGTCTGCTTTAACTTTCATAAATGTACTTTTATCAACGTTGAAAATTGTTACAAATTATTACCCGTCCAGACTTTACAAAGCTTTTGTAATCGACCCACCTTTTTTTTTCTCTTATCTATGAAAGGTAATCCTGTTATTTATATGCCTAATTCTTATTTATTTTATCTGCCTTTTAACTTCTTTACGAAAAATACTCATTCTTTACACATTTTTAACATATATGAGCCTGTTACTGATTTTAACTTATAATTCAAATCTTGATTGGTAAGTAATTGTGAAATGTTGATGATTACAGGGTATACGACCATTTGTTGAATTTTCAACAATCACTACAGTGGTTTCTTCACTAGACTTTAAAGAATCATTAGAATTTCATAATTTATGCAATCATCCACAAGATTCTTCCCTTCAATTTGATCCTTCCTTGATTAGATCAACAGTTAAACATGACTTATCTTCATCAAGGTTTTCATTTACTATATCACAACATTCTTATTAGCAACCTGTCACAGCAGGGTTTGAATAACCACCATAAGAATCTATGGAGAGATAAGGATGCTCATAATTCTTGGAGAAAAAAGGGTGAAGACTTTCACAATCCAGCCTCAATAAGTGGAAAGAAGTTGAGTGATCTTGAAGACCTAACGGCAACAAAATTCAAATCAAAATGATAATCTACTTAAGCCTTCAGATAAGGAAATATCAAGACTTCTGTTATCAAGCTAGCTGTCTAACCAGCTTTTGTGGGATTTTTCTGTTATAGTTATGTTTAAATACCCCACCTGTACAGCCTAAGTGTTCATGTTGTTTTTTTTCAAGATAATACACATCCATTTTTTCTGAATAAAAACTCTCTTGGTTTTTTTCTTTACGGTATCAGAGCCAATACAAGTTCCAGTTTTTTCTTCTTCTTACCTTCCGCTCAATTCTTTCATCATGACCACCTTGTCACTCAATGTTGGCAAATTTATCACCTTTAGATTCACCCCAAACAATTACCCTCTGTGGCGTGAGCAAGCATTGGCTTTTGCAGAGAGTCAAAAAATGATGGGGCATCTCATAAATTAAGATCCCGCTCTAACCAAATACACAAGTGCAGAAAATTCAACACCACAATTAACAGAGGCTTTTATAACATGGCACAAGTCAAATCGTCTCCTTCGATGGTGGATCATTGGAACACTCTCTGAGGAAGCTCTAAGACTCATTGTTGGTCTTGACATAGCTCATGTTGTTTAGGAGGCGCTCAAAAATGCATATGCACAAGATTCGCAAGATCGTGAGTTTACTCTATGACAACAAGTAACCTATCTTCGAAAGGAAGACAACAAAACAATCACAGAACATATTTGCACCTTTGAAGGTCTCTGTGACAATTTATCAGCTATAGGAAAGGTCGTACCAGACCAAGAAAGGTTTTCTACCTTCTCACAATCCCTCGTCCTCTTTATGAAACATTCACACTGACCATGTTGAAGCCTCCTAGGCTATCCTACTCTGAGTTGGTCTCTCAACTCCAAAACTTTGATCAAAGGTGTAACTGGTTCTCTAGCCACACAGACACCCCAACTTCTTCCCTCACTTATCAAATGGATTTTTATGGACAGCAGCAGCAATGATCATAACCAAACTCATCAAGGTTTCATGGACCTTCCTAAAAATCACCTCCAAAGGTCATGGATTTCAGGCTCAACAGCAAAGGAACTCCTCTACAGTAAACCCACAACGTTATCCTCCACCACCTGGTGAACACCGAATGACGCCTGTGGAGAGTGACAAATATCATGAGCAGCATGTCAATATTGTGGGATGATGGGACATATAGCTAAAATATGCTAGTGGGTGCCAAAGAAACCCACTCAACCATATGAAATTCCACAAGCACTCGCAGCTCTTACTTTGGACAATACCATGACAGACACAGAATGGAAATCGTATGGTAGTTGACCAAGCTGGAAATTATCCTTGTGGGGTGGCTCATGTGCACAAACAACTGCCAGATCTTTCTTGGAGGACCTTTGGTCATAGGGAAATTGTTCTTTTCTTTTATCTCAAGTGTTTTCGTTTTTGTTTTTAGTTATTTTAATCACTTGAGTTGTTCGTTAATTATTTGATTAATTGTTCTTTCGTTAAAAGTTGTTTAGAAAATCCTCTGTTGAGGTTAACACGATTCGGTCATATTATTGGATGTGAAATTCTTTCACGGGAAGTGAGGTTGAGAGATAGTATCAAGGGTTTAGTGGTGTCGGCTCAGTAAAGCCTTAAGTAATTCTATTGTATTTCGGTGAAAGTTTTAATCTGGGTGAGGGCCCCGTAGACGTAACAAGGAGTGCTAAACTGCGTTAACAAATTTCTGGTGTTCTTATTATTTTGTTTTTGCTTGGTTTTATTTTGTTCCTACCAAAGGAGTTTACGGAAAAGTTTGTGAAACTTTTAACACTTTCGATTTTTCAAAATTTTCTAAATAAAAACTCTCTTGGTTTTTTTTTCTTTAATTCTACCTAGTAAAACCATGGTACCTTACCTTAAACCGCCCAATTATTTGAGAGATAGAATCCGTTGGTAACTCTCCTTTGGGATCAGTACAGATTAACCCATTCAATGCAAGTTCTATTTCCTTTACATCACCTATCGATAGAAAGGGAGGTCATCGAAACATCAAATTTTATGCAATGGCCACCAACAAAGCTTTATTTCCCTTGACTCCCATTCCACAGCGTGTCAACACAAGAGAGACACTTAAAATTACTGAACCGTAAATCCCACAACCCTCTTTCTTTTAATGACCCGCCATGTTTTTGGTTTCCAAAAAAAAGCTATAAATCTCACAACTCTTATGAATCTTTCTTACCTTTTTTAAAATTTTACGGAAGCCCTTATGATGAGATAATTTACAGGTCAATTATGTGATTGCCGCTTGGTGTTTTTTTGTCTATCATACCACCTCATCTCATGCATCGACACATGCCAGTATCACATCGGTTTTAAAGCAAGGGTTAAGTTGACCGTAACGCAGATTCTTCATCGAATATTATATATGATGAAATCCCCTTTTTTATAGGTGCTTACAATTTAAATCCTTTTATGTACTATAACGATGAACGAAATCCTTTTGTGTACTAATGAAATCCTTTTCTTTACTCTTTATTATTTGTCTAATTTTACATTAACAAAGCAACAATTTTTTGCAGTATGTAAATAATTATTATTTTAAAAATTATTAAGGCATTTGGTTAGAAGAAAAATTTTTAATGCTAAAAAAATTAATATATTTCTAACCCAAACACAATTTGATCTTTTATTTTATATTCAGAATTTATATCTTTTCATTACGTTATTTATTTAATATGTATAATTTAAGATTTAGAAAATAAGAAAACTTACCTTATATAACTTATATAACTTAAAGTAATTCCTACATATCACGATTGTGACTTTTTACGTCACAATCATGACCGTGATAAGCGGCACGTGACTTCTTTTCATTATTAAGCATGCACAACTATGACTTCTTTTACTTTTAAATTATTATTGAGTGCACGGTTGTAACTTAAAAAGTCACAACCGTGATTTCTTTTAATTTTGTTAAATTATTATTGCCTTCCATATTTCTATATTTCTGAATTAAGTGAGCTAAATTTTATTTAAAATGAAATAAATAATTATCAAAATTTTGATTATCTCCCTATTTACCTGTTTAAAATTGGCAGCTTTTATTAAAAGAAAAAAAATTTATGCTCCAAAAAAACTAATATCAGTCTAACTTCATATGATAATTTATTTTATATTCAAAATTTATATTTTTTAAATTAATATCTAATTATTACGTAATTTATTTAATATATATAATTTGAGATTTATTATAAGTATTAATCAAAAAAATTACTTAACTTAGAAAACTTTCCTTAGAAAACTTAACATGATATCAACTGGCTTTAAAATTCATATTTTAAAAATTTATACATAATTTTTTATTATCTATAATTTATGATTTATCATAATTATATTTACAAAGAATTACTTCATTGAACATTGTGAAATATTTCTTTATATTAGTATATAATTTTTATTTATTTATTTATTTATAATTAATGATTTATTATCATTATATTGTAGAGAATTAGTAGTGTAGACAAATTATTTAAGTACTTTAATATATATTTAAAGTTTTTTGTTTATATACACGATCATTAAATCAAACCTTTCAAGGTAAGTAAATGATATCAATCAATTCCAAAATTTATCATTTTGTACATAATCGATTCGAAAATTTAATCTAAATTTATTACATTACAAAGGCTATGTTCCAAAATTTATTGAGCCTCGCGCAGTTTAGCTCATAATTTATTATATGTGACACTTTGATGGACATAAGATTGAAACAAATCAGGTAGTTGAGAAATATTTTTGTTTTGATGACAATAGCTATCAATTTAGTCTATTGATGGCTTTCTATTATAAATAATATTGTACTGGCAACCAGAGTATTTGTACTAGCAACTAGAGTATCAACTCTATATCTTTTCTTCTCTAACCATACAAATGTTTCTTTCTCATTATATTGACGAACACTTTCGTCCAGTTCGTTCTTCTCTGTTTGAATAAAAAAGAGTTCGCCTTTGTTTATCCACCATCTGTAAGTTCTCACTTACCATTATCATATGTTCTTGTTCTTCAGTTTATTAACTTTTTATCAATTTAGTGATTATATGCGCTTAATAGAATTATAGAATATGAATTGCATGTATCACATTATGTTAGTTATTCATTCGTGAAAAATATAGAGTAGAGTTGTTTGACATCTTTGAAGGTCTTAACATGTCACACTCGTGATCCAACAATATTACCTCGTTTTACTTCCGTTAACTTTTTAATAGATAACATGTTGTCTAAAATATATAATAGAGCTATTTTTTAATCTTTTTCATCATCTGTTGCACGAAATCGTAACTTTGGACTTTTGACAAAGTGAGAATAGTAAATTATGTCTATTGCATTTTATATTGATCAATCTTTTTTCGTGTCACATTTATCCTGATCAATCTTTTTTCCTGCCCTAGATTGAATGCATCATGTCTTTATTTCAGTGAACAAGAGTTGGCCTTTTTTTATCCACCATCTGTAAGTTCATCGTTTCCTTTATAACATTATTGTTGGGAAAATATATAATAGAGCTATTTTCTATCCACGGTTGTGAATTAACCTTGACTTACATGAACTTCTAAATATAGTTGACAATGGAAATAGGGTTGACAACAGAGATTAAATGTGTAGCGTTATATCCTGTTAATCTTTCACTTAATTCATTATTGTTATGTTAGGTAGAATATAAAATGAAGTTGTTTTCTATCTTTTTCATCAACTCTTCTGCAAAAATCCCAATCAGGACTTAAATGGATTTTTTGACAGATTTCGCAACAGTAATTACATGTTTCGGATTTTATCATCTTTTTTATATAATACATGATAAAATGTGATAATTTCTATAGTTAAACGGTCGTGAATTGCACAACAGTCAACCCATAAATTTTTCACTCACCACATTTAGCCTTTTAAATGTCTTTTTGTGAAATCGCTTTTTTTGTTTAAGGTTTTTTTCTTGTCCGTCAGTTATATTTATTTTGCTAAAAATTTTATATATCATTTTATCTGTCACATTTTTCAACTGACATAAATAATCTGTTTATTTCTTATAATCTTTTATTTACCTCACACTTTATTCCAGTGATATTATTAGGGTGACCTTTTTAATTTTTTGCCTTCTATCGTTTGTTAAATGTTAGATATTAGCGTTAATGTTATTAATACGGATATTTAAATATCTAAATAATATATATATATAAAGAACGCTTTGTTAAATGTTAGATATTAGCGTTAATGTTTCTAATCCTTTATTTACCTCACACTTTATTCCAGTGATATTATTATAATTACCTTTTTAAATTTTTGCCTTCCATCGTTTGTTAAATGTTAGACATTAGCATTATTGTTATTAATAGGGATATTTAAATATCTAAATAATATATTATTAATATATACATAAAGACAGCTTTGTTAAATGTAAGATATTAGCGTTAATGTTATTAATATGGATATTTTAATATATATAAAATATATTATTAATATATATATATAGAAGGCTAACATTGTCCAATAAATAATTAATAAATTTTTTATTAATTATTATTAATCATCTTTATCTTCGTTCAACTCGTTTCTATGTTCAGAGATGGATAGAAATGCCAAGAGACGTAAAAAGTATGCTGAAATGCCAGAAAATGAAAAAACGAACTCCTACGACGACGTAGAGAAGCTCGTGCTGCAAGCAAAAGAAATGCTACTTTACTTTCTTGTTCTCAAACAATTGGTCATCAACCTTTCTATTCTACCATTGATAACATACTTTCTAACGGCAAACTTTTTTTTGATCAATCTACTAATCAATTAGCGGAAAATGAATTTATCGATTTTGACGTTAACTATGTCGATGCAACTCATTCCTTTCTCTAACTAAAAGAAATTCTTCATGCAAAGTCAATAGTTCAAGCATCTAATATCACATGTCATAATTTAGATTATCCAGCTCTATCTTCTTCTTCAATTCAACCTAGCATAACGATACCTGTCGAGAATCAAGGTATAAATCTTTTTACCTATGTTCTTTCCATTTTTGTATTGTTACTGCGCAAAGTCATCAACCTTTCTTTGAATCTTTGAAGGGATAAATTGTCATCATTTTTTGTCAAAGATAACATCCTTGTAGAATTTATCTGTTGAGCCCTTACAACTTCGTGTTGTTCCAAACTGTGAACATTGTGATACGAAGAGATTTTATCTAGAGCCCCTATCATTTTGTTATTCATCAGGAGAGATTTCCATTGTTGCTTCTCAAATGCCATATGCTTTGAAACAATTATTTATTAGTAATGATGAAAAATCCAAACATTTCAGGAAGAATGTTCATACATACAATAATCATATGACTTTTACTTCATATAGAGCTAGATATGATCGAGAACTAACAAAAAATAAGCAAGGTGTTTACACATTTCGTGTTCAA
>JAOTAY010000190.1:22641148-22653158 GCA_025629805.1 Erythroxylum baracoense
CACTCTAGCAAACTTATGGCATTTCTATCCATGAGAAGTAACAACTTTATTGCGACTTTAATGCCAAAAAAGATAATGGTTAAGATATAAGGAGTACAGATGCCAAATATATCTCCATAAGTCAGTTTTTACATGTTTCATCAACTATACCTGTGAAAAGTAAATGAAAATAAAATTTTAAATTAGTTTATTCGAGTTTTAAAATTTTTATACTAAAATAAAAGAAACCAAAAAGATTAGAATTTTTATACTTTTTATATTTAGAGAAGTGATCCATGTATAATGAAAGGCTGTATATTACAGACTAAAACTTTAAGGTATAAATTATAAAATATTTTTTATATATTAAACTAATTTAATCATATATTTATTGAGATTTGTATTAAACCTTTTCTTACAATAAATACAAAAGCTTTCTTATTTATAATGGGCAATAAGAAAGGTGGAATTTCTTCATTTCCAATGGATAGGTTGTGATAATTAATGAGATTGTTTGCATTTTATCTTTTTCATAAAACTAAAATATTTCATATTGATGCATGGTTGATAGAGTGTGGAAACAACAATGATTTAATGATTCCCGAAGGGATTATAATTCCATGAACATATTCTTTTTTTTTCATAAAATAATAGACAACAATTATTTTTTAATTTGTTTTTACTTCAATTTGATCCTTAATTAGGTGAGAACTTAAATACATATTAAGTTATTATAGTGCACGATCGAATAGCAAGGTCTAAAGTTTGAAATTCTTAATTAGTTTTAAGGTTGAATTTCACTTTTGTTAATTAAGTCTATCTTTCAGAATGACATTTAATATTATCCAATATTACAATTCTTGCATTATAATATTTATTTTAGATTACAGTTCAACCTTAATTGTTATACATGTACATGAGGAGGAATGTTTTATTTATATTATTTATTTTTAATTAATATCAAATATTAAAAGGTCACCTCCTCCTCCTACACCATGTCTCTATATATCTACACAAATACACACACAAAAGATATTTCCTTATATTAAAATTTTTTATTTTTGAAAAAAAAAATTGTGGTAAAATTACTATCATATATACACTTACATGCATACATACATACATATAATTGCGAAATTCTTAGAAATTTTAGACAATTGAACCCGAAAATTTGATTAATATTGTGTCCGTTGTTGCTCCTTGTTTTTGTGCACCAGTTTTGTTTTTGGTGGTAAACCTCTGCTTTCTTTTCTAATTACGACAAGGAAGAACTTTAATTTGTCTTGGTTTACAACTTTGTATGGTATAGGAGGGAAAAGACTTGGTCAACAACTTAATTTGTTAGGTTAGGCATCCAAATTATACATTTAAAAATTTACAAACTCCGATCCTTTAATGTTAAACGACATTAAGAAATGCATCAGATTTAAACTTCTTAAAAACGCCATGATCTTTAAATGTCATAGGGGTTACTATTGTGTAACAGTATTTTCAATAATGTATTTTTCTAATTTCATTATGCGTTAATGCACTAATAAATACAATAACCTACCACTTTAACACTTTCAACAGCATATATACATGCGAATAAAATGGTCCTATGTTCCTCTTCTGATATGAGTGCTCTTGATAAATTGTTAACTGATTTTGAAAACATACATGCCAAGAGTTTTGCATTATATATATTTAGACGTCCATTAAGTAGATGTATATATCTATAAAACAGGGCATTGAGTGTACGTATAAGATTACAAATTTGTATGGGATTTGATTGCGCTTCTGCTCGATGTTTATACTTTATACATTAAATAATCAACAACCGCATATGGGAAACTAATTAACACAGATATACGTAAAATAGATTCATTCAAAAGTCAAAGATAATTAAGGGAAACTAATGCCTAGGTTTAGGTTACTCCATTTCTTGGGATAACCTTTGTATACATGTAAACAAATTATTCATTCCATTCATATAATTGATCTCTCTGCATATTATTCATTATATATTTCGATCATAAGCTAGCACGAGTACAGATTGTGAGTAACATATGTGTGTTATCAAATTAAATATGTATTCATTATTAAACCAACGAAGTGACTATTATTTAGTGGCATTTTTATTTTATGAAAATAATATTTTTACTATTAATAACCCCCAAATATTAATCTCCTTCTATCCCAATCTTTTTATACAATAACATTTAGTCATACTTGCATATGCATGCAACAACCAGCCCAAAGGGGAAACTGCCTGCAATTTTCTATATTTTGCTAGGACTAAGAGTAGTCTTGGTACAGTCAGGTCGCATTATCCTTATTATGGTAATAGTGGAATTAGCTATCCTTAACAGTAAACAACTTTACACCTACCTACCAAATATATCTGAAACAGTTTTAGAAATAATACTACTACTGGATATAATATAAGTTATATGAGGGGCTGTGTTCTGTACTTGCAGAATTTTGTTTCTACACGCAAAAATAGGAGAAGATAAAGAAAAGGCTTGTTCTCTTGTCTGCTTTGACTGCTTCAGGCCAAGAATACTGTTGTTAGATGATGGCAGAAGTTGAGACGACTGATGAGAAGATTATTTTCCCATCCAAAGTCACAGCGTATATAGTTATCTGTTGGATTCTTGCAGCTTTTGCTGGCCTCATGTTCGGTTATGACATTGGAATTTCGGGTATTCTCATTAACTCCATTGCATCTGTCGATTATCACTTAATTTACCATGGAAACAAAGCTTTTCATATCTTTTGTCATTGCAATCATTCTTACATAGGGTTTACATGCACCATTAAAAGTATGTAGTTTCTTAATGCATCTCCTCCTCTCCTCATGTTGGATCTTTCCATTATCCTTTTTTATTTCTGTCATGAGAGAAAAGAGATTCGTTTCCAGGAGGAAAGGAGGTTCTCTTTTTTCCTTTTGCCTCTTTGTCAGTCATGAAAATTCGAATCTAAACGCTCTGCCTTAACCTTCATGATGATTATCTTTTACTTTATTTAGGTGGAGTGACTGCCATGGATGATTTCTTGATCAAGTTCTTCCCAAAAGTCCATGAAAGAAAACTTTATGCTAAGGAAAATAATTACTGCAAATACGATGACCAAATGCTTCAACTCTTCACATCTTCGCTCTACCTTGCTGCACTTGTTTTTAGTTTTGCTGCATCCAAGGTATGTGAAAAATTTGGCAGGAAGCCTACAATTCTTGGTGCATCAGCATTTTTCTTGGCTGGATCTGGCCTCAGTGGTGGTGCTCACAACATGACAACGTTGATCATTGGAAGAATTCTCCTTGGTGTTGGAGTTGGATTCGGCAATGAGGTACGACATGCACATGCACACCTCGCATAGCTTTTTTAATTCTAGTTCTTTTAAGCAAATATTAATTTAGTTTCTCGACAACAAAGTAACTTAATTCACTATAATGAGTTGGTGATTGATAATTTACATTGGTACATGAGATCAGACAAATAAATTGTTGAAAGCTTGAAATAGATAGTTGCCAGTTATGACTTAACACTTGAAAAAAATTTCCAGGCTGTTCCTCTCTTCCTATCAGAGATTGCTCCTGTACATCGTCGTGGAGCTGTAAATATTTTGTTCCAACTTTTTGTTACCATAGGGATATTCATAGCAAATTTGGTCAACTTTGCCACCTCAAAGCTGCATCCACATGGCTGGAGGGTATCCTTAGGATTGGCAGGTGTACCAGCTATAATCCTATTCATAGGCTCTTTGATCATTACCGAGACTCCCACAAGTTTGCTTGAACATGGAAAGGAAAGTGAGGGATATAAAACACTCAAAAAGATCAGAGGTGTTGATAATGTTGATGAAGAATTCAAACAGATTAAGAATGCTTGTGAAATAGCCCAACAGATGAAGAATCCCTTCCGAAACCTCATGAAACGTGCTTGTGTACCCCCGCTGGTTATAGGTATCTCTTTGCAAATTTTCCAACAATTCACAGGAATCAATGCCATTATGTTTTATGCTCCAGTTCTATTTCAAACTGTGGGGTTCAAGAATGATGCTTCGCTATTGTCTGCTGTCATCACTGGAATCGTTAATGTGTTGAGCACATTGGTTTCAATCTATGCTGTAGATAGGGTCGGAAGGAGGAAATTGCTTCTTCAGGCTTGTGTACAGATGTTCATATCAATGGTATAAATCAAATCTAATTTTTTTGGGCTCTCCTAATCATGCTACTGACTTACTATTTACGTTGTCATGCAGATCACAATTGGTTTTATTCTGGTATTTCACTTGCCAACGACGGGGTCGCTCACGAAGTCACTAGCAGAAGTTGTTGTGGTGTTAGTGTGCGTATATGTTATGTCCTTCGCATGGTCATGGGGTCCTCTTGGTTGGTTGATACCAAGTGAAACATTCCCTGTAGAGTCAAGACCTGCAGGTTTTGCATTCGCAGTTAGCACAAACATGCTCTGCACGTTCCTCATAGCTCAGGCTTTCTTATCAATGTTATGCCATATGCGTGCCTACATATTCTTCTTCTTTGCTGGTTGGATACTTATAATGGGCTGGTTTGTGCTGAAACTGTTGCCTGAGACCAAGAATGTGCCGATTGATCTTATGATTGAAAGAGTGTGGAAGCAACACCCAGTCTGGAGAAGATTCGTTGATTGATGTTCTTATTTTAAATGATTGCTTTTTTTTTTTTTCTGTTCACATATTGAACACCAGATACTAAAAGCATCTGTCGTTCACTCAGTTGCAAAAGTTTACGAATATATGCCTTTTCAGGATTCATAGGTAAGCATAAATCTTATATATGTTATTTCTGAGGTTTGTGGAGTAGCTAGTAGCTACACAATGCTGCTATGGATCAGTAATTCATGTGTTTATGAGGCTTTACTTCCCTGGATATATCTCCTGTAATTATAATATTTACTACAGTAGCATGTTTAAATTGTTTTTACAGAGCAACCCTTGCAAAATTTCCTATGGGAAACATATTTTCTTTGATTATCGCACCTCTTTTATGTAAAAAAGGTAACACATCGATCATGGACATCTACCAATTAGTGCTAAAAAAAAATAAATTTGGGTGTTCAATTGCACTTCCTTTGACATATCTTCCTATTTTGTCTGCCGATGAGAAATTAGCAGTTCAGTAAGATATAATCAAGTCTTAGAGGAGGTGAGGTCTGAGTGTTGAAGCTCGTAAACATCTTTAAAATAAACAACCATCAGCAGGAAATAAATTAATTTCGATCAAATTATTGAGTTTAAAAAATGATTCAAGTGGGTCCAAGACCTTTCGAATTGAATATGATGGTGGATAATTAAACTAAAACCTTTTCCTTGATTGTAGGAATTGATGGGGAAATTTATAAATTTATTTTTTAAAAATTAACGCTAAAAATTAAATTTACTTTGCTATATCGATAATAAAATATTTTAATAAATAATCTAATTAAGTGAAATAAAATAAAATAAGAAAATAGCGTAAATCTAATATTATTTCTCATGTCTAAGTTATCTACTTATGTATAACTTATTGGTAAAGTTGTTTGTGCCAACCTAACTATTTCTATTAGCATTGTATTTTATTTATATGTAATACTATTTTTTATGAGGTTTGACGAATGCTTAATTGTGTTTCTATTCTTTTTTCATCATATAGCGTTTTGAATTTATTAGATAAGTATTCTTGTCCTTTATTAGGTCTTAGTGTTTTTATTTTCTTTTCTATTTTATTTTCTACCAAATTCATCTATGTTACAAAACAATTTGATGCTCATGACTTGTCAGAAATTAAGTAGACATGATCATACCTAGCAGTAATCTATAAACATAATAAAATAAATTGCCCCATATAGTGCCTTTATACTCATTGGGCCATAAATGTCAAATTGAATTAACTTGAATAGATAAAGAGCTTGTGTTCCCTTCCAAATGTATTTCTTGCCATTTTACTAGCTAGATAATGTTCACAGATAAATCTACTTGATGTAAATCACTTAAAAGGTCTTTCTTAGCTAATCAACTGGTTAGATTTTTACCAATATGATATAGTCAAGCATGACACAAAATTTCATCGTTATTAAAACTATTAGATGATGTAAAAAAGAAATAACTTATTTTATTATTAGAATAAATAACGTTTAGATTAATAAAACCATCCAATTTAAATTCATGAACATAATAAATGATTACAAGATATAAATCCATACCACCATTATGAAAATTTACGTTAAAAAACAAGACTAATTAATGCCAAATTAGAAATGAGATCTTTGGAGAAAACAACACTTCATGTAGGATTAGGAATAGGCCACTACAAATTTCTAATTTACAGGGTCTAATCCTTTGTACAATAATCATAAAGTTGTCTCCTACATAAATCCATAAGGATCTTTTGGAATTCTATAAAGGCATCTTTTTTTTCACAGCATAGTTGTGTTAGCTCAAGGATTATAATTAACGATTATGATGACAACTGTATAATATTTCAAAATTTAAATTGGATTTATTTCCTCGTATAAATAACGATATTATTCTCAAAAGGAAATAAAATAATAAGAAATACGTTTTTTTTCTTACAGGAACTTTCATTATGAACTTACTTTATTAGAAATGGTTTATCTGAAAGGATCCTACTAATTATAAAGGACGTATATTAGCCACATGATTATTGGAAGATTTTTTTGCAAAAATGACATAAAAGTTATTCAGATCCAATTAACTAAAGATGTAAGATGAAGCAAGGACTAGTTGAAAAAATTGACTATTTAAGGAAGAGCCAATGCAACTGTGAACAAGAACGAAATGATATAGAAGCTTACGACGTTATATTGTCAAAAGCATACACATTCTTGAAAGTGATTTCTTTGTAAAAAATTCTCTTGTGCATTAGAACGTGAAATTCTGTTGAGAGAGATTACTGAAGCTCATATTGAGCAAACTTTACTTTCATTTGAGAGTTTGTAGAGGCCAATGAAATACTACTAATATAGAAGGTTAAAGAACCTTGAAAAATATTAACTTGTGAGAATGGAGAGGCTCGTCAAATTACTCCTTGATTTTATAGTGAAACATCAAGTTGGATACTTAGGGACTGGACATAGGGTTGAGATGTAAGCCGAACTAGTATAAATTGATTTCGTCCTTGTTCTCTCTCTCTCTCCTTATCTTTATATTTTCGCATTATATTAAATGTGTTTATTTCAACAAGAGGCTTCTTTACTTTTATAATAGGTTCCTTCTATTTTTGATTTGTTAATAGTTCCTTTCATTTTAATAGGCGACTTCCTTTTATTGTTTCAACAAGACTCATACTTTAGCAGGCTCCTATCGTTTAATAAGCTACTATTGTCTTATAGGCTCCTATTGTTTTGATCTTTAACAGGCTCTTGTCTTTATATGAATTTAAAGTAACTTGCAAAAAACAAAATTGTTTTTAAATCACGCATAATTCACCCCCTATTACGTGTGTTTGCTTTATCATTTGGTATCAAAGCGAGGTTTCATATTTATTTTGTTTTATAGCACGTGATAGATTATGACAAACACTTTAAGAAGTTTTGAAGGACAATCCGTCTCAAAGCCTCCTTACTTCAATTGAAACAACTACTCATACTGGAAAGAGAGAATGACCATATATCTCCAATCTATAGATATCAAAGTATGGAAAGCAATTAAAGTTGGACCTACAATTCCCACTTCCAATAGCGTAGAAGTATGGGCTGATGCTAATAGGAGAAATGTACAACTAAATGCTAAAGAAAAACATCACTTAATATGTGCGATGTCTCCAGAAGAATATGAAAAGATATCCTACTACTCTACAGCCAAAAAAATGTGGGACAAACTACAAGTCACATTTAAAAGAACAAATGAGGTAAAGAAGCATATAATAAGTCTTTTAGTACATCAATACAAAACTATTGACATGAAATAGGGGGTGACCATAAACGAATTCTTCGAATGCTTTAACAACATCTTCACGACCTTAAAGAACTTGGAAAAAATATATTCCATTGACGAGCTCATAATGAAGATTCTGAGGTCATTACCAAAGGAATGGAGACCTAAGCTGATAGCTCTAGAAATGGCAAAGGATCTAAACACTATTTCACTCGATTGGCTACGAGGAAATTTGATGATTCATGAAATAGAGCTTAGGCGAGATAAAGGATCCTCCTACATAAAAGGAATAGCACTAAGAGCAATTGACGGATCAAATGGTGTTGAAAGTGACACTGTGTTGCAAATAGACGGTGATGACGAGTTCAAATTTATTGTCAAAAAATATGCACGCTTCTATAAAAAGAAGCTGATGAAGAAAAGAGAAGGAAACAAGAAAGCTGGAAACAACAGGTTCCTATCAAAAGGCAACAGGAGCAATAGTAATAAATAAAAAATCAAATGATATGCTATCATTCCAAGAATCTTGGACACATAAGACCAGAATATCCTCTGCTTCAAAAGGATAAGTTAGAGAACATAAAATCCAGAAAGCAAGCGATGATTGTAACTTGGTTAGATGAAGATTCTGAAAACTTTGAAGAAGAAGAATCAAAAGAAGTCAGCAACGTTTGCTTCATTGTTGGATCAGGAGATGATGAAGTATATTATTCTAATTCTGATATTGAAGTTGATGAATTGAAGCATGCATATCATGATTTGTATGATTGGTGCAAAAGGTTAACAACGAAGTATTTCAAAGAAGTTGAGAAGACTAAGAGCAATGATGCATCTCTGAAGAGTAAGATTAAATAATTGGAATCTATGAATGAGAAGTTGGCGATCAAGAATATGTCTCCTGAGGTTGACTATAAGCAAAAGACTTCTAAAAAGGAAGTTCTGGAAGAAAGAGTAGCTAAGTTGGAAAATACGTTTCTAAAAAATGATTCTGATAAGGTAAGACAGTTCGAAGAAAAAGTCGTCGCAATAGAACTTGAAAAGGAGAAAAGTGCTTGAAAGATCTTATCTTCAGAAAAAGATTTGGAAAATTTTGTTAATGGAAGAAAAGATCTTGATGCATTGCTTAGAAGTGGTAAATGTATTTTAAGTAAGGCTGGAATAAGAAATAATGAAAAAAACAATATCATGCCATACAAAAACTTCTTTGTTAAATTCTACGGTAGCTATAGCTAAGACAGCAGGAGCATGCTAAGTGGCAAAAATCATAACAATTATCATTCATCTATTTTGTGAGATTATTGTGGTAGACATGGTCATATTAGTCATTCTTGTAATTTTCATAAAAAGAAATTATCTTAGTTGTATGTTTAGAGACTGAAAGGTCAAACTATTAACCCAAAAGGACCCAGAAAAATTTAGGTACCTAAAATGAGATAATATTTTTTACAGATATGCTTCAAAATAGAGATAAGAGAAAATTAATGGACAGTTGATAGCAGCTGTTGGAGATACATGATAGGCGAAATATCACATTTCAACTATATTGAAAGGAAAGATGGAGGTAGTGTTGTCTTTGCAGATAAAAATAAAGCAAAGGTCATCGACATTGGTAAAATTGGTAATTTTGACTCTACCTCCATTGACAACGTTCTCGTCATTGATGGTTTGAAACATAACTTACTGGGTATGAGTCAGCTATGTGACAAAGGTTACCAAGTCATTTTCTATGCATCTCATTGTGAAATTGTTGATATTCATAATGATAATATTATGTTTGTTGGTCCTAGAAATCATAATATATATTGTGCTCAACTGGAAGATATGTCCTCACAAAGTGTTAAGTGCTTTGTCTCTCTAGAAAAGGATTTGTTTATCTAGCACAGAAGATTTGGACATGCCACTATAGGCATTCTATCAAAATTGTCCAAAAACGAGTTAGTAAGAGGACTACTGACCTTCAAGTTTGAAAGCAATCATGTTTGCAAGGCTTGTTTAAAAGGTAAACAAGTCAGAAGCAGTTTTTATCTTAAAAATATTATGTCTACTAACCAACCACTTGAACTTATGCATATGGATTTATTCGGTTCTACTAGGACTCAAAGTTTTGGTGGTAAACATTATGATTTTTTCTGGTAGATGATTACTCCATATTTACATGGGTTTATTTCTTATCAAATAAGGATGATGTTTTTGAAGTGTTTGAGAAGTTTTGTAGAAAAATTCAGATAGAAAAAAGAGTAATGCATCACTTCAATTCAAAGCAATCATGGAGGAGAATTTGATAACAAAAAGTTTGAAGAATTTTGTAACAACAATGGTATAGCTCACAACTTCTCTTGGTTAAGGACGCCTTAGCAAAATGAAGCTGTAAAGAGAAGGAACAAAACTTTAGTTGATATTGCCAAGACCATGCTATGTGAAAGTGGACTTTCTCATGGATGCTGGGAAGAAGCAATATCCACGACATGTTATGTACTTAACAGATGCCTTATAAGACCTATTTTGAAAAAGATAACCAAATGTTACTTACTTTCGAGCTTACAAGTATTTTGTTTTAAACAATGGAAAAGATAACCTTGGAAAGTTCAATGCGAGATCAAACGAAGCTATTTTATGAGACTACAGTATTGCTAGTAAAGGATTCAGAGTATATAATAAAAGAACACAGAAGATAGAAGAATCAATATATGTGGTACTTAATGAAGCACTACCTTCGATAACAGAAGCTGATTTAAATAATGAAGAGCATCCATTAGTACGTAAAAATACATCAGAGATTCGAACTACACCTATAATACCTTCAAAATCACAAAATTAAGAAGGCCCCTCTAAAGTTAGAACAGAGCAGGCTCCTTCCTTTTAGTAGGAGCCTATGCAAAGAAAAACATAAAGAGAAAAAAGAGGTCAAGATATACATCAATACATTCTGGGATACTCCTCTGAAAGTATAAGAACAAGATCATCGTTCAAGAACAACTTTGTTGCTCTCATCTCATAAATAGAATCAAAAATTGTTGAAGAGGCCCTTCCTGACAAAAACTGGGTTTCATCCATAAAAGATGAAATTAATTAATTTGATAAAAATAAAGTCTAGAATCTAATACTTCGTCTTAAAAACAAGTTAATAAATGGGACTCGATAGGTTTTCGAAACAAACTTGATAAAAATGGTAAGGTTGTAAGAAACAAAGCTAGACTTGTAGCTCAAGGTTACAATCAATAGGAAGGTATTGGTTTTAATGAAACTTATGCAACTGTTTCTAGATTATAATTGATTAGAATTTTACTTTCCTTTTATTCAAGTTATTCCAAATGGATGTTAAAAGTGCATTTTTAAATGGTTACATTAACAAAGAAGTATTTGTTAAGCAACCCCTAGGTTTTAAAGATGAAAACCATCTAGATTACGTGATGAACATATCCAAAGCTCTGTATGGTCTAAAGTAGGCTCCTCAAGCATGATATGAGAGGTTAAGTAACTTTCTGCTTGAGAATAACTTCGAAAGAAAATGATTTACTCATAGTGCAAATATATGTTGATGACATAATATTTGGTTATATTAATTCATCCTTTTGTGAATAATTCTAAGCATTAATGCAGGGGGAATTTGAAATGAGCATGATGGGAGAATTATCATTCTTTCTTGGATTGTAAATCAGTCAAATTGAAAAAGGAATCTTCATTAGCCAAGATAAATGCACAAAGGAAATCATCAAGAAATATCATTTTGAGAATGCCAAACTGATAGGTACTCTTATGTACACTATAACTAAACTTGATAAAGAAAAAGAAGGTAAAGTTATGAACGAGACAAAGTATAGAGGAATGATTGGATTACTACTATATCTAACAAGCTCAAGACCAGAAATTATGCTTAGTGTTGGACCCCGATTTGTTTGAGGATTAATTTTATTATTTTTGTTGTGATTAGGCTTTAATTATAATTAAAGGGGATATAAATTTTTTTAAGATTGAAGTTATTAAATGGAGAGATTGAGATTAAATTTTGGAAGCATAGGGTGTGAAATTGGAAGAACATGTTCTTGTAGGGTTATTTTTGGGAAGTTCACTAAAGAGATTGGAGTTTAAGCCTAACAAGGAGGGGCTTTTTGGTCTTTTTGTTCCTAGTTGA
>JAOTAY010000190.1:22653258-22664181 GCA_025629805.1 Erythroxylum baracoense
AATCAGAATAACCTATCACCTCAAGGTGATCAGACATCTTGTAAGTGAGCATATAATCTTTAGTACCTTGTAGATACCTCAAACCTCATTTCACAGTTTGCCAATGACCCACGCCAGGGTTGCTCAAGTATCTCCTAAGTACACTAACAACAAAAGCAATATCAGGACGTGTATAAACTTGAGCATACATAAGACTGCCAACAGCAGAAGCATAGAGGACCTTTTCCATCTCTGACTTATCTTTATCATTTTGAGGAAAGTGGCTATTTGAGAGTTTGTCACCCTTTTATATGGGTGCACTGCAAGGATTACAATTCTTCATGTTGAATCTATTTAAGATCCTTTCAATATACCTTTTCTTAGACAAACCAAGAACACCACGAGATCTATCACGGTAAATTTCAATGACTAGAACAAAAAAAAGCATCACCAAGATCTTTCATATCAAAATGAGCCGTCAACATTTGTTTTATCTCAGAAAGAAAATCCAAATCATTGCTGGATAAAAGAATATCACCAACATATAAGACAAGAATAATAAGCTTTCTCCCACTATTTTTCAAGTAAATGCATTGATCAACAACATTTTCTTTGAAGTCAAGAGAGCAAACTATTTGGTCAAACTTCAAGTACCATTGTTTGGAGGCTTGTTTCAGCCTATAGATGGATTTTCTCAATTTGAATACTAAGTGTTCCTTACCTTTCTCAACAAAACCAGCAGGCTGACTCACAAATACATCTTCATACAAATCACCATTTAGAAAAATAATTTTCACATCCATTTGATGGAGCTCCAAATCAAAATGAGCAACCAAAGCCATCAGAATACGTAATGAATCTTTAGTTGAGACCAAAGAAAAAGTCTCATTATAGTTTATACCTTCCCTCTAGTTATAGCCCTTTGCAACAAGTCTGGCTTTGTTCCTTTTATCTAACCTCTAGCGTCACATTTAGTCTTAAAGACCCATTTACACCTAACAGTTTTACAACAACAGGTAATTCCACTAAATCCCACACGCCATTCATATTTAGAGAAGCCAACTCATCTTCCATGGCTGCTAACTATTGTGAACAACGAGGATAAGAAATGGCATCCAGAAAAGAAATAGGATTAGAATCTTCAACTAAATTGAATTCATTCTCCTCCAAGTAAACATAATAGTCTCGAAATTTAGAAGACTCAGTGGATCTAGGAATCCTTTCAGATCTCCTAGGTGGAACTACAATTACGTCTGGGACTTGAGTATCAATGCCAACCTGTTGAGGAATTTCAACATCATTTACTGGATCAACAACATCATCATGAATCAAAGGAGACTGAATTAGCTCAGGATGAAATATAACAGGTGTAAGAACAACATCACAATCCTTTCTGAAATCAACAACACGAGACTCATGTCTTTCATTATGTTCGATGTCCCCTTTAAAATAGACAACCCGATCTGATTCAATGACTCTAGTAGTGTCATTGGGACAATAGAATCTTGAACCTCTTGAGCCAGTATAATAACCAATAAAGTAACCTGAAATAGTTCTAGGATCAAGCTTCCTCAGCTGAGGATTATAAGTCCTTATCTCAACCTTACAGCCCCAAATACGAAAATTCTTCAACCTGGGCTTCTTTCTTGATATAAGCTAAAAAGCAGTCTTTGGTATAGATTTATTAGGCATATGATTGAGAACATAAACAACAGTCCTCAAAGTGTCTCCCCACAAGAACTCTGGTAAGGTAGAGTGACTAAGCATACACCTAACCATGTCCATGAGAGTACGATTTCGTCACTTTGCAATCCCATTTTGTTGAGGAGTGCTAGGCATGGTATATTACGCTTCAATTCCACAATCCTACAAGTATTTAGCAAAAGGGTCGGGCTTTCTACCAATTTCATCATACCAACCATAATTCTCACCACCTCTATCAGATCTTACACATTTGATCTGCTTCCTAGGTTGCAATTCAATAACTTGTTTTGGTGATTTAAAAGCATCCAAGGATTCAGATTTCTCAGGCAACAATTCAACCCAACCATACCGAGAAAAATCATCAATGGAGGTGATGAAATACCTGTAGCCTCCTATAGCAATAGAAGTAACGAGTCCACAGATGTCTGTGTGAATTATCTGTAATGATTCCTCCTTCCTAGTCATTTTTTCCTTTCTTCCTTTAGTTGTAAACTTGCCTTTTATGCAATCAATACAAGTGTCAAAATAAGAGAAATCTAGATAATGTAAAATAGTTTCCTTAATCAATCTCTCCATTCTCTCCTTAAAGATATGTCCTAACCGCTTATGCCACAACATAGAAGATTTTTTAGTAACTCTCCCACGTTTCTTTCCAACAACAACATTAACATCATCATATGGT
Organism: Erythroxylum baracoense; assembly: GCA_025629805.1. Classification (NCBI taxonomy): domain Eukaryota; kingdom Viridiplantae; phylum Streptophyta; class Magnoliopsida; order Malpighiales; family Erythroxylaceae; genus Erythroxylum; species Erythroxylum baracoense. Next base: position 22,655,624 of record JAOTAY010000190.1, read on the forward strand.
TGGTCAAAACGAGAAGAATTATCAATTAGCATAAACAATCCATCACGCATAATTGCAGAACCAACAACAATAGAATCATAGTACAAAACAACACCATTATTGATTATATGGAAAATGTATCCACAATTGTGTAAAACAGAAACTGAAATCAAATTTCTTTGCATAGAAGGCACATAAACAGTATCTTTCAAGAGCAAATCATGTCCACTACTCAACTTCAAGGAAAATACTCCTATGTGCTCAACATTAACATTAAATCTATCTCCTAGTTGCACCATCAACTCCCTTTTATTTGGTCTCCACTTGCTTTTGAACTCCTACAATCAGTTCGTTACATGAATAGTGGCACCAGTGTCTAACATCATGAATTAGGAGGAACATCAACAAGATTTGATTTAAAACAGTCAAAGAGTTGAGGTATACCTTTTTTCTTTGCCAACCAATTCTTAAACTTCACACAGTCACGCTGCTTATGCTCATGTTCATGACAAAAGTTGCAGTTTCCATTAAAAACAGGCTTGGGCTTACCACCAGAAGTCTCACCAGGCCCAGAAAGTAATGCAGGTTTATCATTCCCCTTCTTCTTAAATTGAGGCTTACCCTGTTTGTTTCTATAAAATTTCTTCTTGTTACCACTCTTGTGAGAAGTATGATGAATACTGTGGGACTTTCCCTTCTTCATAGTATACTCCTCTTGAATAAGAATTGAAATCAATTCATCAATGCTCCGTTCATCTTTCTGAGCATGGTATGTAGTCCTGAGAACATCAAACTCAGACGGAAGAGATTTAAACACTTGTTAGATCAGATAATCCTCTCCCAGAACAACTCTCATGGACTTCAACTTGTTATACCATTTCACAAGCTTCATTACATGCTCACAAACACCACCCACACCATCATACTTGGTCTGAGACAGAAAAGACAAGAGATTAGACTTTTCAGTCTTATCAAATTTCTGGAATTTTTCACTAACAGCCTTAAGATAATTTTTAGCATTATCAGTTTTAGTGATGCTCTCTTTAATAGTCTTCTCCATTGTGTACTTGATGGTCATCAGACAGACCTTGTTAGAACGAGGCCGCTTATCATACTTGGCTTTATCTACAGCAGAAGTCTCAGTAGTGGATTGTGCAGGCTCATCCTTAAGGAGAGCAACATCAGCATTAGAAACAGTCAAAAACAGATTCAAGGATTTAAGCCAGTACTCATAATTGGCCCCATTTAGCTTAACCAAAGAATTCAAAGCTGGAAATTGAAACAATGCAGGGAGATTTAGCAAATGTATCTACATATAGTAAAATTGGGCAAACAACACAGTTGGGTTCTTATGCAATTGTAGTCCTACCTAAGGGTCCCGGATTACAACACAGATCACCCAAAACATTAAATTATGCCCTAAAGCTAATATCGATAGAATACTGCAAACTTAAAGACATAATTTAATGAATTAAACAAATCATTAGAAACCACATTGATAAAGACAAACCGATAGGGTAAGTGCAATGTATGCCCAATAACAACATCACAATAGCATTTTGTAATAATTGATCTCATGATAGGCGAGCACACAATTACACAAAATGAATGACAAGAGTCCAAGAATATATCTCAAGATTGCCCCATAGGTTTCAGTTAGCACCACAATTACAAAATTAACCATATTAAACATATAATCTAACATTATATGCATAAACTACATCCAAATTTAATTTTTGGTGCACAACTATATTACCACTGAGAGTACAAAAGACCCTACAGGCCCAAAACATACTAGAAACAAGTACAAAAATTTTCAAGATAAAATTCGGAGAGTACATTATATATTTATTAATTTTAAAATTCGGGAAAAAGAAAAATAAATATTTTTATTATTCAATTCATTCTAGAAAATTACAATAATTTAGAACTGGGCAAATGGAACAAACAGGCAAATTTTGGGACAAAACGGCCAAGGGAGTAAGCCGAACGCGCCTTCACGTGCCACCACCGCGTATGGGGACAAGCCAGTCGGGTCGGGCTATGTCTTCTTCACCCGAAACCCTGGAATTCGGGTCGTTCGACCCGGTTCGTGACCTGATTCAAAAAATGGCCATAACTTACTCAATTTTGATCGGTTTTCAACGAAATTGGTGTCATTAGATTTAGAATTTAGCGATCTATCAAAGCCCTCAATCAATTTCACGAAAAAGCTACTAAAAAATTTGAAAATTTCGAAAAGGAACGTTTTATGGTTTGCGTTTTCGAATTCTGAGTTTTAAAATAAACAAACAGAAAATTCAACAAACTTACTGCACGTTTTGAAACCAAATCGAAACAAACCAACAATAACAAAACATATTTCATAGAAAACAAATTAACAAAAACGAAAAACCCCAACAAATAGAACTCAAATTTCATGAAATTCAATATCTAATCTCGAAACTTACCCAAAAATTAGCAGTCACAATTGGGGTTAACCTAACTCTGATACCAATTGAAAGAATAATAAAATGAAATTATTGATTAATATCATGATTAATCAATACAATTAGACTAACCCTATGATTGTAACATGCTAGATTCAAGAATTGGATAGACAAATACCTCACAAATACCTGGAAACTGAGGAGCGATTAAGTCCATTGTTGTTTTCTGTGAAGCAGAGCGACAGAGATGCAGAGGATTAACTACTGCTATTCCAAACCCCGAAAAACTTACATACAGTTCTCAATGGAGCGATTGTATTTAAGATTGACTAGCAGTAGGGCCTCCTTTGCACTTCAAACATAGTCCAAGTTTACCCATTATAGTAAACCCATAAACACAGGTCCAATAACACGTATGAGATATTGATATCTAATTAATCGAAGTTTGTACAAAATTATGTTTATTGTTTATTATGTTAGGCTACAAAATTAATGATAAAATTCTATCATGTCAAACATAGCCTTTCTTTCGACCGAAAATCTGTTATCAATCTCTATATCCCTCTCGAAGACTGGAATCGATTTCTTGTGGGGGCTTGCTAGAGTTTTTGATTGTTAACAATTCTTTTAAGCATAAATATATGCCAGCCCACGAAGAACTTGACTATGTTGTTTGAATAAGCTTCCTCCCACATTCTGTTTCGAAATCGCTGGCCCAACCCAACCATACACAGATTGAATAGTGGTTTGCAGTCAAACAATCACTAACGGGGACAAGTGCTCGAACTAGTATCTATGAGGATGATATTGTGTTCTACAGTGCAATTGAGGGTATCCATCTCTTTCTTCGGATCTAAATACACATTTTTATATGGTGGTTAAATGATCCAAATAGATAAATGTTTAGAATATGAAAAAAAAAATTGTGGTTTACCTTTTTGAGATTGTCTTGTCCATCTATAGTTTATTTGGATTTAACTTGAGAACTTCAAGAACCTAACACTTGACACCATATCCACTAAATTGACGTACCATACATATTTATCCTCTTCTAAACTGCTCAAGAAACTAGTGTCATTTACAAACTTTTAGTTGATGAAGATTACACTACAATCCTTAATATGACAGTTTACCTTCTACATTAGGAATTTTCTTATAATTTTAAAGTCTTATAACCGATAATTATAAAAATAAACTATGGTGATATTATAAAATATACGATGCCATAACTCAAAGTAAAATTTAACTATCAATAAATTAGCCATAAAAATTTTAATAAAATATTTAGCGTTGTAATTCAAATATGTTTTAACCATTAATTAATTAATTATAATTTTAATACAATAATATTAATAAAGATAATAATTAATTACAAATATATCAGACAATAATGTATTCTTCGAATTATTAAATTAACCTACTAAGTTTTAAATTAAAAATTTGAAAGTTTTTAGAAAAGCCTGAGGATTTTTCAAAGGACTGACTGCGAGTGTGTAACCACCAAAATTTATGGGTAAGTGCAAAAAGTTTAACAGTTTTTTTTTTCGGAACTGTTGAACTAAAAGAAAACAGGCTTCTTCTTTTTTTTTTTACTTTTTTAAATCTGAAATAGGAAATGAGTTAGCAACAAAAGTATTAACCAAGTTCCATTGTTTTATCCAAAGTGACCAAACATTGATGTCTCTCGTCTGTGAGAGATAAGTTTTGCTTAAAACGGTCAACAAATGGGTGGCACTAAAAGGAATGAGCTGTTTGGAGTAAATAAAATAAAAAAGTGGGTTGTAAGAAGAAACATCGGTTAATGATAACGTGCTAATAGGTAGTGTAAGTACCAAGACTCTTTTATTATGACCAGAATATGGTTCAACCAGAAAGCATAGTAATAGGTTTGGTTTGGTAAGGTATACAAATACACAAAACCAGAAAGTGTGGAGTATAACTAGATACACTAATCTTATCCACCACCCACCTGCAGCTGCAGTCCCATCCCCAACATTCTTTCCTTTCAAGAGTTTCAACGAACTGCCTAGTGCCTAGAAAATAATGATCGACCCCAGCAAGATTGACAATAATTTCAAAATGCCGGTTATACCCCAATTGAAGTTATAGTATTGAGCATGCGTGATACAGCCCACCGCCGATGGAGAGCGATTATGACCCGAACTCAAACTTCTACAATTATCTCTTTGAAAATAATATTCAATATAATTAATACATTTTGTATAGTTTCAACATATTACTTTATTATATTAGAAAAAAATCACCTCTTTAATCGAAATCCTCATGCTTTATCTGTTGCTTATAAATTTGCCCATATACATTGACGTAATGAAATGTCACTTTGGCGTCACAAAATTATTGGACTGCATATTTCAAAAAAGGGAATTCTTTTTGAATGTAACCGATGCACTGTACATGTAAATAACCATTTAGTTGTGTTGGTAGGCAACTTGAGAGATCCAAATCTACATCATATACATTTAATTTTAAATTACTTTCAGGTGTATTTAAAAAGGTGAAGTATATAATTATTTGTCATAAAGCTGTAAAATTCGGAAGTTTATGTTTTAAACATTTTTAATTTTTATTCAAATCATTTCTCTTGTGAGCTCATCATTAACATTTAACACAACTATTTTTGTTAAAATCAAATCAATAAATGAAAAAGTTGGAAATGAAATAATAAAAAACAGACGTATGAATTACAATTCTGACAATCCATAACGATGGGAACGGAAAATTAAAATGAAGAAGAGTTGGTTCTATGTTTTGTACGCAACATTACAAATTGTCACTCCTATAAACATGTGAATAATCTCTTGTAATTTAAAAAAAAAAGAAAAAAGAAGAGAGAGATTTTTACCAAACGACGCCACCATATCTAACTAGTTCATTGTAATTCTTACATTCGTCGCTTTACCCATGAAATGGATCCCTGATTTTAAATTATCAAATAGTAGGAGGACCTGAGGCTCATTAGTCATTCTAAGAACGTCTATTTAATGATGTCTCAACAACCTAGGAAAGCCCAAGAGTCATTAAGTGCAAGCTTTAATAAGTCTTTCTTGATAGTTCTCTCGCCATCGCAAGTCCCAAACCACAAGGATCTTCCCACGCAGACGGCCAGTGCTGGTACCTGTAGCAATGGCCATGATGCAGATGACGTTGGGTATTCTTGCATTGATGGCGTTGATGTTGAAGGGTATTCACGCAGCTGTGTACAAAGTCGGTGATTCTGCTGGTTGGACCACCATTGGCAATGTTAACTACAAACAGTGGGCTGCTACCAGGAACTTTCAACTTGGTGACACTATCCGTAAGATTTTTGTAATTTCTTCAATTTCTCAGACATCAATCTTAACTTTCCTTTTACCTTTCTTGGATCACTTATCAGATTGCTTTCCTTTCTGTTCTGTTTTGGTAGTAGAACGTAATGTCTTTTTATCTCGACCAAAGTACCTGGTGAAGACCGTTTCCTTCTTTTTTTTCTGGAAAGGATTTCTGGGTTTTCTTAGGACGGCAATCCTTAGTTGTCAGATTCTTTATATGGTACCATTTTCTGCTACTTCCTTTATCTTGTCTTAGTTTGGTGAGCCTTGATCTCGATCTCTACAGTAATAATGGACGGTATGCAACTCTTTAATTTGGTAGTTGGTAAATCCAATGTTGGCAATGGTTGTTCTTTGGACTTTAGTCATTGATCTTGATGACAATTCCATTCTCGGCTTTGGTTTTATCGTGAATATCATCTATCTGGACATGTACACTTTGTGTTTTCTTTTTTTAGTACAACGAAAACATCTAGCCCGTATATTCATTACTTTAGGCATCCATTTGTGGTAGAGCATGCGCTTCAATCATAATTAGCTTTTACAGCAACGCTGTTTCACCTGTGAATTTAATTATGGTCTTTTTCATTGGAGGCATGCATTTGACATTGGTATTGTACTAATTACAAAAACATATGCATTCCTCCTCTGGTCCAAAAGGGGAGTAATAATTTGGAACAATGTCTCTCTCCTGTGTGTACCTTGCTTGTGGTTCCAATTCAATAGTCTTCAAGTTTTATAATTATTCTTCACATATATTCATCATGGCTGTTTCAGTTTTTGAGTACAACGCCCAATTCCATAACGTGATGCGAGTAACACACGCCATGTACAGAGCATGCAACACTTCTGCTCCTATAGCCGCGTACACCACTGGTAATGACTCTATAACCATCAAAACCCGTGGTCACCACTACTTTTTCTGCGGTGTACCTGGCCATTGCGAAGCTGGACAGAAAGTTGACATCAATGTTCCTCGCAACCCGGCCTTAGCTCCATCTCCTTCTGCTTCTGTGCAACCTTCTCCTCCAGTTCCTTCCGCTAAAACTCCTGATCAATCATCCCCACGTAGTAGCGCAATGTCGCTTGAGGCATTGAAGATTTCTTCTGCTAATCTTGCCTTGGCAATGGCTGCTATAGCAACTTTTCTGCTCCTTTTCCCTTAGTTATTAAAAGCGGTAATTGACGGATGGTTTTTATATATGGGTTGGTTCCCATTGGATAGGTGTATTATAAATTTAATTGATAAATTGATGAGCTAATAATTGTATTACGATCCTCAATTCTGTTAAATCCTCAATTATCCTGTATTTGGCAGTCCCGCATTGTAAGTTTACAAGAGGCTTCTTACCTTATTAGTAGAGTAAGGGGAAGGTATATCTTCTACCGATTGGCGGTATTTCTCGAAATTGCTAGCTCTACGATTAATGCTGGTTTCTAAACATTGCATTCAAATTACATGCGTCGGCCGTTAAAAGTCCATCAATCCACGAATCTTCTAGAGATTGAATGCTCCTTCCAAACTCTTTCAGCTAATGAGATCGATAGGAACATTCTTTGTACAAGACTAGATGAACACTATGAACAAGCTCACTGTGAAACTCAGGTTAATTTTTGCCAATAATAACAAATTCACCTTGAGTATTATTGCCTAAGTGAATAGTGTGAACAATTGTATTAAAAAATCACATCAAGTAGATTCTCAAGGAAAACTGGAGGGGTCACAAACGATCTCACTTAAAACTCAATCTCTTAAATAGAGATTTCCTATACATATAATTTAATAGAACAATAATTCACTACGACTATACCCAACAATAGCTTTAATGAAGTTCAACCAATTATGCCTACTTCCTTGGACACTACTAAATTGATATTTCACTATTTTCAGGAAATAATATAAGTGAAATACTACAAAAGATAAGAAATTTTGTCCTATAGAAAGACAATTTCTGGGATGTTAGATAAAGATGAAAAGCCCTCCTTTCATAGCTTAAGGAGGCTCTCCTATCTTCACAATTTTCCAATTTAGGATATCAGAAATATGTCATAAGTCAACAATTCACCACCTTGACATATTTCTCAATCTTTTTCAAATCTCTCACAAAACTCATTTTTAGTATTGTCTTCAAATGCACATTACAGTGCCCATCTTCAATTTTTAGCAATATTGATCAAGTCCAAATAATGTTGGAACTTGACTGCATGTAGTCACCACTTTTGTCAACATATTAGCAGGATTTTCAGTAGTCTTAATCTTCTAGCTTGGTACTCCACCTTCTTCCAGAAATTCTCGTACAAAGTGATAACGGATATCAATGTGCTTCGTCCTTATATGATAAACTTAGTTTTTTGCTAAATGAATAACATTCTGACTATCACATTGTACTTTTGACATGCTACTGTCCAATTCCCAATTCATCAAGCAATCCTTGAAGCCAAATTGCCTCTTTCATAGCCTCTGTACTGTCATATATTCTACCTCCGTAATCGACAAAGCAACTATTGATTGTAAGGCAAACCTCCAACTGACCAGTGCCTTTGTAAGAGTAAACACATAGCCAGTAGTTGATTGATATATAAACACATAGCCAGTAGTTGATCGATATTTATCTAAATCACCAGCGTAGTTGGAATCATAATATCCAACTACACATTGACCGCCTTGCTTATCCCGCTGAAATACCAAACCAACATCTATGGTGTTCAGATTGTACCGTAGAATCCATTTCATAGCTTGCTAATGTTCCTTTCTAGGATCATGCATATACCTACTCACAACCTCAACTACCTATGAAATGTAGGGCCTTATACACACTAT
>JAOTAY010000190.1:22674132-22690212 GCA_025629805.1 Erythroxylum baracoense
TCTCTAATTACTTTAGAGTGACGAATCCTATATTGACTTACTCAACTATCTACATATGGTTCATACTATATCCAATTGCCACTGACTGAATCATTATATAATGATTCATAAGTAGCATCAAAACACAGTAATTCCCATACTAGATACCTTGATAATCTCAAGTCTGAGGATTAATTATACAACCATCATTATGAGATAATCCATAGACAAATAAGTAATATTCTATCTGGAATTCTCATAATTGGGTCAGTTCAGTGACTTATTCTCTCTAATAATCGCCCACACATTAATTTAAGTATCTCTATACATTAATTTATGAGATTAATTACTTTCTTCACAAAAAAGAAACATAATGTGTGCTAGTTTTATCGTTTCAACAATATCCCTTCTTGATGAAATTACAACTAGGAACATTTAGGAATAATATATAAGTGTAAATTGAGTCTCATAATTATGATCTCAATATAATTTCAATTACACGGTAATTATTCCAAAGATTTTACCTTTAGGATTAAAACATAAAATATTAATTAAATTAATATATACAGATAAATAAAATCTTTTTATTAATTTAAAATAATGTCATATATTAATTTGTATTTAATTGATTGGCTACAATGTCATAAATTAATTTACATAAGGGTATAAACTAATAGTAAGAAACTTGAAGCAGACAATCCTAAATTGGACGTTTTGATTTTTTTTGCTCTTTCATGATTCCATTGAAAACCCACGTAGCGCCATCTTTTCCAACTAATGTTCATTTTTTCAATTGTTTCGATTAGCTGCTTATATAGAGAAAGATCGTTCCTTTTGTTTTTTAAGTATGTGATGGTAATGGGGTCTGGTAATGGAGCAACCTCTTCTCAAAACATGGACCTGTCTATCGCAGGAAAGTTTTATCCTTTCAGCTTTTTATTTTTTTTATGATGTTACTGTTTGTTACTTTTGGAATTTCAGTTGTCTATATCCCCCAGTATATATGAACTTTGATTGGATTTATTTCTATTGGAGTTATATATGAGAAATGGATTCCGGGTCTCTTTTAGTTTACCTGCTTGGATCTGTAGTTGGATTTAAATTTTATTGATCTTTTTGAGGTTCGAGTTGTTACTTGGTTTCAGATCCACGTATGGGTTGGTGATGAACAGGAGGTGCTTTTTCAGGTTACTTGTTGAATTTAACCGTAGTTTATTATTGTAAAGCTTGATTTGGCAGGACTCTCCAACCGAATTTGAAAACAATTCGTTCATCATCCTTAAGTAACTTGTGTGCAGTCAAGCACCAAAACTTTCCGTGGTTTTATGGTAATTGTGCTGTAAAGTCAATTTATTGGTTCTACTTGAATTTTTTGGTCTGGTGAAGTTTCGAGTCTCAGATTAGAAGCTGTTCACTTGGTTGATGACATACAACGGGTAAACAAGAACCTGCAATATTAGTTGATACCATCCTGGCCATGAAGATATCATTGGTATTTCTGATGCCTGACACTCGCAGAACTCATGGGAAGTAAAATGTTGAAGGACTGATTCCATCTGCTTCACAATAAACCACAGAGTGGCCGTTAAATTACCTTGTAGTTTTAATAATAATATGAACTATAGGTGCTTTTTTCCTGTTCGAGATCAAGCTTGTTCTCGCTGTAGCAAAAATATGCTTTTAATGCAGGCCTCCTTGCAAATTAATTTTGATTTTAAGTACCATTGAGAGGAAAGCTTCTTAAGCTGACCATTTCATGTCGCTTTTCAGGTCTTCGTGAAACTCATCAACAGGAACTCGAAAATCTGACATTGACTACCCAACCTTTCAAAACATTGAAGTTCTTTCTTTTGGCTATGGTTCAGTACTTTAAGCGTTCTGTATTCTATCTTTTGGCAAAAGGTGGTTTGTTAATGCTTTTAAGTACTGCAATAGCAGCAACTGCAATTCTGGTGGTGACCATTGATGGGCCTCATGAAAAGGTATGTTTGGTGATTTAGTTTTGTACTCAGAAAATGGAACATTCCTATTTTTGAGTGTGTTGCATTATTTTTGGTGTCTCTTTGGCATGTCTTTGCATGATAATCAAGCATTTAGCTATAGGCGCTGTTACTAAATCTGAATAAGAGCTAGATATGAACCAAGGTCCTTAACTTTCAGGCCTTGGATGCTCTTATTAATTGCTTAAGAGCCTATTGTTCTGATATTCACAACCTTTCCTGGCATGTTTCTGCAGCACTTTGAGGAACTTTCTCGTTATTTGCGGTTTGCATTGTGGTGGATTGCTCTTGGTGTTGCATCTTCCATTGGTCTTGGTATGTAAATTTTAATTAGATTATTAAACAAGATCTAGTTCAAGACCTAGTTTGACTGTCACTAACAATGCACTGTATGATTAAACTAGGTGGTTTTGGTTCACTTGATATTTATATATGTTTTAGATTAGAAGTTATTGAGTACTGTGAAATCTTTCTGTAGATCCTTTTTGTTTCTGCCAAAGTATTACTGTTTCTAAGCCTCTTTTTTTTTCCTTTGGGTAACTTAACTTTTCCAAACTTGGCTCCTTTTCAAGATCAAATATTTACCTATTTCAGCTGTATGTCCTTTGAGTTGTACTAAACTTATAGTTGGATGAGTGGCTTTGATCATCATTTATTTCACACAGTCTAGTAATCTCAAGTTACAAGTTTTCTATTATTTATCTTTTTATCTGTTTTATTAGTAAAAATTGTTTTCCAGAGATAGGCACTAATACTGGTTATCTAGATCACACAGAAATTAGTGTTTATCACTTTTCCCTTATCTCATATAAATGTGCAGATTTTACAATTATTTCATTTCATCTAAAGGTCATTTTGTTTGGATATTTCGTTTCAGGTTCTGGACTGCACACTTTTGTCCTTTATCTCGGTCCCCATATTGCCTTGTTCACAATAAAAGCAATGCAGTGTGGCCGAGTTGATCTGAAAAATGCTCCATATGATACGCTACAGTTGAACTGGGTCCCTTCCTGGCTTCACAAAGAGTGTCATGAATTTGGGGAGCCCTTATTTCCGTTTTCAAATGGTTTGAGGGTTCCTCTATTCAAAATATTGCTGCAGGTCCAGATGGAAGCTATTCTGTGGGGTATTGGGACTGCAATTGGAGAGCTCCCTCCTTATTTTATCTCAAGGGCAGGTATGCTTTATGATTTTTAGTTTTGAACTTTGAAAATATTTGGAATCAAAACAGGGATTTCTAGAAATAACAAGGTTCATGAAGTTTATTTTCATGATCAAATGTGTGCAAGATTGACGTGATGACATGCACTTGAATGAGTTGATTCATGTGATAAAATTGATTTGTGGACATGAAATTTCATGGATGATATAAATTATTGCTCTTGTGCTGTTGTTCGTTGTCTTGTTTTGATGTCCAGTAACCTGACAATAAACTCTTAGAAAAGTTGGATGCCCTATATTTTTAATGCGAGTTATTCTAACACTTCATGGAATATTCATAGAGCTATATTCTCGGTAAAATTAATTGTACAGAATGATGCTCTGTAACACATTTCTGACATTCTCAACTGATTAAAGTGAGTTCTTGCATTGATGTTGAATTGGATGTATTTGATTGAATGGGTTTATAGTTTTTCATTAATGCTTTTGGATGAGTCAATCAATTTGTTAAATCATTACAATGCTCCAGCATCTATTAGACCCACGATATGGGGCTTGGATTTGATCATTATTTCTCCTTTCCTGCTCTGACTTTGGTAGTTTATCTAAAAACTATACTCTGTCAAAATATGTTTCATATTGTTAGTGATTTTTGTTGTATACTAATGGTTCCCTTGTGCAGCACGTATATCAGGTAGCAAATCAGATACTATGGAAGAATTGGATGCTTACTCCACTGAAGATAATGGATTCATAGCCACTCACCTAAAGTTGATCAAACGTTGGTTTCTCACACACTCCCAACATTTGAATTTCTTGATGATACTAGTGCTTGCCTCAGTAAGTTTGATGTCTACCATATATTTAGTGCTTTCACTCCTTTTTTTTTTTTTCTTGGAAAATCGGTCCACCAGTTCTTTCCATGAAGTGATTTCCTCTTTCAATAAAATCATGATAGAGGTGCTCTACTTGGCCTGCATAAGCTTTCACCATATACATTTTGTCTACACATGCAAACCTTGGATCTTTTCAAATCTCACCTGTATTAGTATCTTATATAGCAGATGATATCAGTTCTCCTGAAATAATAGAGTTGCTGTTAAAGCTCACATGCCAAAGCTCTTTATTAGTTTGACATGCACAACTTGGCTTGTTTGATAAAATATATCCAAAATACACAACTTGTTCTTGGGTATGATTTTGTTTTCTATTTCCCCAATTTGTGCAATATCTTCACGCATGATGTGTAGTTCACTGGCATATTACACGAAATTTCCTGTGTAGTATGAACAGCACTTGCATCATAAAAGTAGACTTTGATTTGTTATCTCTTAGTAGTTTCTACATTGAGTGAAAAAGTTGCTGTATTTTTAGGTGCCAAATCCGCTGTTTGACCTTGCTGGCATTATGTGTGGACAATTTGGGGTTCCTTTTTGGAAGTTTTTTCTTGCAACATTGGTCGGAAAGGCAATCATTAAAACGCACATACAGGCATGTACAATTATTCTGATACTCTTCTGATGTTGGACTCGGTAAGAGTTCTTATATCAAGTATAGAGCGCCTATATGGCTATACTGCACAGAAGGTGCAATTTCTCTTGTTTGAAGAACGTTTATTTATTATATTTATTTACTTTGTGTCTGCGGGATTTATTGTATACGACATTCTCAAATCCATTTTTTGGTTGCTATTCACTTGGAAATAATTGAGCAAATAAGTTCCCAAGGGAAAAAAATTTATGAGGGTATCAAGGAGGACGCATCGATGATTGGGTTTGAAAGTGGAGTGCTAATTTCTAATTGCTTTTTCATTTATTACGTTTATGCAGACAGTTTTCATCATCTGTGTTTGTAACAATGAACTCCTTAATTGGATAGAGAATGAGTTTATATGGATACTCAGCTTTATTCCTGGTTTAGCTTCTGTCCTGCCTGGCCTCACCTCCAAACTCCATTCTCTTCGAGAGAAGTATATGGCTCCAACACCTCCTGCTCCTGCTACCGCAAAGGTACTAAACGAAAATATATTGAATGCTCTTGATGGCTTTAAAATCTGCCATCTTGGTACTAGCTTGAAAACTCCAATTCTACACTATGCTTGATGTTTGTTTATGTTTATATGTGAGATTTGTTTGTCCAATTCCAGGTAAAAAAATGGGATTTCTCATTGGCGGCTATGTGGAATACTGTTGTATGGCTCATGCTTTTAAATTTCTTGCTGACAATCGTGACTGCAACGGCCCAGAGATATCTGAAGAAGCAGCAGGACGAGCAACTAGCTGCTTTTACAAAAGGTAGATCAGCTCCAACTCAATCGGGTTAGGAGTCTTACTAAAACAGGCAACGTTATGCACTTTACTCAATTTTTTTTTCCTTCGTTCCAATTAGTTGAACCAAGGAAATCAAAGGCACCCACTTCTTTTCTGTTTTCCTATTCCCCCAAAAAAATGGCTTTAGCAGGAAGGCCTCCTTTTAGAAGATTGTATAGAAATAGGAACTTGGTGTCCTGTGTCATTCTGGGGTAAAACATTACTCAGGTAGTTTTTATACCAGTTGTTCTCGAATACTGCTATTAATGGGAATGAAGGCTTATTTTACTACTTTGCAAATTATTCACTAAGAGGTACCTTTGATCACTCTTGCCCTTGTGCTTATTTGGTATCTAACATGCATCATTGTCATTTTTGCGCCTGCTTATATGATATCTAACATGCACCATTAAGGTATGTGTACTGGTTGCGGAATAAGTTGCGTGGACATGGCGGTGCAACCTCTTTGTACATTTATTATTGGATTTTGGTTATTTCGAGGCAAAATGGCCGTCGTGAACCTCATGATTTGCATTAGATTCCATTGTTTGAGAGTATTCAAAAAAGGTTTTAGAAAAAACATTCTTAACTAACAAATCATACTGCTACATTTTGGAGTGTTTAAAATGAATTTTGACGTTAAAAAATGGTTAATCTTAAATTGACAGACTTATGTTTCTACCATGTTATGTATTATATATAATACGTAACGGTACCTTATTTATGTGCTTCGGATCGAACGTGAAAAGATAAAAAACGGAAAAATACAGAAATATTTGATTTTTCGGTTCTGAAATTTTAAACGAGCTTTTCGAAGCTGAAATAATCTCGATTTTGCTGCCGTCTTCATAGGAATCCATCACTGAGACATAGGTTAGGTCTTTCTACAGTTTTTTCAAAACGTAAACTCTTTTAACGGGTCAAAGATTCCTTATGCTTACAATTGATCAGAGCAACTGTAGGAGACCTTAACTTTTATATAGCTTTCATATTGGGCTTTCTCATCACAAGGTCGGTATAGACTAGGTCTACACTAAAGGGATACATTTTTTACCTGAACTTTGACCCATTGATTTAGATCATTTATTGGGCCACTTTATTATCTTTATATGAATCAAATTACGTAATTTAACCGAAAATTTATTTAAAAACCAAACTATAATTAATAATTGTCCACTTTATAGGAAATTGACAAAATTGCCCTTGGGGGCAAAAATGTCTTACAATCTCCCTCTTCAACAATTATTAATTGCAGTTTTGACTCAACTTTAAAAACAGTTTTAAAACTCGGTTAAGCTACGTTGCTGTATTAATCGACTAAGTTTAAAAATAAAACATTTGATCCAAAGATAATGAAAGTCCAACATTCTGTTATGCAAGGCTTTCGATACCGAAAAGTATCAAATACATATGTCATGTGTGACACCGATCTAATATAATCACGCATATCTAATATCTCACTAACATAAATGGAAAAATAGATTGTAACAAACTACGATGATACCTTTATGATCTAATACGTATCATCTTCGTCTGTAGGTCTCAATTTCTCCAACTCTATGCTAAACTGCATTGCTAAACTACATCAGTGAAATCTTATTTTCTCTCACCGAATGCTAAACAACATTGGAGAAAACTTGTTTCCTCTCACCATATACTAAATAGCATTAGAAAAAACCTTTATGTTCTCCAACTGAATGCTAAATTGTATTAGAGAACCTTTATGGGATTAAAAACTTATTTCCCCTATGTCATGTCAAACTTTAAGGATATATCCGTATAAAACTGTATGTGTCTAATGACATAAGCTCAAGGTCAATTTGTATATATGCCCAATGACCTTTAAAATACTTAAGATCAACACAAATCTTAAGGCTTCTATACGTATTATGACAATGTATGATAACATGTATTACTGAGGATAAATAATGATCATATTTATTGATGAACCATCATACCATCATAATACATCAAAATGTACAGATATATATAGAGCAAACATAACGATCTTTTAACTAACAGTGTCTAAGGACTTCAAAACACCCATACTATATACTTGTATTCCAAACACAAGTGGGCAAAGTCCTTTAATTAAAGAATCGACTTATAGTTCCTTAGTCTTTAAATGCTCCAAACCTTAATGTCACCTTTTCGTGTCAACAACTTCATGATCAAGAATTTGATCTCAAAATGCTAAGGCCTTGTGATATTTAATGTTGTTATTAAACAACATGGAAGCTTGATTATCACATTACAACTGAATGGGTCTAACTACTGAATCAACCACAGACAACTCAGCAATCAAATTTCTAAGCTAAACTGTCTGTGAAGCAGCCCCACAACATGCAACATGTATGTATGGTTGAGGAATTTACTTGCGTCTTCTTGACACTTTTCCACAAAATTGTACCATCTGCAACCTTAAAAATGTAAACTTAAGTGCACTTTTGATCATCCGGATACATAGCTAAATTTGAATCTGAATTCTCTACGAGGTTTAGTATGTTGACTTTTCTATATGTCAACACATAATCCTTACTTTCCTTTAATTATCTTAACACTCGCTTGACTGGATTTCAATGGTCTACATTTGGGTTAACCAGATACTGACTAAACAGTCAAACAGTAAATGCAATGTCCACCCTAGTATATAGCCAAGTACACATTAGGCTATCAACTGTACTAGAATACGAAATATTCTTCATAACCTCTCTTTTTGCTTTATTCTTTGGTCACTATAGCAAAGATTATCTCTTTCACTATGAGAGATAGGTGTTACTATAGGCTTACTGTTAACTATATTAAACCTTTGTAACATATACTCAATGTTGCACTCTTTGAGAGGTATGATGAGTGTTAAGATATGTCCTAGTGAATTTGAATACCTAGGAGAAAAGATGTTAGGCCAAGGTCCTTTAAGTCAAAGTCCTTGACCAAAAGTTGCTTAAGCTTATACAACATGGTCAAGTAATTTGACATGAGCAACATATCATCCTTATGCAGTAATAGGAAGAGAACTTTGCTCCCCCTAACCTCATAACTCAAGCATCTTTTAACTTTATTTCCTATGAAGCTGAAAGAGGTCACAACCTCATCAACTGTAAGGTTTCACTTTCGAGAGGTTTGATGTAAATCACATATTGATCTGCATAATACGCAAACTATGTCAGTTCCATCTGGATCCTAAAATCTTTTAAGTTGTACCAGATAGACCACTTTATAAAGTTCTTTATTCAAGAAAGTGGTCTTAACAACCATCTGATGTAACTCTTCATCATCATGAGCTACAATTGCCATAATCACTCAAAATGTATCCTTCAAGAATACGAAAGAAAAGTAACATTAACATCAACATTTCTCCCTGAGTGAACCAACAGGCAATTGATCTAGCCCATAAACCGCTGAACTTTATCCTGAAGTCCTTTAGGTTTTAAATTTTATTTATAATTGATAGTTTTGTAGTTCTGCAACAAAATCAACTAGCTTCCAGACCTTACTATGTTTCATAGCTTACATCTCATTAGTTATTGTAACCCATCACAATTCCACTGCGAGTACAGAAACAGCTTCTGTAAAAGTAACTGGATTCGTAACATGTCTAATATCATAGTCCTGCTTACCTAATAGATTATGCGATCAAATGGGATAACAAGTCATCTCAATATGGTGGATTTTCATAATAGCGTTAGATCTTGTATCTCCAGGAATCTCTATGTGTACAGGTATGGGTTCCTATTCCTGTACAGGCACGATACAAAGACCTATATTCACCGGATCTAACTATATGAGTAGCGGATACATAATAACTATAGTATCCACCCTGTTATCATCTGAAAGGTTAAAGGGCCCACCATCATAGACATTATATGCCAGAAACTTAGCTGTTAATGATTCCACTATTTTATTCCTTCCTTCTCTACAGTAAGATCTGTAGCTTTTAGAGTGGTCAGGATATCTTACTAAATAGCAATGAGCATAATGAGCATGCAATTTTTCTTCATAAGGATTATACTACCTCGGTAGGGCAGCCCTATACTCAAATGTGTGTAAGGCTGAGTTTTCACACTTCTAGATAATCAGGTAGATTAGTCTTGTTCTGCATTGACTTCTTCAAGTCCTTTAGGGTGCGATTATGCCTTTCGACAACATATCATTTTGCTCAAGTCATTATCCTAACCGATTCCATATATCTGGCAAATGGACCTTTTCAAGTTTGAAACAACATGTTTGCCATGATATTCTCCTCCATGGTCATACCTGACATTTTGAATGAATTTTCTCAATTAGTTTTCAACCTTTATTCTTTAAGCGAAAACACATAACTGTAATGGGAATAATCATCATCAAATGTGAGAATACATTTAAAATTGCATAATGCAACTATATAAGGTCTTCTAATATCTGTATGTATCATACTCTACAAGTCAGAAGCATGAGTTGACCTCAATATCCTTATTAGTCAACTTACTCTTGCAGTAGTCAACACATGTTCCCAAACCATCATAATTTAGAATTGAGAGAATGTTTTCCTTAATCAATCTCTTAACCCTAACTCTAAAAATGTGGCTTAAACTTTTTTTTCATGCCACGTATGACTTTTCATTCGTTAGGGTCCTTCATTTTATGACTTATTTAGCAAGATACGAAGAAGTATATATCTAATTTGGGGTAAGACATTCTATAAAAATCAAATGACAAGAAAGTTCTACCATTATGTTTTGCATTAAACACAATTGTACAACAAAAGTATTAAATATAAAACGTTAACCTTCTTTGTCTAAAATTAATCCAAAGATCATATATAAAATGTGTCGTGTAAAACCTAAATAAACCTTGTAGCAAGATTCAGTACATAAATCCCTTATAGATATTTCATCCACTTCTTTATTGCTGTCAATTATCAATTCCTTCTTCCCCTTATTTGGCTTTGTCCTGGATATGAACCCTTGCACCATAGAAGAACATTGATCAGGTACTCCACTATATAGCCACCAAGTATTTAATGCGACTATCGCAAATCATATTCATAAATTGACAAGTCAAGAAGTTATCTAATGATTACCATCTTTCCTTCTAGGCCTTATATGGTTACTTTATGTCCCTAGGACCTTTACCAACACTGGATTGACCAGCATCAATTTGTGGAGAAGATTTAGTCTTTCTACCTTTAATCTTATTGAGTTTCATCTTTTCCTTCCCTTTAGTTGCTACGAGGACTGTCAAAGCAGCAAACTTGAGTTTCTCCTCCTTTACAACATAATAGAAAATCAAAGCATTGAAGTCTTATTCCTCATCCTGCAAATAATATGTCATCACTAGATTACTAAACTCTGAAGGGTGTGTATTCAGAGGCTGATGAACTATGAAGACATCAGGGAGAGGAATGTTTAACATCTTTAGTCTACTGTGAAGATGTATCATTCTTGATATGTACTCCACTACTCCTCCTTTTTCTCCCGTATAACTCATGGAGAATAATTCTTTAATCAAGATACTTGTCTCAACACTAGATGAGACTGTATAACTCTAGGAGACATTTCCAAGAAATTATTGTGCTGTCTGTGTCCGGAAGTTCACTAAGCATATGGTTAGGTATGGACCTCTTAATGGTCATAAGATATAATCTGTCAGACCGATCCTGGGCTTCATAGGCTGCTTTATGAGCTTTTGAACTTATGGATGTAGGTGGAGATGGCCTATGCTGCCTTATGGCCATATCAACCTCAACTATTTCCATAACATTCTATACATCCTCAGTCCTCTCTTTGTATTGAAACCGGTCAGAGTTTCAATGGTGACACTGATTTTATTAATCGAAAAGGTGACTACATAGTAACTTTGATTAGATCAGCATAAATGTAGGACAATAGCGATACTGAAAGCCATTAAATAGTATCTTTTCTGAAAATCTGATCACACATATTATGAAACACCTGTGGGCTGATACATAATATATATACAACTGGAACTCCATACATAAAAGCGATCAGAGTACAAACCATCAGCTCTTATGACACTACCCCTTATGGGCGAATAGATCATTTAAGCAACGGCTTTCCTCTATCAAATGCCTTTATACATATCTCAAAATATCATGTAAGGACAACATCTGTGGGCATAATAACCAAATATGAGACCAGAGACATCCCCTAACATGCTTGCAAAACAATTCAAAATAGTAACTCGAGAGGCCACTGTAGTGACTACATTCTCATCAGCACTCAAAAAGTCCACAAACACAAGGGATACATCTTTATGTTATCCCCACATTCTTTATAGGCATATGGTATGTGACAATGTAACTTCAATAAATGCAAAAACCTGAATGCATAATCTCATTGTCACACACTCGTGCTGAAGACATTATCTGAAAACTTAATTTGAGACTTTCGTAAAAGAAAAATCTCAGTAGAGTGACTATCATGCATTACTTGATACTAAACTGACTGCCCGAGACACAACATTCTCATGTATCTCTTTTATGGCAACTTTGTTGCACAAAAATTGACTCAAAAATGACTTTAGAATTTCTTAATTCCTTTTTCGATTAACTATCATGCTTTCCCAAACACTAAATATGAGACCCAAGACACAAAAACTTGAAATATCTCTCTTATGTGATGTCCGAAGCATGAAAATTCACTCAATATTGGATTCAGAACACCTTAATTCCTTTTTCTAGAGTTAAACTTTAATTTATTACTAATGTAATAAATCCAGAAAAATGGAAATAATCACTTTATAAATTTTCCAGACTCAGAAACTGACCCAAAACACCACCGGGTACCCTTACGGGAAATCTGAAATTTTTATGTTTTTTTAATTTTACAATAGACCTATTCATACGTTGACATCATCATGCATTAGCTGTTGACGTAGTTGACATCGGTACTGCGTTAGCCGTGCGTTTGTGCGGATGACGCATGTCAGTGGGAGACGCGTCTAGCATGTGACACGCAGACACGCCCACCGACACTGGCACCTGCGTTGCACGCGCCAAACACACGTCCTGACCTGATTGGGCCGCGTGTTGGAGCGTGCACCGCACAAGCCATACACATCGCCTCTCCCGCAGAAAAGTGAGTTTTGGGTCCTTTTTCTAATGTCTCGGGTCGTTTTCAACCTATTTCTCAAGGCTAAACGTATGTATACTACTTTCATGTAATAAAAAACAAGAAAAAACTAAGAAACATAAGTTAACTCTCTGAAATCCCTATGGAGAGAAAAACCAAAATATCTCCGTTTTTAACCATCCGATCACATCACTGCTATGATACCACGTGTAATACTTAACGGTACCTTAGTTACATACCCCATATCAAACGTAAAAGGGCAAAAAATGGAGAAATGCAGAAATAGCTTATTTCCAGTTCTAAAATTTCAAATGAGCTTTTCAAAGCCAAAACAATCCCAAATCTACTGCCATCTTCACGGGAATCTATCACCAAGACATAGGCTAGGTCTTTCTACAGTTTTCTCAAAATGTAAGCTCTCTTAATGAGTCAGAGATTCCTTATGCTTACGATTGATATGAGCAACTATAGGAGACCTTAACTTTTATATATAGCTTCCATATCGGGCTTCCCCATCACAAGGTTGATATGAACCAGGTCCACACTAAAAGGGATCAATTTTCTACCTGGACTTCGACCCATTGATTTAGATCATTTATTGGGCCACTTTATTATCTTTATCTGGATCAAATTACGTAACTTAACCGACAATTTATTTAAAAACCAAATTACAATTAATAATTGTCTACTTTATAGGAAATTGACAAAATTACCCTTAGGGGCAAAGATGTCTTACATTATATAAACTTATTATTTTTAATTAATAATGTGGATCTCATATATGTCATATAATGTTATGGGATTTATACATTGAAATTAAAGTTAAATTAATTTTAAGATTTTTTCTTAATTTTGATTATATATAATAAAATTAAAATTAAAATTAACAAACCTAATATAACTTAATTACCACTAAATTTTCAAATCATCATCTTATGGTGTTTTCATTGTTGTGTTCACTACAATTTTATTGTTTCAAATTATCCTTAGGTTATCGTATAAGTGATATGGTGTGGAAACGTGAGCATAGCCATGGAGTTTGCTCCCTTGATGAGCCAGCACGATGCAATGTAAAGCATTAGTCGGAATCTTTTGTCACCTACAAATGAAGTAATGCATATTTATGGATTTTAGCTGAGTGTCTGAATGAAATAGTAATGTCTTACGCTTGATTCACTTCATTGGCCATTTGGGCCATGTAAGATTTGAAATTGAAAGAGGGTTTTGGCATATTGTTTTGCTCTTCACTAAAAAGTTAATTATTCTTTAGTGAGAATCGCAATTATGTACGAAATAGGTCATTTTGATTTGTGGTAAACAAAAGGAATTGATAAGTTCCAAAGGGGATATTGTAGTTAAAACATGGTTTTGGATTTAAATTTGAATGGATTTGAATATGGATTTGGTGGCTTGGTTGATGAAGATAGAAGATGAGAATCCATCATTTTTTGAGCTAGTAATGCCTCAATAATGCTTGCCATATAGAAACCAAAGATAAGTATATTTTCCTTTGATAATATGTAAAGTTATAA
Organism: Erythroxylum baracoense; assembly: GCA_025629805.1. Taxonomy (NCBI): domain Eukaryota; kingdom Viridiplantae; phylum Streptophyta; class Magnoliopsida; order Malpighiales; family Erythroxylaceae; genus Erythroxylum; species Erythroxylum baracoense. The sequence goes on from JAOTAY010000190.1 coordinate 22,688,187, forward strand.
AGGACTTTATGGTTGAATTTAATTACTTTCTTCTTCGTCAACTTCATATCATGGTTTGCCTTTTAACAGAACCTCTTGTTTATATATGTTATCAAAGATTGTGACCTTGTAGTGATAGTTTATTTTTATATGGTTTTGTTTAAGAGGAAAGGGTTTAAGGTGAGAACTCAATCATACTACAAACTTTTGGTTTTAAACATCACCACTTTGTCAAGACGTTGAATATGTCATGATATTAGCATAAGTCTCTCTGAAAAGTGTTTGAAAAACTCTTTAGAAAGCTCCATTGATTAACCAATGAGACATCTTTTTCAGGAAAAATGGATGTGCAACCTAAGAACATTGATTTTATAGTGAGTAACTAATCGAGATCAAGGCTTTAACATTTTCTTAAAATTTAACTTTAAGTTTAATTGAAATGTGATTTGATCCTCACCAATAGTAAAATTTGATATCAATATGAATACGACCAAAGGCTATTCCATCGAAACAAGTATGATTCAAGAATATGAACACAAAATCACAAAGAATGATGTGAATTACTCGACTCGCAAAAAAAGAAAGGATTGAGAGTGATAAGATTTTAGGGTTTTAGTTCCCACTAAAAAGTTTGATAAGATTGCAAGTTTTAAAAGAAAATGAAAGAAGAATTACTTTAAACGATTAAAGAAAAACTCTACAAGGTTTTTGACTAACCAATGATAATGATAAGTTCCCTCATTACATCAATAAGGAAGCTTTTTTTAATAAAAAACTTAAGTGAAGATTTCAGCTGACATGAGGGACTTATATAGTTACTTAATCTTTCGCACTATACTGTACAGGTCCCTCATGTTAGCTAGTTCTATTACAAAAACAAGTTATAAAGTGTACTAAATTTATGTTAGGATCAGTTTGATTATATATGCCATCTCTCCTTCATCTTTGAGTTAGTTTAAGGTGTAAACCTTTTGACATAGTTGTGAGTCTAATCTATATGACTGTTCTATGAAATATCTCCTCCTAGTCTATGTGATCTCCTCCAAATAGTTTCGAGTTTCTTTCCTTCCATACGTTGTAAACTACAGTCCAAATAGATTTTGAATAGTTTGTAATCAACTGTATACTTTAGTTTGAGTTGTGAAGCCCAGTTCACAATATCTAACCAGTAATTTGTATAACTATTGATGCTTAGTAAGGAAGTTACTTATGCCAATATTTGCGAAGAGAAGCTATACTTGAAGAAAAGGTGATCAATGCTTTCAGTTTGTGTTAAGCATAAGTCACAATGTGTAGACCCCATACTAAATTTTATTTTGTTCTTTATAAGGATTCTTCCTTAAATTGTGATCCACAAAATAAGTGCCTATATAGGTCATATATCCTGATCTTAAACCAGATGATTCCAAGGCATTTTGCAGATGAGGATAATAGAAATTTCTTGTAAGACTTAGAAGTGAAGATTAGGGATTTATCCTCCATCCACTGTATCTGATTTACTTTAGCTGAGTTAGCTAATAGTTTGGTAAATTGTTGGTGATTATTTCAGTACCTCTACTGAAATGAAAAGGCCAGCTCTGTTGATTATTATTAGGAGTCTTAATTGTTGTAGTTCTTTCAGCTTATAAATACTTAAATATGGTCTTATTCCCATCAAATATTTTGTGTTTGAAAATTCCCTACATCCAGTCTCTCATACTCATAATTTGTTTGCATGATCATAACATACCTAAGTGTATAGCAACTGTCTATAAGCTATGGTGTTTTATATGGTATATATGCACCCATTTAATCCATAAATCTTCCTTATCCTGACTCAAGGACTATAGTCTCTATATTAGTAATATTTTGGTCAGTAGCTTAATAAAAGACACACTGTTAGACCCCGTTTTCGGAGTCCAATTCAAAGGTCATAAAATGTGAGCTTATTACCATAACGTGGGCGTAATCCAATGAAGAACACCTTAACTATTATTAATTCATCTTCATGCTTTTATATCATAACATATCTTACTTATATGTCACCACAATTCCTATTCAAAATTCA
>JAOTAY010000190.1:22734574-22756431 GCA_025629805.1 Erythroxylum baracoense
TATAGTAATTGCACGTAACGCTCCCTTATCTTAGGTTATGTGTCGGAATGACCTACGGGCGTTCCGGTGCGTACCCTGGGGTAATGGGGTGTTACAAAATTCGTGTGGACGAAGGAAGAAAGATGCAAGGCATGATCGTGGCCCTTACAGTACGATCGTGGCCTGATAAAATAAGGTTCTATCACGATCACAACCTAGCCAGAAAATGCTTCTTCCATGATCATAGCAAGGACACCACAATCATAGCTAGACCTAAAGAGAAAAAGAGTGGTCTTTTAAGTGAAGTTTGAACCAATCAATGCTAGGGTGCTTCCATATGAGGTAATTAAACTTGAATTAGATCTTAAGTGAACCTAGCGAATGATGAATGAGATGAGTAAAATAAGTAAAGTGCATTAGATATTAAAGAATGATTGAAAGATGTTAATTGATTATGAGATGTGAATAAAGGAAATATGCCCAGGATTGTCAAAATGAACATGCATTATACCTTACACATACACATATGTGTACATTGAAATGTTTATGTGATTGTGCAATTAATAATGTATGTGCACTATATGTGTTGCATGAAATTGATATACAGGATTCAACATTTGCATCCAGACATTTCTGAATCATGGAAGCAAACGCTAATCTGGAGCATATTGTGAGTAACTTAGGATGGTCTCACTTTGATTGTTTGTTTCAATTCTGAATTGATTTGGTATATGATGTTGTGTACTGATTTCTGGACATAAAATGTCTGAGGCATTTGAAGCATAAATAATACATTGGAAGCAATCCTTGAATATGAATATGATTGACTATATGTATTCATAACTTATATGTTGAATGTCGGACTAAGTCTGATGACCAATGTCAATGAGAAAGTAAACGCAAATGCAATGGATTGAATATGAAGTTTAAAAATGTGATATGCATTTATTCCATTAATACATGGAATATAAAGGCAGTTATGACCGAAGTCGCTAGTGAAAAAGAGCGTAAAGGTCAAACATCTGTGGTAAGAGCCTATAGCTCAATTTGTATGATAGAGCCCGGTATCCACAATGGATACGGGATAGTGAAAAAGGCACTCAGTCATAATAACGTAATAAATGAATTCGAATCTCATAAACATTGCATACATATATGATATGAATAAATTGAATGATTGCAATGTTTTGAGGATTTTTATTATATGAAATGTGTGAATACTTATCGATGAACATGTTTGGTATGATCGCGATGGAATGATGAATTATATGGTTTTTGAAATGTGACAATTGTGAACAAACTATTTCGTGATATCACATGATAATTGAGATGACGTGAATTATTTGATAACATGAATTATTGTGTTGCATGACAAGAGTGAACCATCGAGGATGTTTACTCAATTAAGTTCACAAAGCGCATCCCAATTTTACAACATATTTTTCAGGCTCAAAGGAGATACCCAGTTAAATCAACTGGAGTCTAGCCACTTCTTTTGAGTAAGATATAGAGGTCGAGGTTAGTTGGCCTCTGCATATGTTTTTCTACTATTTTTGTCTTAAAGAATGTATTCTGCGAATATTTTACCATTGTATAAGAATAATTCTGATGAGTAATGACTTTATGACTGAAAATGTTTCAAATTTGAAAAGGGCCCAGATGATTATTGAAATTTTGCAATGTGTATATTGCTTGTAACAATAGTGATTTAAAATGCTATAAATAAAATGGGCCATTAATGATTATTGGTTTTTCGAAAAATGCTTGTGATGTTTGAGAAAAAAATTTGCAATGAGTTATGTTTGACTGCTCTAGCGCACTGCTTTCATTGAGTGTGTGTCCAAATGTCCTCGAGATGTACGGATACGTGCTCAGTGGAAGTGGGGTGCTACATCTTATCCCACAAAGAGTCATTATATAATCAAGAAATTTCCCCTCTTCTCTAGCACCTTAGTTTTCTTAGAGGTTCTCTATTTCCAACTTCAAAACATACCTTAAATATGGGTATAAAAGACATTTGCTACTCATATTTTTCCTGCTTAGACTTCCCTCTTATAGTTTAAGGTAATAAATTTTTTTTAAGAAAAAAGCCAAAGCCCTGACAGGAGCAAACTCTAAAGAGGTATGGAAAACATTCCATACGAGCCCAATTAGAATGAAAAGTCATTCTTATCCTTACCACCTAAAATGACCTACTCACTTGTAAATGTTGCGAATGGACAAGGAAATGCCTTAACAAACAAACTTAGTAGGAGATGGAGACAAATTATTAATAAAGGAAGTAGTGAGGCCTTATGTTACACACCTCTTACAATAGAGGAAGGATAATGTGTAGTGGCGACAAATATTCATATCCTTAAAGATGGCGTCAAAATGTAGGCATCCATCTTAGTTGGATTTTTCTATGAGAAGAGGCTAAAGAGTGGGAACGAGAGCTTAGAAGTCTAGAGGGTTAATGGAAGTATTATTAGTAAAATATAATCTTATAATTTTCAAGTTTCAGAAATAAGCCAACGTGAAGGAGGTTATAGAGGAGGGACCTTGGCACTATCAAATCAATCATTGTTTCTTCAACCATCGAGATCAAGATTAAAGATGGAGAACAATGAAAGAGATAAAGCCAAAGCCTTGACAGGAGTAGACTCTAAAGAGGTATGGAAAAAATTCCATAAGAGCCCAATTAGAATGAAAAGTCGTTCTTATCCTGCCATCTAAAATGACCTACTCGCTCGGAAATGTTGTGAATGGATAAGGAAATGCCTTGACAAACAAACTTAGTAAAAGGTGGAGACAAATTATCAATAAAGGAAGGAGTAAGGCCTTATGTTACACACCTCTTACAGTAGAGGAAGGATAATGTGTAGTGGCGATGAATATTCAGATCCTTAAAGATGGCATCAAAGTTTAGGTAGCCATCTTAGTTGGATTTTTTAATGAGAAGAGGCTCAGTTTTTTAATAGTAAAAGAGTGGGAAACGAGAGCTTAGAAGTCTAGAGGGCTAATGGAAGTATTTTTAGTAAAAAATAATATCATATTTTTCATGTTTGGGAATTAATCCAACATGAAGGAGGTTATAGAGGGGGAACCTTGGCACGTGTCAAATAAATCATTATTTCTTTAACTATTGAGATCAAGATTGAGGATGAAGAACAACAAAAGAGATAAATTTCCAATATAGATCAACTTGTATGGAGTGCCATAATAATATTAGTTAACAAGAGGACTGAGTGGGCTAGTAAGCTACATTGTTGTCCCCCTTTATGTGAACGAGAAAGTAAATTTATATAAAAGGATCGAGTATACATGTTTATGTGTTTAGGTAAGTGGCACAAGAGATCTTATGATAAGTTCCCAAAAATAAGACTAAGAGAGGGAAAGGGGTTAATTGGAGATACAATAAAAAATTCTTATTAGTAGAGACAAAATTTATGCGACAAGGAGGAAATTTAAAAAGGTGATTTTCAGGAGTTGGTAAATTAGGAAAAAGATAAGGAAAAGGAGACTAAGGAAATAGAAGTGGTTCTAGACGTACAAAATGGGAACTAATATAAATAATTCTAATGAGGGTATAAGAGAGAAAATAGTATTAATAGGTTAACGAAGGACCCAAAAAGGGGGGGAAATAGCTCAAATATTGAAGGTGACCCTTCTAGCACATAAACAGTGATAATAGGAAAAGACTCTTAAGAATGGAATTAAATAACACAGAAACTGAGAAGGGTGAAAAAGAGAAGACTCAAACAATAACAGTGATCTATACCCCTAGTATAACATGTCTACGAGAACCTAGCTTCAAATAAGTTACAAAAACAAGAGCTAGTAGGAATAAGAGGAAGGAAGGAGCATCACTGAAACCCCTCAATCAATAACACTGGCCTGTTTGGAATATAAAGGGAATGAATAGCCCTAGAAAACAATGTGTTATTAATGATTTTATCATTTAGAAATAAAATAGTAGCTATGGATATTTTATAGATTAAACTATCATAAAAGAAGCTCGTGAAGCTACAGTTAAAAGATAATTGCTCTTCTATGGTCTCAACCATAATCAACATCATTATAGAAGAGTAATAGTAATTTTTGACAAAAGAAGAGTGGAATTAATCTTGAAATTGAGTTTTGAACATGTTCATACAAGGAATTTATTTTACAAGGAAAACAAAGAAATGAAGGTGACCTCTATATATGGCTTTAGTCATAGGTACCAAAGGGAAGAGCTTTAGAGTATGCTAATCAAAGTTAGAGAAAACAATTAAAAGCTTTGGATAGTGAAAGGAATTTTTATAGCATCATAAAATGATATGAGGCAGAAGGGAAATTCTCATTAGATTTCAATGATTCTATGGTTAAGAAGGGTATTGTAGACTTAAGCTTAAAAAGGTGTTTTATACATGGAATAATATGCAATAGTATATATGGTTCTTATGAAAAAGATAGATAAGAAATTTCTGAATGAAGAATGGTTGAATGGTTTCCTAAAAATCAAGGCAAGCTTCCTAGAACTTTATGTGTTAGATCGTTCACTAATTTTGATCCAAAACATTTTCTTAAGTGCAAGGAAGCATGTACCTTTTAGATTTAATAATTATTCAGTGGATAAAGAAGTTTTTATAAAAGCCATCAAGAGGGAAATAAAAAGGGAAGTGAGAGATTTGGAAAGTGATCGGGGAATTACGCCATGAAAAAGTTTTAATATTTTTAATCTTGATAACACCGTAAGTGCACGGGTTATTCGTGTAGTACCTAAGGTATCAATCCCAAAAGAAGGGTTAATCTAGTCCTAAAATCTAAGGTTCAACTAAATCGCAATAATTCAAAATAAATAAATGATGCAAAAAATTAATCAATTAAGCATTAAATTACGAGAATTAAAATTCAGAAATATAAACAGGATAATAGTTTGCACAACCCAATCGAAAATCAACCTAGGAACTATCAATTGAGAGAAACGGGGTTTATCCGACCTTAACGAAACTCTAATTAATTATGCAATTATCAAATTACTAGGGCTAGAAGGCCCTAGGGTGGATTACTATCTCTCGATTTATAATCTTTAACCCTAGTTTATAATCCCAATTCAAATTATGAAATTGTGATATCTCGATTCACAATTGATCCAAAATCTAAATTAGTTCTGAAATTGTCTAAAAACCTACCGAAAACCTATACACGATCTTACGCTACATAAATTTAACGGTTTGATTCAATTCTTTATCTATTAAATTAACTAACTCTCGTTAGCCTAATTTGATGATATTCACTCAGTTCATCCTTTCAGTTTGTTACTGAATTATTAAGAACAGAAATTGAATCACAAATAATTCAATAAACACACAATAAATCAAATTTCATTAATATCAAAGACAAAAATCCCAAAGGTGAGTATAGACAAAAACTTAACATTCAATACAACCTATTCTCAGCAACTATCTACACTTTATACATCAATAAAATTGAAATAACCAAAAAATACATCTGGAATGGAATAGCAGAGGCAGCGACGGCAGGAAACCTCCTGTTCTGAGAAGTACTTCACGTCAAGCTTCTTCTCCATGTCTCTCTTCCTTTGTCTCCTTCCTTAATCTCTCGATAAACTCTCTAGGGTTTCGAAATTCAAATGATGTAAAAGGATCTTCCAAAAGCTTCTTCATCTGTCCCTTAATGTTGTATTTATACTTAGGAAGCCCTGAGATTGATTCGGGGTAAAAACGGTTTGAAAAGTCTTGCAAAACTTGATTTTTTGTGTCATCCCAACGCAAGCCAGCACTTAACCCTCTCTGTCAAGGTCATGGCCCAAAGTGCACGATCGTGCCCTGGCACGGAGCTCTCTGTCACGATCGTAGCCCAAAGTGCATGATCGTGGCTATCAACTCACCCTTTTCTGTCACGATCGTGGCCTATTGTATCATGATCATAGGCTATGTTTTTGGCCCGAAACTCTTCGAAACTTCTCCATTCTTTACTGTTTACCTTGAAACACTAACAAACACATCAAGGTACCTAAAAAATATAACATTTATGCTCAAAGACTCATACTAACCCATAAAAAACAATTAAACACCTAAACTAATACAATTAACTCATAAATACACACTAAACACTCAAAATAACATTAAATACTTAACAAATTGAACCCTAAAATATCATACAAATCACAACTATCAACATCCCTACACTTAAATGTTTACTTGTCCTCAAGAAAACAAAACAACAAACACACAACACACAATACAAGAATGAGGCAATGACTTCGACTACATGAAATCAATTTAATCTTAAACACAATCATATAAGTAATATCTAATCATTAACATGCAAAATCTATGTCTAGGGACTTTGAACTAAATATACAATTTAATCGAGATGTAAGTGTCCATTTATCTACCCTTTTCAATTGCACACACACATTAATAATTCTTTGGTCCTTCAGACTCTATAAATATTCCTAAGTATAACACCTTTTTGTTTATTTTTATTTTATTTTTAAACATAGGCTTAGTCTTTTTATGTGGAGGCAAACATTGGTAATGAATTTCGATTATGTTACTCAACTAAGTCATGTTTTTATTAAACCACTTGGTTAAAACGTCATTATAACTTTTTAACACAAAGGCACACATTGTAATATGTGTCGATCCTGTTACTCAGCTATATCACATTTTCAACTGGCTACTAACTCTATTCATAACTCGAAGGCCAGCAAAATAGTGATTTATTTAACAAAAAAAATACCTTTTGGTTTTTTTGATTTGTTACCTACCTTGTTGTTTAAGCTACTCATTTCCATGAAAAATACTAGTTAAGCTACTTAAGTTAAAAGGCCTCAAATTATGAATGAATATGACAACCTATAGGGTGATAAATTTACACTAAATCCTAATTAAGCTATATATTTATCCAAAGACTCGTATTTCACTAATTTTGCGAGCTTATGATTATTTATAACCTAATAGACTATGTTTAACATTAAATAAATTTCACTCCATCTAAGCCAGTGACATATTCATACAGTTCAAAAAATGTAACCTAATAACTATCATACAATATGCAAAATCACATTCAAAAGCAAAACACATAACTCTCCCCACACTTGAACAACATATTATCCTCAATATATGAATGGAACACACAATCGTATAAAAGACAAGAAAAAATAGAAATTAAAGTAGACAAAAAATAACATAAAAACTAGAACTGAAGGCTAATTTCGAAAGGAAAAATAAACAGGGTAGGCACAAATCCTATAGAGATTGAGGTGGTGATGGTGTCAGAGGCGGAAATTGAACGCCCTGAACCTCGAAATATCGATGGATTCGACAGATATCCCGACTCTAGCATCCTTATGTCTGGGCCATCTCCTTTACAATTTTTGTATTTTCTGCGAGTGTCTTGTTAGTTTCGAAGATTGCATCCAAAACCTCCTTCCAGCTATGTTCTTCTTCCTCTTCCTCAGATTCTTCGCTTGATTCCTTTTCCTGCCAGGCTTGACCTTTGACATGTGTCTTTTTGCTAATTTCCCTGAGTTCCATGTTATGGGAATGAAGGATCTTAGTTCTCCATAAGTGGTGATGGTTGAGGAATTCCAGGAGATGAACAGTTAATCCCCTTTGTTCCATGCTAAAATATTCTGCATTGGCAGACACTATATACCCTATTCCTAGATTGTTGCTCCACTTTCGCATAGTTGCAACAATGTCATTTAGCACATGTGTAGATGTGCATACTGGAATACTGTAGTCCATGCACCACAACATAAAAATTTCCTTTGTGGAACACTTATTGGTTTCGGTTTTGTCAAAAATCAGCTAACACAGAATTTTGTGCAGCAAGTATTCATGGAACATTATGACGTTATTATGAACATTCTTAGCATGAAATTGCTCAATTATAGTAAGCTCATTCCAATATGGAGAAGGAAAAAGGTCTTCATGATGATAGATGATGGAGGATTCGGGGAATCCACACATCTCGCACATGATTTCTATATTTAATTCATAAGCTCGTCCTCCCAACCTAAACCATAATTCTTTTGGATTCCTGGGGTCGTAGGTCAGGGAAGTGAAAATTTCCAGTGTAGGCTCTTGATAAATAGGAAATTGAAATCTCATGAATTGAGCCCACTGGATACGCTTAGCTAAGTTTTCTACTAGCTCACATAACCCTAGCCTATCAAGTGTGTTAGAAACAAAGTACTTAGGAATCACAATTTTTCTAACGTGAAGGGAACGAAAACAAGTACCTTCCGCTTCTGTGTAGATTGGGAAGGGCACGCCAAAATCTACTATGTGATTTCTTCGTCTACATCCCATAACTTGTTGTCGTCTATATGGCTCCCATCGGCTAATTCTTTAATACATGGCATAACTGGGTAGAATTTGAAAGAAAATTGGTAGGTTGAAATTTTTAAAGAGATGTAAGAGCTTTTGTGCCTTTGAAGTCTAGAGAGATAAAGTTAAAATGAAAGTAAATGTCAAGTGAAGTTAGAACTGAATATATAAGTGGTCAAAAGGGTAAAATGGTAAAATTTTGTTAAAATTACATCCTTCTCATTTCTATACAATCTTGTTTTGCATAGTCGCAGGCCATGATCGTGTACTATCACCGCTTCTTGATTTTTCCTTCCTTTGTTCTTTCACTTCTTAATTCTTTATGTCCCTTCTCAACTCTCTTTTTTTCTGCTTGATCACTCATCTATGTTATTCCAAAATCCTATTCCTTCTCGATTTTATTCGAAAACAAAAACAAAAATAAATATAACTATGGAATTCAAGCATTCTAACAAAAACAATCAAAGAAAGTAATATTTTCATAGGTTGCTTCCCATGAAGCGCTTCTTTTAACGTCAGTAGCTCGATGTTCTATCCTTGGAAACTCAATCAGGATCAATTATAAGCGGCTTGCCTCCACCCTTATCATTCAATATCAGTTTTGTTGCCTGTAAGTAAGCTACAATTTGCAGCATAATCAAAAGGACGATGTCGATAACATTATGAAAACCAATTAAGCTCAATAATATCCTTCTTCCAAGTAACAGTCAATAAGGCAAGGAATAACAAAACTCCCTGAATCTTCCATTGAATCCAACAGTTTGTCCTATACGAAGGTGAGTTTCTTTCTCTCTTCCTTAATCACTTTCATCTCCTCTGCTTCTTCTACTTCACGAATAGAGACTTTCAAAGCTTCTTCATGCTAGATGGTTGTCATCATCTATTCTTCATCCTTTTGTTCTTCAGAAGATTCGAACACATCAATTATCCTGAATGAGCTAGTAACCTTCAGATTCTTAAATACATTGTTCATGTTGAATGTCTCTTCATCATCATCAATCTAAAAGGTAGGGTCCTTCAGATTCTTAAATACATTGTTCATGTTGAATGTCTCTTCATTATCATCAATCCAAAAGGTAGGGTTCTTTGCATGGACATCTATCCTAGATTTTTCAATATTCAAACATAGTGTACTAAAATCTGGCAAATAGTATGAGGGGTTTCCATCCTCTCTTGCATCCTTTTTTTTGAGTTATTGGTCTTCTATAAGGTCAGGATTAGCCTGATTTCTCATTGGTTCTCCCAACTCTACCCCATTCCTAAGTGTGATAGCCTAGCATGGCTTTATTAAATTTACTTTCATGCTACACAGGCAGTTTTCCACACTTTGCTTACAAAATTCCCTTAAAAGTTGGCCTTTTCGAACCTCTAGATTTTGAATAGAAGATGCATTATCTTCTGTTAATTGTTCAAACTTCTTTTCCAACCTCTTCTGGTTCTCTTCCATATCTGTAAGCTTATCAATGATTTTGTCCCACTTGGAATCCCATGAACTGGATTCATTATATTGAAATTCAACATGTCTTGATGTCCTAAATGATTCCTTACATTGTTGGACTAATAGAAATTGGGGTGGTTCTGTCACCTCATAGTGTACGGATTCATGTAAGGATAATGATTTCCCTAACCAAATTGGGGCTCATTGAATTCTGCAAGAGTCCTTTGCTCCCTATAATATACACCCTCCATGATCGTTCCTTTTACCTCTTCTTAGCATTTAACTCTTCAGATGTTTCATTCTCATTCGAAGATGTCTTGATGTGTCTCTACTTTATACCCTAATTTTTAAAAAAAAAACAATAGTTAGTGGAAAAGTCTTAGACTAAAGGACTAAATTATCCCCTTCCTAGCAACTGTGCCAAAAATTTGATCAGGGTTTTACGCTATGAAAAGTTCTAATATGTTTAACCTCGATAATACTGTAAGCGCACGGGTTGTTCATATAGTACCTAAGGTATCGATCCCATAAGGAGGGTTAATCTAGTCCTAGGCTGAATCAAGTCCTTTGCTCCTATAATATACATCCTCCATGATCGTTCTTTTTACCTCTTCTTGGCATTTAACTCTTCGGATGTTTCATTCTCATTCGAAGATGTCTTAATGTGTCTCTACTTTATACCCCAAATTTTTTATAAAAAAAAGAGCTAGTGGAAAAGTCTTAGACTAAAGAACTAAACTATCCCCTTCCTAGCAACTGTTCTAAAAATTTGATCGGGCTCTTACACTATGAAAAAGTTTTAATATCTTTAACCTCGATAATACTGTAAGCGTATGGGTTGTTCACATAGTACCTAAGATATCGATCCCACGAGGAGGGTTAATCTAGTCCTAGGCTGAACTAAATCGTAAAAAATCAAAATAAATAATTAATGCAGAAATTTAATCAATCAAACAAGCAATTATGAGAATTAAAATTCAGAAATATAAATAGGGTAACAGTTTGCACAACCCATTCAAAAATCAACTTAGGAACTACTAATTAAGAGAAAAGGGGTTTATCTGACCTTAATGAAACTATAATTAATTATGTAATTATCGAATTACTGGGTCTAGACGGTCGTATGGTGGATTACTCTCTCTCGAGTTATAATCTTTAAACCTAATTTATAATCCCTAATTCAAATTATGGAATTGTGATCTCTCGATTCACAATTGACCCAAAAACTAAATTTGTTCCGAAATTGTCTAAAAACCTACCAAAAAACTATGCATGATCTCTAACTACACAAATTTAACAGTTTGATTCAATTCTTTATTTATCAAATTACCTAACTCTCGTTAGTCCAATTTGATGATATTCACTTGGTTCACCCTCTCAGTTTATTACTAAATTATTAAGAACAGAAATTGAGTCACAAATAACTCAATAAACACACAATAAATCAAATTTCATTAATATCAAAGATAAAAATCCCAAAGGTGAGTATAGATAAAAACTCATCTTTTAACACAACCTATTCTCAACAACTATCTTAACTTTGTACATAAATAAAATTGAAATAACCAAAAAATACGTCAGGAACATAATAGCAAAGGCAGCGACGGCAAGAAACCTACTATTTTAGGAAGTACTTCATGTCAAGCTTCTTCTCCGTGTCTCTCTTCCTTCATCTCCTTCCTCAATCTCTTGATAAACTCTCTAGAGTTTAGAAATTCGACTGATGCAAAAGACTCTTCCAAAAACTTCTTCATCTATCCCTTAATGTTGTATTTATTCTTAGGAAGCCCTAAGGTTGATTAAGGGTCAAAATAGTCCAAAAAGTCTTGCAAAATTTGAGTTTTTGTATCAGCTCGATGCAGGCCACAATCGTGGCCCTACTTGCTACGATCGTGGCTAGCGCCTAACTCTCTCTGTCATGATCGTGGCCCAAAATGCACGATCATGGCCTGGGTCCTGTCAGCTAGCCTTTTCTGTGATGATCATGGCCTATTATGCTATGATCGTGGGCCATATTTTTGGCCCGAAACTCTTCCAAACTTCTCCGTTCTTCGTCGTTTATCCTAAAACATTAACAAACACATCAAGGTGCCTCAAAAATATGACATTTATGCTCAAAGACTCATACTAACCGACAAAAAAACAATTAAACATCTAAACTAACATAATTAACACATAAATACACACTAAACACTCAAATTAACATTAAATACTTAACAAATTGAACATTAAAACATCATGCAAATCACAAATATCGGGAAGCATAAAAGCATAAATGAAAATGATGAAGAGTAAGTTTTACTTGGATATAAAAAAATGGTAGAACTTAACAAAGTAGTGATGCTAAATATATAACAATAAGTTTATAATCACCTAGGGGACAAAATGGTTGGACTAAGAGAAAAAATTTATGGACAATTATACAAGAGCATTATTAAATCATAATTCCTTGTTAAGGTAAAGGGCAAGAATTAATTTATTAAAAGAAGGAGATTTAAACATAAAATTCTATCATAGTTTAACCTCAATAACAAGGAATGCAAATAGAATCAGTTCCCTACTATATCAGGAGGACATAGAGTTTCATCTTACAATTAGCTTAAAATGGTTTTCTTTTCTTATTTTAGGGACACTTTAGGAGCTCAAACCAAAAGTTACTCTTCAAAACCTATTTTAATCTCATTCATTTCCAATCATTTTTTGTAAGAGATATGCTAATACCTCAATTCTCCTTTTGAACCATAGAGATAGAACAAACAATTTTTGGAATGACACTAAAGCCTAATGGTTTTAATAGGAAATTCTATCAACAAGAATGGCTAGCAATCAAAGAAATGGTCATTGAATCTATCCAAGAATTTTTTTATTCAAGTAAGTTACCTAAAGCCATAAACAAAACTTTTATATGCTTAATTCTGAAATTCTCTAATCTATTATCCCTATAGGAGTTTAGACCCATCTCCTATTATTTCCTTTACAAGGCAATAGCTAAAATCCTTACAAAAAGGATGAGGAAAGCTCTAGTCATAATCATTAACTTGGTATAAGCAACCTTCATTGAAGGGAGACATATAGGAGATAACAACATACTATCACAGGAACTATTCAAAGGTTATTCAAGGAAGAAGTCTAATAACAATTGTGAAATAAAGGTAGACCTTCACAAGGCTTATAATTTTTTAAGCTAGAAATTTATAGAAAAAAATACTATAGGTCTTCAAATTTCTTAGGAAGTTTAGAAATTCGATCAATATATGTATCACATCTCCTTCCTTCTCAATACTAGTAAATGTGGAATCATCCAATCTATTTAAGGGAAAGAAAGGGATTAGACAAGGAGATCACTTTTCACTATATATTCTATCCATGAAGGTATTATCAAGGTTGTTGGAACACAATAATGCTCAAGATCTTGCATTCCAATATCATAATAACTGCAAAAACATAAAAAAATTAATCACTTATTGTTTGCAAAAGATTTGCTTTTATTCTCAAAGGCCTATGTTCATTCAATATTCACCTTTGATAAAAAAATTTGCAAGCATTCAATATTCTCAACACCTTTCTCATTGGAACTTAACAATATCTGAATTATAGGATAAAAACCTTCCCCCTAATTTAAATAACTAAGACTCACCATCACCACAAATGTACCTCTTTTATTGAAAAATTTCAAAATATGATAAATTCCTAAAGTAAGCAGTTTCTTCTATCACAAAAGAGAGTTTTGTTAACCATCAATTTTTAACTTAATAAATATATAATGGAGTTCCTATTTCAGTTATATGAAAGGGTTAATTAGAACTTTATAGAAGATAATGTGTCAATTCTTATAGGCTGGAACTTTAAATAGAATATATAAATAAAATGTTAGATGGAAATAGATATGTAAATCTAAATAAGGCAGATCGGGTGTGCTGCCATTCTAATTTTAATAGGAGATCCTTACTAATGAGGAATCCATGGAAAAATGGATCCATTCCTTGTACTTAAGGAAGAAAAGGTTCAAGGAGGTACAAGAGAAGTAGGAAAAGACAAACTACTTCAATCATCTATTGAAAAAACAAAGACAACATATCAAAATATATAAAATGTTCAATAGGTTAATTAGAGCTTAATATGAGTGCTGAGTGAAGACCAAATCAATCTAGAAGAAACTAATTTTATTTCAAAGGATGTAAAAGTCAGTCATTGGATAGATGGCAATCAATAAGGGAATTGTTCAAATGAATCACTCTACATCCTACCTAGATACAATCCTAACCCAAAAAAGAAGGTGCCTATAGTTAGCTCTCCATTCTTAGAACAAATTTATAAATGCCATCTATAGGAAAAGTCTTAGCTAAAGAAACAAAAAATAGTTTAGTGGGGCAAAGTAGTATAGGATAAGACTTTTCCCCTAAATGTGATAAGACTCTTCCACCAAAGATCTCCATACATCTTTGGTTGATGTGTTGTGAAAAAATCCAAATATGGATAGATTGGAATTCCTTAACGTAGAGAAACATGTTACCTAAGCAATACCCAAAATGAAACAGAAGATCACATATTTTGTAATGTGACTACTCAAAGGAAATATGGAGAGAAGCCTTAAGTGCATGTCAAGTACAAATAGAGATCACCAATTAAGGAGATTCTAGAATGGTTTAATAAGTTTAAGACACAGGACAAAGGTAACATGAATATAATTTTGTTGATGATTAAAGGATGCCAACATATGATATAGAAAGAAAGACCCAATAGTTTATTTAAGGGTACAAAAAGATCCAGACAATAGGTGGCAAGTGAAAGATTTAGTTAATTAAAAGGGAAAATAGCCCTAAAGACAAAGGTAGAGGAATGTAGTCTACAGTTTACAAGGATATGGAAATTAAGCAAAGAAAAAACAATTTTGTACTTTACAAAACACTAAGAAAGTACCTTTATAATAGGGGCTAGGGATAATCAACGGTAGCTAAGAGAATAGTGTACAGGTAAAGAGATGGAGTTGTAATAAAATTCCTTGTTATATACTGTTACTTTTTGAAAAGATTGATACATTGAACTTTATAGAAAGAAAAAAAAGATTGATTGCACTCTAGTGTCTTGTGTTTCACCCTCTAAATTAAACTATCCTTTAAGTCTTTTATTGAGAGTTCTTCTTTAATATAATCTTTTCTAGTATTGACTAATGCAGATCAAGACTTTGCTTTAAATGACATATGAAATTATATATTTAAATGACGTATGAAATTATATAACACCTATTTCAATTAACATTACTCTAAAATAAAGAGAAAATTTTTATGATACTGAGACTTTGCTTTAATTACAATATACAATTATCAAACACCAAATTAAATAGAAATAAGCGTCTAACTAGTATTAATCAATAATATAAATCGTAAAATAATATAAAATATTGAATACTTATAACAACTAGCATTATTTTAAAATAAAGACAAGTAACAACCTTTTATTACTAAAGTGTGTACATTATTGAGAAGGAAACAGCTAGGCAAAATTTGTTAGTAAGGGAGATATCCAAGTTTAGACAAATGTTAGATGTTGATGACTTTGAGAGATGTATGATATATTCCTAATTTATGGCTAGGTCTTTTATCAACTAATGTATTAGACCAAGAAAGATTTCTTTCAATGATAAGAAGTGGAAACTAACTAAGGGAGCGATCACTGTTACTTGACAAGAGTTATATTACATATTGTACAATACACACTTAAATTTGTGTGGAACAAAAGTATATATAGTAGAAGAGGAAACTTCTTCAAATATGTGGCATCACCGATAATAGCACATGAGTGAGAAGGGAATAAAGTTATTGGCTAGTAAATCCTTTATCATAGTCAAGAACATTCTACCACTTAATCCTTGTGATCATTGTTTAACAAGAATACAACATAAAGTCTCTTTTAAAAGAAGACCTATAAGGAAGACAAATGACTAGAGTTGGTGCATTCAGCATTTCTGTCACCTAACTAAAGATGAGTCACTAAGAGGTAACAAATATTTTGTTACATTTATTGACGATGCTTCTAGGAAAACTTAGGTATATATGTTGAAAGTAAAGATTTAAGTTTTTAAAATTTTATAGAAGTTCCATGCCATAGTAGAAAAGGAAGTTGAGAGGAAGCTAAAGTGCCTGTGAATAGATAATGGAGGTGAATATACTTCCAAGATGTTTGAAGATTACTGTACATTATATGACATTAAAAATCAGAATAATGAACTTGGTACTCCACAACATAATGGTGCTTCTGAGAGGATGTAGAAAAATTTGCGAAGAAGGTTCGATGCATACTCATAATGTCCAAGCTATTAAAGAGATTTAGGGTGAAATAGTTAGAACTTCTTTCTTTGAATGTATGAGATGGATTGGACAGTGATGGATTTAGGTTTGTTAATGTTGTTCTAAACTCTTTAGGGATTTGTTCCTGATTAAATATTAATGTGATTTCTTTTGAAGTTAATTCATTGGCTATTGTGATTACTTGTTGTATTTGCATGCTTTGGTAACAAATTGAGAGAGTGAGCTAATAGTAAAACAATCAGATTGGGTAATGAGAGTTAAACAATCACATAGATCATGCAACTAATCAAATTAGTAATTTAAATAAAGAGAGATCTCATGTGAGGACCCGATAGTCTACTAGAGGGCTTAAGATCTAATTAGAATTGTGGGCCCTTTGTTAGTTGAGAGATTGTAAATTCCATAATGCAATTAAGGTTTATGATTTAGGGTTTAATGATCATAATTTAGGAGAGAGCAATCAACTCTCTGAAAGTCTAGGATCGATACCGAATTAACTCAAAATTAATCATGTTAGCATTTGATGATATGATAAATCCCCTTCTCATAATCATTTAATCTTCCTTGTATAATTTTTTATTGTTCATTGGTTGTGCTCAAGTTTGATTTCTCGTGTTAGTTTTACAATTTCATTTTAATTACCCCTTTTAACCTTAGATAAATTTAGGATTTGATTAGTTTACTAATTCCTCATGGGATCTATACCTCGTATACTCTCACGACCTATGCACTTGCGGTATATTAAGGGCTTATAAATTGTAAAACTTGTTCTCGACATCTCATATATCATCATTTAAGAATACTTGGTTGCAAGGTATTTAAACATATATCTAAAGGTTGAAGACAAAAACTTGACTCAAAGGCAATACCTTGCATCTTTAATGGTTACGGTGATGATTAGTTTGGCTTTAGACTATATGACCCAGAGAAGTATAAAGTGGTTAGGAGCAAAGATGCAGTAATATAGGAGTACGAAAGAGGTGTAAATTTTTTGAAAGGTGTCAATTATGGTATTGTCAATTATTCTCCAATTTCTACTACCACTGAGTAGTCTACAAGTGAAGGAGATGAAGAGCATCACCAAACACATACTGGTGGTGATCAGGTATAACTTGGTAATGATGAGCTACACAAATGATACTCGTATAATGCTAAAGATGAAGTCATTGATGATAATGAGCATGGGAAGTAACTGGATCTAATAGCTAATGATATACATCTTTGAAGAATATATATTAGTTACTATTGAGGGGGAAGCCTGAGAATGTGCAAGAAGTTGCATCTTATAAAAATAAAGATCTATAGCTTACAACTATACAGGAAAAGATGAAGTCTCTAATAAAGAATGATATACATGAGGTTCTGAAACTTTTAGATAAAAGGTAATAAAGACTAAATAAGTGTTCAAGATAACAAAAGATGGTGAAAAGTTGGTTAAGTATAAGGCAAGGCTAATGGTGAAAGAGTTCAGTCAAAAAAAAGGGTATAGATTTTAATAAAAACTTCTCACCAGTGGTTAAGATGACCTTAATTTAAATATTATTGGGTTTAACGCTAGTTTTGATCTTAAACCCGAGTAGTTAAATGTTAAAACAACTTTCTTGCATGTAGTTAGAAGGTTTCAAAGTTAAAGGCAAAGAGAATTTGGCTTGCAAGTTGAAAAAATCCTTATATGGGTTGAAATAAGCTCCAAAGTAGTGGTATTGGAAGTTTGGCTCCTTTATGATAGCTTATGGTTACAAGCAAATTTATTGGGATTATTTTAAGAAGTTCACAAGTGAGAACTTAATCATTCTTCTTCTCTTCGTTGATGACATGCTGATTGTGAGTCAAGATGTTAGAATAATCTAGAAATTGAGGGAAGATTTGTCTAAATCCTTTGATATGAAATATTTGGTACTTGCAAAGTAGATTTTAGGCATAGAAATAACTCGGGATAGGAAGAGTAGGAAATTGTGGTTATCACGGGAAAGATATACTGAACATGTGTTAGAAAGGTTCAATAGTTCAATGTAAAGCATGCTAAGCCAGTTAACATATCGCTAACACCTCACTTCAAGCTAAGAAAGTGTGCACATCACTTAACAGAAAAGGTAAAAGATGGTATGTCTATTCCATACTCCTCTATAGTAAGGTCTTTAATGTATGTAATGGAGTATACAAGGTCAGATATTGTGCAGGCTGTTGGGTTAATGAATAGATACTTGTTTAATTCGTAGAAGGTTCACTAGGAAGAAGTGAAATGGATTTTGAGATACTTTAGAGGTTTGTCTAAGTGAATTTTGTGCTTTGGTGATGGTGAACCAATTTTAGATGGTTATACGGATGCAGATATAGCTAAAGATCTTGATGGACGAAACTTTACTTTAGGTTTTCTATTCAAGCTTATATGGGGAGCCATTTATGGCTCGTATCAATCAAAGATATAGAAATGTGTGGCTTTATCTACAACTAAAGTTGAGTATGTAGTTGCAGTGGAAGCTAGAAAGGACATGCTCTGGTTAAAAAGGTTCCTTCAAGAGTTGGATGTGAACTAAGAAGATTATATAGTATTTTTTAATAATCAAAGCACTATTGACTGTAGCAAAAATACTATATATCATTGCCGAACAAAGCACACAGATGTTAGATATCATTTGTTGAGATCTGTGATTGAGAATCAACAATTGATGTTGAAGAAGATTCATATGGACTTTAATGGTGCTAATATGTTAATTGAAGTTGTTCCCAAAAGCAAGTATGAGGTTTGTAGAAAACTTGACAGGATATCTCTCAAATAAATGTTAAAGCATTATAGTTATTCCCCATAATTTGGCTAGAGGAGGAGATTATTGAGCGTCCAGCCCTACTTTGAGATAAGTATGACTTTCTAGTGATAATAAACACTGCTATGATTTGTAGGAATGAAGAACGAGTGAAGATATAACAAATGACTATTGGAACAAGCTTTTTTAAGTAGACACAACTATGTACGGTGCTACATGCTCGTATCCTTTACTTTCATAGTCGTGTGAGTTAACTGTGTAAGTTTCTAAAAAGATGTGTAGAAAGACATGAAAGGGTGAAGAAATGTCATATACACACCCATGTTCATGACATACATGATCGTGAGTGACAATCGTGTAACTCTCTAAAACTGTGAACATCCGTGACTTTGTTAAAGCTAAAAAAGACACGATCTCTTACATGGTCATGTATGTGATTGTGTGTGGCATAGGAAAGACCCTATTTTTGAAATATAAAAGAGAAAAAGGTGAAGTTTAATATAAGAGCAACTAAAACATCAAAACGTGAAGAAAAACTTAATGAAAACAAACAGAAAAAGTATTTTTATCCTTTTGTTGATAGTTTTTAGTAACAAGTTGTTTATAAAGATTTTTGGGGTTAATTTGAGAGTTTTGTTGATTATTACATTAACTTGGTTTCAATCCTAAAACTTGTTGAGATAACCTATAGTTGTGGGGTGAGATTATTTCGAGCAAGGGTCAATTGTTTGAAGTTAAATTTTTTAAATTTTTATTTGAATTTAATGGATTTGTTTATCAATTTATCCTGTGTTTTTTCCTCTATATTGGAAGATTTTTCATAAAAATATTGGTGATTGTTTCATTACTACGTTTTTCAGCGTCATACTAATATGATGGTTGATTCTTGTGAGTGTTTTTATTGTTAATATTTAATTTACTTTTAGCTAATTGTGTTATTGACTCCCGACAATGACAACATATTGCTAATTAGGATTTCGCCACTTGTGCTTCTTCCGAGTAAAATGAAAACACCTGCAAAAGCAATTGTTACAGGCCATACGGGAGAGCCTAACCCCAAAAGCTAGCTTAAAAGGTGGGAGAGCCCATAAGCCATAAATCCCACATCAGCCCCTCTTATTACTAATGTGGGACAATTAGACTATAACAGTAACTGTGGAGATGAGTGCAGCCATAGTTATGCAAGATTGAGTTGTATCCTTCATCCACTGCTCTCCCTCCTCTACTAATTCCTTATGTTCTTTAGTGAATAGCGTCTTAGGAGACTCTTAAGCTAGGTTTAACATATTTTTATATTATGGTTGGACAACATTTTCGACTTCATGCATAAGAAAGAAGGAAAGAATAATTACACTCACATAAAGGAGGTCAATATACATTAAGGTTTAAATTTTGGTCTTGATCACTATTGATGGTAAAAACCATTTACTTATTTTACGCTCAAAATTTGCAAGTGTACGGGTGGTGACTTGTAGTTATAAAATGAATATCGATCCTACAGAGATTGATTCCTAGACACCACTTAATTCAGACAAAATTTTATTTAAGAAATGAAATTGTTTAATACAATAATCTAGAAAATTAAATTAAAATTAAAAGACTAAAACAAAGTAATAGACAATACGAAAGTACAGAAAAATTGGAATTCAAGAATCTAAAGACTAGAGCTAACTTTTTTCCCTGTTTTATCTCCCTCTTATTTTATTAATCGAATTGTGTCTCACCTAAGATTTTCGAATGTATTAATTACCCTCTCTTAAACTATAATTAATTGTCCCTAATCGAATTAACGGGAATCAATTGAATGATCTCTCAACCTACCCAGTGACTCTACCGATTCAACTAGTTATTAAACTTTTACAATCCTACATAATTAATCTTACCCACTCTCTCTATTTGTTGCAAGATAATAAATAAAATCAATAATCATCAAAGACACTTTCATTCAATTCAATAAAATGGGAGTTCTAACAAAACAGTTCAAAAGCAATCCCTAAAACTAAATCAGCCAATCATTGTCTCCATAACATCATAAACATTCAAGTAAACCACTTTACAAAGACTAGAAGAAGTAAAATTGACAGAAAATTGAATAAAGGAACTCCTTCTCTTCTTTGCCAAAATCTGGAAATTTTGGTGTTGATGTGCTATTTTCCCCAATCTTGATGATAACCCTTGACTTCAATCCTTCCTCAAGGCTAAAAACATATGTTCTTCACTCAAGGATGGTGATTCTATAGAAGGGATTTCGTCTCTCTTGATGATGGAGGCTTAATTATGCTTTAATAGTCTAAAAATCCTAAGTTTAATGAAGCCCCATATTATGACTCGGATCATAATTCCCATGATCATGGGAATTGGCATGATTCTTACGATCATGGGAATTTGCAATAGATGGACTCCTCTTTTCTTTCCTCTTTGATCTTTAGCTCAATCTCCAAGTTGCTCCATCTTCCTTCCTACATAAAAATAATTAATTCTTACCCTAAATTAACATCAAACTTAAAAGAACAACTATCGAAATAAAACTAAATGAAAATATACAAAATGAATCCTAAACTATAACAATTATGCAAGAAAACACATGCCAATTGCTTAGAAAAACATAGCCTAATGCACAACTATCAACATCCATACATTTAAATCTTTGCTTGTCCTCAAGAAAAATAAATACAACCAATCAATTCAATCACTTCATTTTCACAAAGATCAAAGCACACAATTCCTCAAATTTAAGCCAACTCAAATATCAAGTTAATACACATATCATGACTACTTTTTCATTAGAGTACATAAGCAAACTTAACAATTGGCACTATCACTCAAAGATAAGTAAAGATACAAAATGAATCTTTCTCACGATTTTCACTCATGGTAGGAATTAGCATCAATCCTATGATCTTGGGTTCTTGTGTTACAATTCCTCCACTTCTCTTCTCCTCTCTTGGTCCTTAGCTCAATCACAAAGGTGGCCAACCTCCATTCCTACATCAAAATGATCAATTCTTACCCTAAATCAACATCAAACATAAAAGAACAA
>JAOTAY010000190.1:22756531-22787846 GCA_025629805.1 Erythroxylum baracoense
TTAGTAGATATTATGATTATTTAATATTTGATTGAGTATGTAGACTTATAAATTGAGTCATTTATGTTTCATACAAACATGTATACTTTAAATTTACATATTTGTATATTGTCGATTTATTGGGGCCCTTTCTTTTTATTTCGCCCAGGGCCTATGAAACGATAGGAACGGCCCTGCATGCCTTCGCTATATCTTTAAGTGTGAAAGGGAACAACCTAATCCTAACAGCATCCTCCGACATCTAGTGATACCGGAAAGTATCACAGATCTCGAGGAAACTAACATTGTGTGCGTTCGTATCTTCATTTACCAGTCTATAAAATTGGATGTTCTGCTAAAGACTATTCAAAAGGGCTAGCTTGATTTCGAATGAGACCACTTGAATAGGCGATCTAGCCACTCCTTGGTTTGCTGGTTAAACCCTGGCCTCATAAAGTCCATAAGGGTCCTCTGTTGTTGCCTTCCAGGGTTAACTTCCTAATCCATATTACTCTGAAATTCCTTGACCATTGTTGACTTTTCTATCTCTTCTTTTTCCTCTCGCTGAGCTCTCCTAAGGGTTGGTCCTAATCGCGTGATATCAAAATCTAATGTCTCAGCTGCACGACTCGAAACCCTCATGACTCTTGTGTTCATGCAAGAGCACGATTCCTAAGTAAAATGAACGAAATAAAAATTATAAACGATTATAACACCTTAAACTAGAGAACTAAATTGCCTTTCTCGGTAACGACGCCAAAAAATTGGTCGCAAGGTTACATATGCTAAGTTTTACTATTTATAACCTTGGTAACTTTCGCAAGCGCATGGGTCGTTCACGTAGTAACTAAGGTATCGATCCCATAAGGAGGGACTAACTAGTCCTAAATCTAAGGTCGGAAGCACTACTAAACAATAATTAACAAACAATAACTTAAAACACAAGAATTGACTAGACCAAATAAACCAACTCAATCAACAAAAACAACGATTAACACAAAATTAAAAACAATCACGATGATAATAAACAAATTAAATACAGACTTGAATAGTAATGGAATTTAGCAAATTAACGAACAATGATCACACACCCAGGTTCCACCTAATGAGTTTACCGAAAGAGAGAAAGGGATAATTACCTATCTTTAATGACAACCTAACTAATTACGATTTATTGAATTAACAGTTATAGAAGATCCTAGGATCAACTACTCTCTCTCAAGTTATAATTGAACCCTAAAGTATAAACCCTAACCAGATTATGGGAAGTTGTAATCTCTTAATTACCATCCTATCCAAAACCTAGTTAGTTCTTAAGTTCTCCAATAAACAATTGGAAACCTAATGTGATCTCTCTACAAGAGATTTACCAACTTCATTTAATTCCGAATTTATTAATCTACCTAACTCTCGTTAGCCTAAATTAATTATTTTCTTTCAATTCTCCCTCCCAGTTTATTATCGAGATATTAAGCACAGAATAAATCACAATTAATTCAATGAACACATAAATGATCAGATTTCATTAAATCAAAAATAATAATCTAAAGGTGAGTATAGAACATAAACCACAATTCAGTATATAATCAACTATCTATATCAATTCTATAATCAAATAAAATTGAAATACATAGGAACCAAAACTACAACAGGATGATGGGAGGTCACGACTTCGGAAAACTTCTTAATCCGGGAATCACGTCTTGTCTACGTCATCTTCCTCTTCCCCTTCTTTCTTCCTTCGTCTCTTTCTTGATCTCTCAAGGTCTCTTTTAGGGTTTCATTAGGTGGCTGCTCAAAGTTCTTCCAAGGCTCTCTCTCCACACACCGCATCTGACTTGTGATGTTTTATTTATATTTTTGAGGCTCTAGGTCAAAGTTGGGGTCGAAACGGTCCAAGAAATCTTGCAAAACTTGAGTTTTTCTATCAGGCCAACGTAGGCTATGATTGTGGCCCTGCCTTCCATGATCATGGCCAGCTCCTTAACCTTTCTATCATGATTGTGGACTCACGTGGCCTGGATGCACGCTCTCTGTCAAGATCATGCCCTGCTCTGCTCGATCGTGGCCTCTGGCTTTAGCCCAAAACTCCTCGAATCTTCTCCGTTTTTTACCGTTTACCCTGAAACACTAACAAACGCATCACAGTACCCCAAAAATATAACATTTAAGTTCAAAGACTTAATCTAACCTATAAAAAAACTAAAACACATAAACTAATATAATAAAACACATAAACACACACTCAACACTCAACTCTCAACACTCAAATTCACACTAATTACATCACAAATTCAATCCTAAAATATAATGCAAATGACACCTATTAGCCACCGGGAGTGTACATGATCTAATAAGGATTGTTATTTCCCCAATCATACTGTGCCTCATTATATTTTGCAAAAGTTCCTTGCCCCCTATAATATCTATCTTCCATTATTATTCTTTCCATTTCTTCTTGGCATCTAGCTCTTTAAATGTCTCATATCTCATTCTAAGATGTCTTGTTATGTATCTACTTAAAGCCTCAACCTTTTTCTTCTTTTTTCCCCCTTTTTTTGAATCAAAAGATAATAAAAAAGAAAAGTAAAAACCTTAGACTAAAGAACTAAACTAATCACCTCCCCGACAACATCGTCAAAAATTTGATCGTGGTTTTTCGATATGTGTAAGTTCTAATTAATAATCTCGATAATTAGCAAGCGTATGGGTCATTCATGTAGTACCTAAGGTGTCGATCCCAAGAGGAGGGATAACCTATCTAAGGCCAAAACAATTTGTAGTAATTCAAAATGTAACAAAACTAAGTCAAGAAATTAATTCAATCACGTAACTTAATTCTAAAAACCAATTACAAGAATATTAACAAAGTAGCAGTTGTAACACACACTCAAAAATCAACCTAAAGGAACTATTAATTGAGACAAGGGAAATTTTTACCTATCTTTAACGTTAACCTAATCGATTATGAACTATCAATTGAGAGAAAGGGAAATTTTTACCTATCTTTAACGTTAACCTAATCGATTATGAATTATCAGATTACTGGTCTTAGACGATCCTAGGGTTGATTACTCTCTCTCGGGTTATAACATTTGATCCCAAATTATAAACCCTGATCAAATTATGAAAAATTGCAATTTCTCAATTTACAATCTATCTAAAACCCTAATTAGATTTGAAGTTGTCCAATAAACTATTGGGAACCTTTGCGAGATCTCTCTTCACTCAATTACCTCATGTTCAACATTAATTTTAGGAGATTTGAATTAAGATTCTTCTTGGGTTTACAATCTATTAAAGGCTTCTCATATTTATGTTCTCTCTTTTTTGGTTAAACAATTGTTTCTTTTAAAAAAATTTTAGTGGCTAAATTCTCCACATCCTACAACAATATCTTCCAGACTTTCTTGGAGACAAGAAGGTAAGATTCATCATGATAAAATGCATAAATTTCTTCATTTTATTCAATTCAATAACTACTATCTCTACTACATACCATTTGATGTTTCCATTCTAATATCCTTATAAAATAAGATGATCAATATGTTTAGGAACCTAAAAAAGTTTAGTTCCTTAGTTGTCTAGTTATGTCTTCTTTTCAACCCACACTTTCAAAGGTTTGGTTGACATTATTTATTTAAGAAAACAAAATCTATCAACATATCTATACATACCACCAAAATGACATACCATGTCATATGAATGATGATGATAGATATATGAATTTCTGTATGTGTATGCATAATAAAGAAACTTCCTTTGGACTTTAAAGTTATTTAATGTTCTCCTAAGGCAGTGAAATTTCCTATGTTTATATATATGATGCCAACTATAAATAAAAGCTTGATGTATGCCTCTTTAAGGCCTGAAAGGGTGTGAGTGGGTTTGTATGTTATCATAAAAGTTATGTCTATTCTTTCCTTGATAATATTGAACTCTATGTATAAGTTATAAACCATATATAAAAGTATGATGCTTGCTTTTAAGATTAGTCCTGATGGATATGGAATGTGCATGCATATGTTTGGATGTGAAAGCTTCATACTCATTTTTCACGTTAGGCGATGGCTCACCACTACACAAATATTTACCCTTAACAAATGTGGCTTTGGAATTGCCTTCACTTTCATGTTTATATCTTATTCCATTCTTATCATTGGAATTCTTATGAGCTCCTAGTATGTTCATTAGTTTTTTAATTCTTTTAGTACACTTGGATGGTGAGTCCTTGGGGGAATATATCTCCTTTTTCCACTTTCACATTTTAATATATATAATTCATTATTTTCATCACTGATCACTGATCACGTATGGCACAAGGGAAGTTGAAAGTAAAAATTTGGAGTAGTTTATAAGTGAAGTTTAACAAGCATTACTGATCGGTGGGGATTGCTTCTTCTCCTATAAGGGAAAAAGGGTTAAATAATGACTTTTTGCCAATCTCAGAATGTAAATTTTTCATGACTAAAATACAAGGTAATGTGAAGATAAAATAGGGCTTTGGCCTGCACAGTGACTGATAGTGGTTTAGTGGGTATTTTATTATGTGTTTAGTTATTAAATTTAATAATTAATGCATGTTTAGGTTATGATTCTATTATTTAGTTAGACATTTGAGTTTTAAGTGGGTCTGGGCCTTGCTCCAGGTTTCCTCCGAATTCTCTCCGTTCTTCGATATTTGATCTGAAACACTAATAAACAGTGACCTTGAAGTTCACCAACACTCTAAGCACAAGGATAGCTAGTAGTTTTGATTTTTAATTTACCTTTTTTCCCTTCCCATCTATCACCTGCACATAAGCCATACCTCTTCTCTAAATGATGTGGCTGCTATCCCTCTTCTCTCTATTAAAGAAGCTGTGTTTTCGTTTGCATTTAACTCCAAAGAAGATTACTTCTTTTTATTCAATCATACCAATAGCTACAATTTTGGTATCTTTATCTTCTTTTAATTTTTATTACTTCAACAAGTTTCCACCAGTTTCTAACCTTACGTCATTATTACTAGAACTTTTAGTTCTTACTTGTTAGGAGAATGTAAATAATGTTCTTAATAAATTGATATTCCAATATAATTTTGGCATTCACCAAACACATTTATGAGTTCTCTCTTCAATCCATGTTTAATAAACCGTTCTCGATGTAACATTTCTAGTCCTTCACTTCGAGCTTAAATTGGATCTCGAATTATTACTTCTACTACTCTATCAACATATATTAACTATGTTTTGCATTTTACCATTCTGAGGCATTCTATTTAATGGTTATTTGATTTGTAGGAAGAGATATATGCATTTTATATGATGATATAAAGTCTTACCCCTGCAAAGATGTGCATGTTCTATGGTCAATACTATTAAAATCACATGGACCTTGCTTGTGATCAAAACAATGAAGGTTCATACTTGCACTGAGTTCACAAAACTAAGATGAATCCAGTCATGCACATAATATATTTATGATGCTTTATACTATTCTTCTTGAAGGATTTTTTGTTATTTGTTTTATTTTTTAGTTTTTATCATTGAGGTTTCGTATGACATGATTAAAAGATCAAATTACTTGTTTCATCAGTTTCTTTTTTTCCCCTCTAAATGATATTGTTTCTGTTAGGAATACTTCATTCCATATGAGGAAACATGATAAAATGAGGCCAAAAATAA
The DNA here is from genome assembly GCA_025629805.1 of Erythroxylum baracoense. NCBI lineage: Eukaryota > Viridiplantae > Streptophyta > Magnoliopsida > Malpighiales > Erythroxylaceae > Erythroxylum > Erythroxylum baracoense. The sequence goes on from JAOTAY010000190.1 coordinate 22,762,177, forward strand.
TCAAGTATTGGACAAAGGGTAGTTCTGTTATTGTAATTGGCTTCCTCTTATTGCTTGTCTGTTTCAACAGTTGGACGACTCTTGGTTTCACATCCACCAGAAATAGACTTGGAAAACTATAGAATTGATGGGACAACCAGAAAGATTAGTCTTCTTTAAGTTTTATTATAAGCAATCTCTATACAGTAATAACTTATAGACTATGTTCTAAAAATCTACCACATAGGGTTAAAAATAACACCTCTATTAATAAGGATTACAGAGCCACCTTTATGTGAAAAGACAATATCCTTTTCCAATAGACGAGTTCACCTTTCTTTGTTAATATGGATTTTTTTTAATGTCCATCCTTATTTTGAGACTTTCATTGATCGTAGACACCTTTATGGTTTGTGGGAATGACAAATAAGTGACAACAAGATGTATAAGGCCCTTTTGGGGAGATACATGATTGTATGAGGTGCTACATGCTTGTATCCTTGACTTACACAACCGTGTAAATCTCTGAAATTTGTGAAGAGTGAAGACATACATGGTCATGTACAGGCCTGTTTGGATGAGATGCAAGACCATGTCAGACGACTGTGTAGCTCTCTATAACATGTAAGTTTGAGACTCAAGTGACACTGGAAGACACACGGACACTTAAATTGTTGTGTATGTGATCTTATATGTTGCAGAAAACCTAAATCGAAATATAAAAGAGGAGTAGAATTAAGTTTGTTCATTGGGAGGTGCAAAAACACCAAAAAGGGAAAAGAAAATATAGAGAGAGCAAGTAGTTTATTATTCTTATTCCTGTTTGATTGATTTTGGGATTAGGTTGTGAGTTTGTTTATTTGCACATAAACTTTGATTTCAATCTCAAATCTTTATAAGACAACTTGTTGTTGTGGGGTAAAAGATCAAATTTTGAAAATCCTTAATTCTGATTAGTGGATTTTCTTGTTGGTTTGGCCCATGGTTTTTCCTTTACTCTAGAGGATTTTTCACGTAAATCTCTGTATTTATTTCTTTATTAAGTTTTTATTTTCTTACTGATATTGACTGATTAAACTTTATTAGAGTACTTTTTTGTTGCGATTGAGTTGTCTCAATAAGAGAGTTGTGTCATTTGGCTATGTTTTTCTCTTAACTCCTAACAAGTGGTATCAGAGCTTTCGTAATAAAAGGTGGAAACAACCTATGGTCAAGTTGACATCTTCAAACTAATATATTTAGAGGTTCATAAGGGAGGACCTTTTGTATTGGAAGGATCTCCCTATTGATGTGGATAAAGGTGTGAAAGATGATGTTCCTTCAAAACCTAAAAAGATGTTAGATGGAGCATAAGAGAAGATGAAGTGAAAAAATCTAGGCACGATTTAACAATGGATTGATATTAGCATATTCAACCATGTGTCTCAAGATACAAATCCTTTTAAGCTATGAAAAAAGTTAGAAGGACTCTAAGAAAGGAAGACTACCTCTAATAAGGTTTATATCATTAAAAGGTTTGTAAACTTGAATTTGAAAGATGAGAAATCTTTATTAAAGCATCTGAGTGATTTTTATGATATAATTGACAAGCTTACAACAATTAAGATCATTCTTGATGATGAGCTCTAAGCCTTGCTCCTATTAAGTTTGTTATTGGATAAGTGGGAGATGTTGGTGGTGACAATTAGTAATTCAACTCTTGAAGGTGTGCTCTCTTTGGATGTAATCAAAGAGAATATGTTTAATAAAGAAATTAGAAGAAAAGATATTGGAGTTAACAATGTTTAGGCTTTTTTAGTGAAAAGTAGGGTAGGGGAGAGTAGGGGTCCTAAAAAATGTGGCAAGTAGAAGAATTGATGAAAGTCCAAAAGTGAAAAAGAAGTGAAGACTTGCCATTATTGTGATAAGCTAGGACACATAAAGAGGTTATGCTATATATGGAAGAGGGATCATAAAAAGAAAGATCTTAAGAATGATGGAGATGATAAGAGTACAAGTGAATGTTTTCATGTCAATGATTTGAGTTTTGAGTGACTGATTAATATGGGAGCGTGATATCATTTGTTTCAAAAGTGAAGTAATTATCAAACTATAAGAGCGAAGATTTTTGGAGCGTATAGACCAATAATCAAAGTTACACTAAAATTATTGGTTAGGTGATATCTCAATTCAAACAAACATTGAATGTTTACTGACCTTGAAAGATGTACGACACAATCCTAATTTAACATAAATTTGTTATCCATAAATGTGTTAGATCGAGAAGGATTCAAGTACACTCTCAGGGATAGGAAGTGGAACCTATTCAATGGAGCAAAGATTGTTGCTATAAGAGAATTATATTGCACATTGTACGAGACACACTTGAAGGTGTGTGGTGGTGGAGAAGCATACATAGTCGAAGAGAAAATTTCTCAAAATCTGTGACATCGATGCTTGGGGCACATAAGCGAAAAAGGAATAAAGTTGCTATCTAATCAAATCCTTTATCCTAGTCAAAAACTCTTTACTCCTTCATCCTTGTGATCATTGTTTAATAGTAAAGTAGCATAGAGTCTCTTTCAAGAAATGATCGACAACGAAGACAGAGATATTTAGGTTGTGCATTCAAATGTCTGTGACCTTATTGAGGAGAAGTCACTAGGAGGTAAAAAATATTTTGTTACATTCATTGATTATGCTTTATGGAAGACTTGGGTATATATACTGAGAGCTAAAAGTCAAGTATTTAAAACTTTTTAGAAGTTTCATGTAATGGTAAAAAGGGAAGCTAGGAAGAAGTTGACGTGCCTATGAATAAACAATAGAGAGGAGTATACTTCTAAGGTGTTTGAAGAATACTATATATCGTATGGCAATATAAATGAGAGAACCAAACCAGGGACTTCATAACTTAATGGGGTTACTGAGAGGATGAGTAGAACTATTGTGTAGAAGGTTCTTTGCATGCTTAGAATGTCCAAACCACTAAAGACATTTTGGGGAGAAGCAATCGTAACTACAATCTATTTGATTAACCAAGCTCCCTCATCTTTATTAAATTATGAGATTCTTAAGAGAGCACGAACTGGTAAAATCCTATATATCATCATATGAGAGTGTTTGACTACAAGGTTTAGATCACATTATAGGTTTAAGTGTATTTTTATAGGTTTAGATCACATTATATTTTATAGGTGTTTAAGTGTATTTTTAAGTGTTTCTTAGATGATTATCATATGTATAGACTTAGAATTGAGTTATTGTTATTGTTTGTAGGCAGGAGAAGATGGTTAGCATGTATATAACTTCTGTTTGTAGGCAAGTGTGCATGTCCTTCAATAGAAAAAGACAAAGATGTTATATCTTTTATTCCATACTCATATGCAATAGCGTCTTTGATGTATGATATGGTGTGTATAAGGCCAGATATTTGTAACGTACCACCTCTATAAGACACCTCCCCGAACATCCAAAGGACATTCGGGAACATGCACTGTGAAGGCGGTGGGTTAGAGCAGTTACATTCACTTATATGGCATCATAATTAAAACACGAATAACACTATATCTAAACTCAATTCCTCATTTCCATTTCATAAAACATAGTTTACAATGTAGCTTTTCACTACATTATCCATACATATATATACAGTATGAAAATATATAAGAGTTTACTACTCTTTACAACATTCTACATGGATGAGGAACTATACAAAAGAAAAACTCTATCTAACTCTTCAGTCTTAGCTGACCAATCTTTGACCTATTTCTTGAGTCTAAAAGCAGTAATAGGTTTCTTTGAAATTGTCTTAGATGCTAAGTCTCCTTTCTCATACCTGAAAGGCCACATTGTAATTTTGATGAGTTTTGCGAACTCAATGAGCAAGCCATCATTGATGTGCTCACTCATATCAAAACACATAGACAAATCACATTCCAAATTCACAAACAATTCATATCATCACAAAATGCATAACCACTTCATTAATCATCATATTGCATCAAATACAATGGTGTTCACTTATTACACATTTCTCATTCAAAATAGTTCAATATAAAACATTTCAATCAATCAAAACATACATATCAAAATGTATATACTATGCATATGTGACTCACTTTCAGTTGTTACTTTGTTATGACCGAATGCCTTTTTAACTGTCCCGTATCATTGTAGATACTGGGCTCATTGATAATTGTCCTGTATCTGTTGTAGATACCAAGCTCATTTTACATAGTGAGTCTGTGGCTCTTATATATATTATAAGCTTTAAGCTCTTTTTCACTGGCTACTCTAGTTACAATTGCTTTTATCTGATCATCCATATCATGTAATGAAATGCATCAAAATTATATATGTGCAATCAGTCACTTTTATTCAGTTTACACCTTCACTTTCACATTTTCATTAGACCTAAGTCTGGCATTCAACAACTTGGTTGAGAACACTTATTTCTTTCAAATTCACATTCAATGAAGCACTTCCAATATGATCTCAGTTATCAAACTCCTCGGACCATCAATGTTCGGTATTTTTCACATTCACATAATTATCATTTCAATAATCAATATTTAGGCAAACATAATTATTTCTAGTGAGAAACATCTAGGTTACTCTTAGTATGCTCTAGATAGTTTCGATGTCCTGGTAATGTCTAGATGCGATTGTTCGATTTGCACTTCTATATCATGCAACACACACACATTTACATATTACTAATTTGCACAATCACATAAATATTCATTCATACACATATGTATATGTGTTATGTATAATGCATGCTCAATTTGACTATTCCGAGCATGTATCCTTAAATCACTTCTCACTCTTCTCATGATCATTTAACATCATCATTCAATCATTCATTTATACCTAATATATCTTACTCACTTTAACCACCTAATCCATCATCAATTAGGTTCTTTTAAGGCCTCACTCAAGTTTAAATACATCATATGAAAGTACCTTAGCATTAATTGTTTCAAACATCACTTAAAAGACAACATTTCACTCTATATATTAGCCCACGATCATGGGGTACATTCCCACAATCGTGACAGACGCCAGTGCAACTAGCCGCGGTCGTGGAGTGAGGGAAGCGATCGTGACAGAACCTGAATTATCCAAGCCATGATCGTCGGGACTATGCCACGATCATGTCATGTCCCTTTTTCTCCAATTTTCTGCAAAATTCACCTACTTTAAAACACCATTTACCCTTTAAGTTTTCCAAAATTTATACTCATTAATACAACTTCACTTTATACTAATCTAACTACTATATTGGTTACATTAAATCTAACAAAACTCTACTCAATTAATCCATTAACCTTTTACTTAATTCTATCATACATGCATTCTTAACTCTTTCCATATCTTATCTCTTTCATAACACATCAAACAAATCATCTCCATAATTCACCATTTAGACTTCATAACCTCATCATTTTTTAACCTCTACTTCATCTCAATACCATTAATAAGATAACTCACAATTTATGGTTCATCAATCATACAAAAACAGAACATATCATCTATCATTCGCTATCATACCAAATCCTTACTTCTTCTCATTTTAAGAATATTACTTAACACCTTTTTTAACATTAATTTCACCTTCATTATACCTTTTTTTCACAATCTATTTCCACTACATAATAGCCTATAACTCATGGTTTTCATATGCTCAAAATAAGAACACAACACATACATTCACTCATCAATTTCCTACACTCATCAACACAACAACAGGACATAAACACCTCTTTATTCATCAACTTTTAACTCTCATTCAAACACTATTTTCATAACCAATCTATCTCAAAAATCATCCCTATAACATTTCATAATTTATTACTCCTCATATGTACTAAAATATGACATAAATATACCCATTCTTCATCCACGTTACATATATATTTAACGCCACTATTATGATCATTACATCTTTAATCTATCATCACATATGTTTATATTTAAAAAACCCATGAAGATTAATGTATAACTTACTTGATTAAACTCCAAGCTTCTTCAAAATTACGTAAACCCTAACTCCAAAGCATCACACGATCATCAACTTTCTAGGGTGGATTAGGTTATGTTTTTAGTAACAAGATGAAGAAGACAAGGATCTTGAAGTAGCTAGTAATGAAAGATGATAGCAAAGATCAATGTGGTGAGGGTGAGAAGCGAGTGTTGTAGATTAGAGAACAAAGAAGAACGAAAATAAAGATGAAAATATTTGGCAAAAGTGAAAAACTAATGAAAGATGGTCTTGCAATTGACTGTAACGAGATTGAGGTGAGTGGCAAGTGGCTTGAAACTTGTGGTCCCTACTTAGTCCTTTTTAATAATTAGTCTATTTGTCTCCAATTTCTAATCCAAATTTCTATGACACTTGTCAAATAATCTTATTTTCACTTATTAATAATTTCTACTGCAATTATTCACTTATTAATACTACCATAAATTAATTGTCTTGCCATTTGACATTTTTCCTAGTCTAGAAGTACTCAAAATTTCAGAAATCTCCCAAATTTTCACCAAAAATTCTAAATCAATAATTATACTTACCAAATCAAAAACCAAGACATAAAACTTGCTATTCACATCATAATCACTTTAAAAATCATTTATACTCGGAAAATGTCAATTGAGTGCATGTACAGTCTTCATAATGTGTACAAAAATCAATATTCACGTGTGTGTATGCTAATATTATCCATGAGCATGAAATGCACTTCCTAATTTCTCAATGCTATTTCTCATATACATAAATCTAGGGTTCTAACCTTTAGCACAGGGAAATGGGATATTACAATATTGCACATGTTAGTGGGTTAGTCAGTAGATTCTTGTCTAATCCAAGAAAGGTTCAATAAAAAGTAGTGAAATGGGTTTTGAAATACTTGAGAGGTACTTGAAAATGGAGTTTGTGTTTTAGTGATGAGGACTCAATTCGAGAAGGTTATACAAATGCAAATATGGGTGGAAATTTTGATGGAAGAAATTCTACTTTAGGTTTTTTGTTCAAGTTTGCATGGGGAGCCATTTTATGACAATTAAAGCTACAAAAGTGTGTAGCTCTATCTATGACTGAAGTATAGAATGTAGCTATAGTGGAAGCTAGAAAGGAGATGCTTTGGTTGAAAAGATTCCTTCAAGAGTTCGATGTGAAGCAAAAAGACTACATAGTACTTTGTGATAGTCAACGTGCTATTGACTTGAGAAAAAACACTATATATCATTCCCGCACAAAGCAGACAGATGTCAGATATCATTGGCTGAGGTTTGTGATTGAGGAACTATAATTGATGTTGAAGAAGATTTAAATGTTGCTGACATGTTCGACAAAGGCAGCTCCCAGAAGTAAGTATGAGCTTTATAGTAAGCATATCGTGATGTCTTTCAAGTAACTATTGAAGCATAATATGTCTTCCCCATAATTGGGTTGGAAGGGAAGTTTGTTACATGTCCAGTCCTGTTTTGAGACTTTCAGTGATTGTAGACACCTTTATGGTTCATGGGAAAGATGAACAAGTGAAGATAGGATGGATAAATCCCTTTTGGGCAGATACATGACCATATCCTTAACATACACGATTGTATGGATCAACTGTGTATATCTTTGGAATTGTATGAACAATGACGACATAAACGGTCATGTACATGCTCGCGAAGATGACCATATAACTCTTTATAATTGTGTAAATCCGAGACTCAAGTGACGCTGAAATATACGCGGTCACTTACACGGTTGTGTATGTGACCATTTATGTTAGAGAAAACCTAATTCATAATATAAAAAGAGGAGAAGACTTAGTTTTGTTCATTGGAAGGCGCAAAAACACCAAAAAGGGAAAAGAAAACATAAAGAAAGCAAGTAGTTTCTAATTCTCATCCTTGTTTGATTGATTTTGAGATCGAGTTGTGAATTTGTTAATTTGAACATTAACTTTAATTTCAATCTTGAATCTTTGTAAGACTTCTTCTTGTTGTGGAGTGAAAGATCAAATTTTGTAGATCCTTCTTTGTAATTAGTAGATGTGCTTGTCAATTTGGTACGTAATTTTTCCCTCTATTTCATTGGATTTTTCACATAAATTTTTTTGTTCGTTTCTTTTTAAAGTTTTTATTTTTTTCATTGAAATTATCTAATTAAACTTGATTAGTGTGCTTTATTGCTACAATTAAGTTGACCCCATAAGAGAGTTGTGTTCTTTAGTTGTGTTTTTCTCTTGACTGGTAGCAATTTCAACGGAAATACTAATGATTTCAATCGGTGATGTTTAGCTTATTTACATGAAAGAGTTTAAGTTCATGCTGGAGAACATCTTCACGTCTATATTTTGCCTAGAAGTAGGGAATGGATTTTTGACATCTGTAAAGTCTTTTGGTGAGTGGCGTTATTGAAAGAAAAAAAAAAGAAAAAAAGAAAAACGAAGTAAAAACTACAATCCCAAATTGTACATACAAAGTAATTCCAACAGGCATCAATGTTTTGGGCTTAAAATAGGGTTAGATATTTAATTTTCGGCTTGAATTGCTCCACAAGACTAATGGATAAACTCCTGAACACAGCGTATGTTGGATAAACTCATACAGTTCAACTCCAATTCGTTGCAATAAAAGTATAGAAAAACAAGCTAGAAAATGAAAAATTAGTTGTTGGCGGCACCATAAACTATATAAAAGTACTATAACTACAATTAAGCTTGAAGAAAATGCACAAGTTATCAGCTAATTGACCAATGAAATCACAAATGTCATATCGACCTCACAATTGGGTCCATAAAAGCATTATGATGCCCTTATTTGTGAAAATAGTACATTCCAAATGTCCTTGGATAACATGAGCCAGGTGAAAAATCAATTGCCAGAAGGTGACCTGGTACCTCACCCTTGCATTTCCATTCAACTGACTAGAAAAAGCAATGGTCCTACAATGAGATTACTCGAATCGCAGAGAAACTTCCTGTAGAAAAACGACAACTAGGAAAAATCAAAGTCCACAGTATAGCGTAAGGAATTTTAACTGCACCTGTTTCAAGATGACTAGGTATTCCAAAGGTTTTTAGAAGTAAAATTTTTTTATAAAACTAAACACAGCTATCTCTATCAAAGGACATTATTTCAAGATCCTCTACTCTATCAACAGGACATTATTTCAAGATCCTCTACTTTTTATCCATATCTACAGTATGTACCAGTCACAGATACCATCCACAACTGTTGATGATGATCTGTATGTATTATCTTCAAAGAGTTATCTGTCAGAAACACAACGAAAGGTTAATTTAGGTATTTAATTTCTTCTCTTGGAGATCTAGAAAAGGGCCAGTGCCCGGTGATACAAGAGAAAAATCTTTTCCCAAACCCCAACCTTGTCCCACCTAAGTGAGAATTTAAACTCGGACCTTTGCGTCTCCTGAAGTGTTATCAAAATATGCAAGCACGCAACCAAGTTTTTGCCCTACTGTACTGGGTAAGAGTGTGCAAGGGGTGAGGGATTTATGCCTTTTTACACACTAAAAGTTTAATTACAAGGACGCTATTGGATTTCTTACTACATATCATTAGTAATATAACTGCTTATATCTTTAGCCTAAAACCTGTCAAAACCACAACCATATTGTGTCTCTAGGAAGCGAATGTAATGCATCTACCATCGTTAAATCATAAAGTATGCAGACCAAATTACCTATTCATTTAAAGAATAAGACTTACATAGTTTGAGTTATGTAGTTTTACTATGTGGATATTCTCCGTATTATAAAGCTGAAGGAGATGGGTGTTCAATCACATTTGGCAGCCAGCTTTTGAAGAAAGTGTGGGAGTCTGTATCTGCTGGGGACAGGGCTGCTAGAGGAGTTACAGTAATCTGGAACGGAAATGAGCAGTACATAAATCATGGGACACATTATTCAAGAGCTATTGTCCACAATTTAGTTTCAGAACATAAAACAAATACACGCACATATCCTTCTTGAAGAAATCTGTGATCTGTATCTTCTTGATCAACGTGTGCCCCCCTTACCTATTAGAAGGCCAAGAACATCTGAAACTTAAATACCTCAAAAAAGGGTAGACAAACACCAATCACAAAACAACACTTTTGAAGCTGGATGAAATGTCAAATGGTTCTTTCTTAATCATAATCAGCAGTTAAAGTCAATTATCTTTATTTACTCCTCCCGAGTTGGTGCTTGACCATATAGTTACAAAACAATTTAAATCAAAAAGTTATGTTGCATCAATTGTGTTTCTACCAACTCCTTTCCCTTGCATAAAAGATAGTTCTCACTGCACAAGACATTGTATTTGTGACACAGAGATCGACATCTGAGATCTTGAGCCTATTAAATTCCAGTTTCTCATTTGCTTCCCGAGCAGTTAACCCCCAGATATTTCTAACAGAATAAAATACAACAGGGAAAAAGAATAAGAGGAGATTAGGGGCAAAAGGCAGGTGAAAAGTAAATACTTGTGAGTCTCAAACATTTATTTATTTGAGAGAAGAAACACCGCTTTGTAGAAGATAATGCCGCACAACTTTTGAAAACATAAAGAAGTTTCAATGAAAGCACACATAGACAGTAAAGAAAGGGGCCCACTTCTCTCTTGAAGACAAGTTGTCCATGAGATAAATCTGAGGTATCAGTCTCTGATACCAGTGAATCTTCATCCATCGTCATTGTTGATAACATTTTTCCTCTTTGCACGGTAGAATTAACTTGCTTCCAACCCATTTTATATAGGTATTTGCCCTGCTTGGTCAACTTATACCCCTTTTGGGACGAACAAAAAGGTACAACAAAAGTTAATGCACACGCCAATAACCAGTAATCCCACGAGAAAGCAAGAAAATTCAGTAACAAGTAGTGTTATGATAAAACTTGAGATTACAGCACAGAATCATAATTATGACCTTAAACCTAAATTATAGATATATTGACAAGCAAGAAAATCGTCTTTACTTACCCAGCTTTATACATGCCACAGCAATTTTTAGCAAGATAATTTTATTAATAAGCCAGTCAGATTCCTTCTAGAATACACATAAAAGAGCAATAAATTGTGTACCAACAGGAAAATTTAGAACCATGGTTATTGAAAGAGGGCAATGATATTGTGCATGGAATAGTAAGCTTCATTTCTGTGAACCATAGTAGTCAAAATAGGGAAATCTAGGAAATCATCGAGTCTCCACAGCAAGTAGCAGTATCAAAATGTTATCTGAACAAATAAGGTAACATTCACATGGGAACAGCCTACTTGCAATTACCTTATGATTAGCAACATCTGTGGGCACATCTATATTCAAAAAGCAACCTGAAGGATAAGTTTGATCTTTTATCTGAGTCATTACTGCACTTATGATTGGTAGGCAAGCCTCAGCAGCCAGTGTGAAGTCCTGGGTGTTGCTCTTACCTCCAATCCTACATTTACCACAAGCTGTTATTTTACACATATGAAGCAATCATATGCCCCCTACAGGCTGCAAAACTAAGCTTACATACCAATCATATGATATAGAAAGCGAGGGTACATTATCGAAGAAGGCCTCTCGAGCACCAGCAACAGTGCCAGAGTAAACACTGCAATACAGTTATTGACTGATGAGCATAAACTCTGAAAATAGCTGAACCTAGAAAAAAATGTTGACAAGTTACTTATGAGGAAGAAGCAGTCACTGAAATGTTTTATTTTGAATTAATCTTGCACAATTGAATATTCATAATAGTGTATAGATAAGGAAAACAATTATATTCAGGAATCTTTGTCACTATATCAGCGTCAAATTAAAAGAAAATAGAATTCAGAATTACAATGCAATTGTTAAACATCTTCTACATGTTCAAGATACTGAAGAAATTTTTCCGTGGGCAAAACTACCACTTAAAGATAGGGGTTTAATATGAGGAAGCACACTCAGCAGAGGCAGCAAACATGTAGAAAGTGAAATTTGGAATAACCGGGAAGACCTAAAAGTGAACTACTACTAACATGTGATAGCCACAGTTGTTCCCCATGTTTATGCCACTGATAACCTGCTCAAAAAGAAAAAAAAAATTAAGCAACTTTATGCAGCAATTGTTATTTAACAGAACTTCATTAGACCTCTTCGTGTGCCAAGGATGTCTATAAGCAACCACATTTCAAAGTACTTAAACAGTAACAATAGCCAATTATCTTCTATTCTTGAAGCATCCATGTTAATGTCACTTAGTTAAGATGGGTCCGTGTTATGGAAAATGAGCAAGACAAAAGCATAACTTGGCAATAAAGAAGGGTTAATTATAAAAAAGACTCAACTTTGCTCAATTTTACAACTATAGCTTAAACTTTAAAAAGCGGCAAAAATGCTCAAACTTTCAATTGTTTTCAACTATAGCTTGAGTGCTTGACATTAGTCTCTACATTAAGTTTGCTAATGTGACTTATCATGTTTTCGAAAAACCTAACTATTAATACATACAAGTTATAATTAACACAACAAATAAAGATTAATGAAATAACGCCGTTTAATCACATAACTAAAATGACATCATTGTTTAAAAATGGAATCCTTAAATCAGTTTACACAACCCTAATGCCCTCACCATTCATTTTAAATTTGTTCTCCCGACCATCACTCTTTGTTTTCAGTTTTAAGTTTATTTTCCAAGCTACTCTCACATCGCAGTGCATTGTACCAGCAAGCTGTTCATTTTCAATTCGTTCTCTCGACAACCTCAATCCTTCTCGCATCGCAGCAAGCTCATTTTGCTCTTGCATCATAGTTAGTCATGTCGGGGCTACATAAACTGATTTAGGGATTTCATTTTTAACAACGATGTTGTTTTAGTTATGTGATTAAATGACGTCGTTTCATTAATCTTCACTTGCTATGTTAATTTTAGCTGACGTGTATTAATAATTAGAGTTTTTGGAACACGTGATAAGTCACCTTGGCAAACTTAACGAAGAGACTGTCATTGGGATAAAATTGAAAAAAATTAAAAATTTGAATATTTTATTGCCACTCTTTGAAGTTTCGGACTATAATTGCAAAATTAAGCAAAATTTGAGATTTTTTTGTAATTAACCCATAAACAAATGATGACATTAGTAAATGCTCTACTAATCAGAAAATCAACACATCCAAAGTTGTAGATAAAAATTGAAATCTACCAGGTCAGGAATTGAAGGAAAGAGAGCTTCTGAGATCCCTAAAGAAGTACAATCTGCTGGGGTTCCTGCAAAATTTCCGTCCAAACCTTACTTTTCTTTCAACCAGAAGAAAAAGTACAAAGTTAGAAGCATTTGTTGGTGCAAATTGGAGATGATGATTTCTAGGAACTCTCATACAACATCAATAGACTTACTTAGCTTTGGTAACAGGGCAGAAGAAGAAAAGAACGGTAAAGCAATGTTTGTTCACACAAAAATGCCATCTTGAACAATGTAAATTGCATGCTTTTGACAACAAATTACAGAGGACATTAACCTTTCAAAAGCATAGCCTTCACTGTACATGTTTAAGCCTTTACTAATTTGCATTTGTACCCTAGGTGTCTCAAGCTTTTATTAATCTGAAGAAACAACTCATTCGAAACGAACAATACCAGAAAAGAAAACAAAGTTTTCATATGAATCTTAAAAAATCATAAGATGTAAATAAAGAATTTAAAAAGATCATCATTAAGAAATAAAATAAATAAAGAGAAATGAAGAACCAGAAACAGCATAGGCTGTAGCTCCGTCAATATCAACTCGGCGAGCAGTAACAGGATGCCTCCAAGTAATACTGTGACTAACAGCTGACTTTTCTCTGAAAAGATCAATCAAAACACCTTCAAATTACTGAAACAGAACAGAAAGTCAGTTAGCCGTTAAAAATCATCAATCAGGAGAGAGGACTTACGAGTCAGGGGCGCAAACGAAGACGTGGAAGCGACGGAAAGAGACAAGGACATGAACGAGTGAACGCAATCCAGGAGCGTCGATGCCGTCGTCGTTTGTGACCATGACCGTAGACTTCTGATCGGAGTTGAAAACGTCGCCGTCCTGCATTTTCCCCGACAACAACAATAGTAATCGAGATACGGTTGGTGCGGGAGATGGACAAAGATTGCAGGCCTTTATTAAAATATAGCGTGAAGTTATAGTTTAAAAATGAATCCGATTCTTTAATAATGTAAATAATTGAGCTTTGCAGGAATACGAATATTCTTTATTTTCTATGTTCTCGAGAAAAATGTGAAATGGAATCGGAACTTCCTTAATTTGTTTTGTTTCTTTTATACTACTTAAAAGTGCAAACGTGTGGTTGCAAACTACTTTTTTTTTTTTGGATAAATAAAAGGAAATTTTCATTAATAAAGAATTGAAATACAAAACAAACAAAGAGATTCTTAGGGGAGTACCCTTATACACGTAAGGGTTGTTATATTACTAACTACTCGAGATGAAAGTTTGGAGGGCTCAGTAGGTTAAATATAGAAAGTTGAAACTTCAAGTTACACCTCCCAACAGTACAAGTTCGTGGATGCTTGCCATGGTTTTAGAGACGAGGATTGTGACTAATTTTTTCAAGAGTTAAATTGTCTATCAGTTCTTTCTTTCCAAATGGCTTCTACACACAAGATAACAATTGCAATGTCAGATCAACTTAGGGAAGAGTTCTTTGAGTGGATAGCCATTAAATAGCATTGGAAAATGTTTGAGCTTGAGCAGGCCAGGTATAGTGCAGTTTGATTGTTTCCCATATATAGTTGGTCATCTCACATATGAAAAATAAATAATCCCTAGTTTTTTCAGCTGCTCAACAAAAAGGACAAGATGTGTTAATGCTTAAATATTAAGGTGATTAGCGGTGTTGAGCCTATTACGAATTGCAAGCCACAGGAGAAAGAGATTTTAGGAGGAATTTTTTGTGTGCCAAATGATTGTATGCCACTCCATTACTAGTTACTTCATCCGTAGGATCTCTCTCGTGATTATATTTGAAAGGTGATAAGTAGGTCGATTATACTAGAGAAAACTGTCTTGATCGAGAGGATTGGGAGGATAATGGGGTTGCAAGTGACTAAGATTTGAAGGGAACTTCCAGCTGCTTCCAATGATGAAAGAGACTAGTTTAGTGCAGAGTGGGATGTTGACAAAGTTCAGTAGCATGCTTGAAGAATTAATGAGACCACCCTAACTAGATCAATTGTCGAACCATGCTG
The DNA here is from genome assembly GCA_025629805.1 of Erythroxylum baracoense. Lineage (NCBI taxonomy): Eukaryota > Viridiplantae > Streptophyta > Magnoliopsida > Malpighiales > Erythroxylaceae > Erythroxylum > Erythroxylum baracoense. The sequence goes on from JAOTAY010000190.1 coordinate 22,777,350, forward strand.
ATATTAGCTTCCCATTGCCAATAGAGCAAGAGATCTCATCTTTAACCAGATTTTTTATATGTAGTAGTTGGTTTAGAAAGTGAGAATTGGAAGGATTTTTTGCTAACTTCCCATATATTTTGCCCTTGAGAAAATAAAAGTAGATCTATCTGATCCATATCGAATTCCTGTCTTTAAGAATCTACCAAAATCTTTTCAGAATCAATGTTTGATTAGTGAGGTTAACCGAAGAAATACTCAGACCCCTTTCTTCTTTAGGATAGTAGATATTCGACCATTTGATTTTTACACCGCCCTTTACACCATTTGAAGAGTTCCATAAGAAGTCTTTGAAAATTCTTTCTATTGTCTTGGTGACACTTTTTGACAATATGATATGTGAGCTCCAATAAATATGTAAAGAGTTAAGAATTAATTTAATGAGCTGAAGTTTCCATGTCAAAGATAGGAATTTGTTCACCTAGGAGCTGATTCTTCATTTAATTTTCTTTATAAGAGGAGGGTATTTGAGGAAAGTGAGTCCTTTTGTTGAAACAGGCAAACCCAGATATAAAAGAGGTGGTGATTTCTCCTTCATCTTTGTTATTGTAGCAATATGTGAAGCCATATTAGAAGCACCTTTGAGAGGATGAATTGGCTTTTTATTGAGGTTTATATGCAATCCTAAAATAGCTTTGAATATGTGGAGAGTCTTCATATATTTGTTGATAGACTCCAAGTTTGCTTTGCAAAAAAGAAGTAAGTCATCTGCAAAAGATAGGTTCGTTAACTTGATTTTCTTACATTTCGAGTGGTGTTTGAATCTAGTATTGGAGTCCACTTCATGCTTGATTATAGAGTTAAGTACTTCTATGCACAAGATGAATGAAGTAAATCACACGTTAATATAGAATTCACGTACAATATATGAGATACATAAGAAGGGGGGTTGAATTGTGTATTCTTTTTATGAATATAAAAACTTTAATGTATCTTGTTAAGAACTTTTCCAACTGTTAAAAGAATAGCACAAAAGTTATACAAAAATAATTACGTAGTTAAATCGCAAATAACTTCTATATACTTATCTAAAAACAAAATAGATTAAAGTGAAAGGTTAGAAGATAGACGCTGCGATTTTTGTACTAGTTCATCCCAAACCATGGGCTACATCCAGTCCTCAGAGTTCGTCTAAGATTTCACTATATTTACAAGTATTCTTTCTTCCCTTCCAGAGCCTCTTCAAGTCTCTTACACAAATTCTTTCTGTTATCTTAGCCTCTCCAGGCTCTTGGCCTTTTCTTTCTCTCACTAAAAAAATATTGTGAGCTTTTTGTTACAGTAGAGTTTGCTCTCTAGTATCGTATTTTTTAATACAGAATTTTTCTTTTTAAGTAAACACTTGAAAGCTCAAAAGATCGTTTAATCTTCGACTACAACTAGTATATATAGCCTAAGTCTCTAACTGTTTCTTGATTCTTGATAACTGCTTTTTGATTCTTGTAGAACATGTTATTCAGTTGAGTTCTGTAACTAACTCCAACTAACTAACTGTCCGACGTACTAGTGTATCTTCATCTTTGTATCGTCTGTGTTTTCATCTTCTTCTGTATTTTTCACTTATTCTGTGTTTTCCGCTTCTTCTATGATTTCCACTTCTTCTCTGTTTTCCACTTCTTCTCTGTTTTCCACTTCTTCTGTGTTTTCCACTTCTTCTATGTTTTCTACTTCTTCTGTGTTTTCCACTTCTTTTATGTTTTGCACTTCTTCTGTGTTTTGCACTTCTTCTGTGTTTTCCCTTCTTCTGTGTTTTCCGCTTCTTCTGTATTTTTTACTTCTTCTGTGTTTTCATTTCTTCTGTGTTTTCCACTTCTTCTTTGTTTTGCACTTCTTCTGTGTTTTCCGCTTCTTCTGTATTTTCCACTTCTTCTGTGTTTTTCTACACACTTAACACCCTTATCAAAATAGTTCATTTATTTCTAATATTATTATTATTTGATTGTCACCAAAATTAATAATCATGAAGTCTTCTTGACTTAACAGGTACCGAAAGATATCACAGATTTCAAAGAAGTTCACTATATGTGCATTAGAATCTTCATTCGTTAGTCCATAGAATTGCACATTCTGTTGAAGCATGTTTAAGCGGGACGCTTTAATTTCGAAAGAGGCTACTTGTACAGGTGGCCTAGCTACTCTTTGATTAGCTGCATTGAACCTTAGTCTCATAAAATCCATAAGGGTTCTTTATTGACGTCTTTGGTTTGCTCTGTGGTCTAAATCTTGCTGAAATTCTTTAGCCATTATTGCTTTCACTGTTTGTTCTTCTTCCTCATGCCGAGCTTTCCTAATGGATTGGTCTAACTGAATGATATCTAATTCTAAGGTTTAATTTGTATGACTCAAACTTCTCGTGACTCTTGTGTTCATGCAAAACCACAATTTAGAAATAGAAAGAACTGAAAATAAAAAATAAAAACTAACTAATGACATAAATTTAAGAATTAAACTAATCGCCTCCTCGGTAACAACGCCAAAAACTTGATCAGGTGTTGATGTGTATATACTTTAATAATATCCTCAATAATCCGCAAGCGGACAGTTTGTTAGTGCAATACCTAAGGTGTCAATCCCACAAAGAGGGATAATCTAATCCTAAAATCTAAGGCCAAAATAAATTGCAGAAATTCAAAATATAACGAAACTAAAATGAGAATTTAATTCAATCAATCAATTCAAATTAAGAATCAAACACGAAATTATTAAATAGTCAGTAGTTACAACACACATATAAGAATCAACCTAAGGAAATTACTAAATGAGATAAAGGGAATTTTACCTATCTTGAACGCCAACCTAAGTCAAGTTATAACCATTAACTCTATATTATAAACCCTGATCAGATTATGGAAGTTGCAATCTCTCAATTAACAACCTATCAAAAACTCTAATTAGTTATGAAGTTGTCTTATAAACTATTGAAACCTGTGCAAGATCTCTCTTTGCACAATTTACTGATTTGATTTAATTCTTATTTTATTAAATCACCTAACTCTCGTTATCCTAATTTAATTATTTTCATTCTATTCACCCTCTCAGTTTATTATCAAATTATGCAATTGAAGAATTAAATCACAATAAATCCAATAAAACATAAACAATTAGATTTAATTAATTCAAAGATAAAACTCCGAAGGTGAGTTTAGAACATCCTCAACATTCAAAAATCCTATCATCAAACTGTTATTCCAATTATATACAATAATAAAACTGAAAATAAACAGGAAATACGATTTGAACGGATGATGGGAGGCAGCGACGATGGGAAACTCCTAATCTGTGAAGTGCGTCAAGTGAGCTTTTTCTTCACTTCTCTCTTCCTTCTTCTTTTTCTTAATCTCTCGATGAATTCTCTCCAGGGTTTCTCAAAAGTGACTAATGCAAAAGCTCCTCCTGCTTCTTCGTTTTATTATTTAAATATCCTTTGTGTTTTGAGCAGTCTTAGGGTTTTTTCCGGGTCTAAAAGGTCTGAAAAATCTTTTAAAACTTGACGTTTTCGAGTGTTTGTACATTTACTCGACGCAGGTCACGATCGTGGGCCACATCTGAGCCTTCTGTTACAATTGTGGCATGCAAGCCACGATCATGGCATAACATGTTTCTATCCGAATGTCTCCAAAACTTCTCCGTTCTTTTGTGTTGACCCTAAAACATTAACAAACACATCAAGGTATCTCAAAAATATAATATTTAAGCTCAAATACTTGTATTAACTTGTCAAACCCTTAAAACATAAATAATTAACAAACTAGCACAATTATAACCTAAACACATACCAAATGATTGAATTAATAGCTAAACAAATATCAAACTAAGCCCTAAAACATGATGCAATTTACACTTATCACTTACTACAACTCTTGTTTTGGAAGTTACACAAAGTATAATACCCTAGTGATTTCACCCTCACTGTCTAATTTCTTTTTCATTTTTTTCATGCATAACAAGCGTTCGACATATTTGTTACTCCTAGAAAAGAATACAATTTTGATCTTCTCTAGTTCCTAGGTAGTACTGGCATTATTAAGTACAATATCAAGGTTACTAAAGGCGTCTTGATTTGTAAGATGATATCATGCCATATTGATCTTGAAAAACCCATCCTAAAAGAATTTTATTTATTATTTCTCCTCGTTTCCAACTAATAAACTTAGTCATAGCTAAAATCTACTCAGAGCACTAATCAAATTCAACAGTCGCAAATATTGGGGGATCAAGGGTTTTGGATTTTATAAAATTGATTTGTAATTAACTTCTATTCATGTGAACTTGTCCATAATTGTCTTTTACCTAGTGTTGTCCTGAGAAACAAAACACATCCCCACCATACTTTCTTGAAGTTAATTGTTTACTTAAGTATTAACTATTAGGCCTAGGTCTCTATACTTATTCCATGGCTACATTGCAAGAGGATTAGGTGGTGAACAAGTGAGAAGGTGGCAGGAAGCATTTAAAAACCCGTGTTTATCTTGATTTTTGCAAGTTCGCCTGTCACCTTTGTGTATAAGCACGATCGTGCACTGCTATGAAAGAGGGGTTCTATCATAATCCTGCACTGAAAGAGGGGTTCTGTCATGAATGTGCTAGTGCACGATTGTGCACCTTTGTGAAAGAGGGGTTTTGTCACGATCGTGCACCCCGAGTGAAAGGTTTTGTCACTCAACTTGTAAAAATCATATCTCTCAATTATAATATCTAAAAATTACAAACTTTATACCATTGGAAAGCTAAGAGGATAAGATACAACTTTTAAGAAGAACAACTTTGTCTGATTCAGCCTAAATTAATACAATTTAATCATTGAAATTAGGACATAAATTTTGCCAAGGATAGCGTGGCAGCCTCTGCCAGCACTCGTGATGTTATCGTCTAAAGGCCATAACACTTACGTCCAAAGTCCTAAAATTACATGCAATATACTGTTGGAAAGCTAAGAGGATGAGATACAACATTCTTGAAGTCAACTTTGTCCAATTCTGCCTAAATTAATACATTTTATTCGTGGAAGTTAGAGCCACTAACTCTGTCCAAGGTAATGCTACAACTGAGTCCCCTTTTTCTTCTTTCACCTATTATGAGCTTTTCACATATTCCAAAAAGACCTGAATCCAACAAGCACTAATTGTACATACATGAATCCCAACATAACAATTTATTTTAAATCTATCCAGGGCCATTTAACAATATACTATTTCTATTTCCCAACAATAATTAATGACCTAACAAAGAAGATAGTTTTTGAACATGTACAAAGGAAACTTCTTCGACTCTTACTTCCATTACTAAATCAAAACAGAGTTTGTACATAGCTTTAGTTATATATCAAGGTCTCCTTAATAGCATAATATAAAATATAAATGGATGTTCATGCTTGATAAGCTTATAAAGCTACCAAAATATAGTCGAACTAATTTAGTTACAAAAGGTAGATATCTTGGAGTTTGCCAAAGCTTGCAAGGATCAATTATCTTCTCGTTCTACACTTTAGGAGTGGGATAAAAATAGGTTGAGCTGTGAAGCTTAGTGGCTAATATGTTTATAACCATTGGTAATGAGCCACACACAATCAAGCATATATATATATATCTCATTTTAATCTCGCAATTAAATTATCCACATTTCTAGTTCAAAGAACTTATAGTAAAAAAATTCACATAATCATATCATGTATATTTAACCATGAACATAACACTCAATCGTGTATCACGCCCAACAATCAAAATGAAATGCACAAACATAATAGCTAGAGAGAGTCCCATATATATATATATATATCATTTTAATCTGGTAATTAAATTATCCACTTTTTTAGTTCAAAGAACTTATAGTAACAAAATTCACATAATCATATCATGTATATTTAACCATCAACATAACACTCAATCATGTATCATGCTCAACAATCAAAATGAAATGCACAAACATAATCGCTTGAGAGAGTCCCATGGAGTGAAATGTAGAAACTGAAGTTTATACCATGAACTAAATGAGTCGATTTCTTAAGAGCTCATGTGCCATAAACAGGCAGTCGGGAGAAAGCTTTAAGTCAACATGCACCTGACAAATGAACCGGTATCTCTCTTGTCCAAACACAAGCAAGTTTCGATGCTTAATTCATTTCATCACATGTTCATACTTTCATGTTTCTTATGTTTTTTTCCTCTTTCCATTAATACAAAATGCCATAACATGATTCAAGGCATAACATGATAATAAATTATAGTGCATTTTCCACAATTGCAATAATTCAAAGTTAAGCAATTAAGCATGCAAGCAAACAAGAAATCAGCCCATCATCACAATAACTATAAACATATTATCCACCTAATTTATTGTAAATCCAAACTCAAGTTTGCCTTTCGTCTTGCTCTTGCCTTAGAATGCCTTGGTTTCCTTCAAACAAACCAAATTTCATTCAAACAAATATACAAATAGAAAATTCATAAAGCTTTAATAATAAAAAACATTGAACTTAGACTTAGTCTAACCATGGTTTATCTAGGCTAGAATAACTAAGATCTAGTTGAAAATCTATGAAAATCAAAATGAGTTTCTTGGTCCTCTCCTTTCTCCCTTTATTTCCAGTACAAGAAACTCATTTTCTTTAGTTCCTTTTTCTACCAAAGCAAAAAGAAAAGATAAGGTTACCCAAAGCTCAGTGGAATCCTCTTCCTTCTTCTTTCTCCTTTTTCTTTCCTTCCTTCTTCTTTTTTCTAGTTAGTCTTCTCCTTCTCTTCTTAGAAGACCGTTCGTAGCCACTGCTCGTTCAATCATTGACGTTGATGGGGGGGTGAACTCACTCTGAGGGTAAGAAAGCAGCAATTAACCTTCAAGGTGTCAAAGAAAGACTATTGTTCTCCTTTACCTCCAACAAATATCAAGGAAATTGAATCTCAAGGAGAATGGGAAGATATTGAGGATCTTAGGAATGCATTCAGAAAGAAACGATCGCATAGAAGAAGGTGAAGGAAGGAAAATCACAAGGTCTATGGAGTCCATAGCATGGTAGCTCATGTGCAAATTATGAGATCAGTGACTATGCTACCATTGCAGTAATCATTTAAACCAATGTGAGCAAAAGGAGAGCATCGAGCTACAGATGTTAAAAGAAGCATTGTATGGGAGTTAACCCATGGAAATTAATTTCCTTTGATTGTTTTTTTTAGAAGTTTGAATTTCATAGTTAGGATTATTTTGTTTCCAAATAAATCGGTATGGCATAGGACTTCGATATAACTTTGATGATTGATGAAGTACACAAAGAGAGGTGAAAGGGCCAGAAAGAGTTAAGAAATAACTTTGGAAAATGAAGAAGAAAAAAAGAAAAAAATTAAAAAATGTTGAAAAATTGTAGTCCATGATCATTGCCTGTGGCATGGCAAAATGGAGACACGTTTTTTTAAAGTAAAATTTTACCATTTTATCCTCCAACCACCTTTATATTCATTTCTAGCTTTAGTTTTTCACTCACTTTCATTTTCACTTTATCTCTCTTGACTTAAAACCTCTAAACACTCTCACCTCTCTCTACCAAATTTCAAAATTCCAAATTTCTTCCAAATTCTACCTACTCATAAACTAGCATGTTTCGCATTAAGTAATCAGCCAGGTTTGATCAATCATTGGGACAAAATTAAGTCTTATAACAAGAGAGAAGGAATAGAGAGGCAAACTTCGGAGCACCCTCCCAGATCTACACAAAGGAGGAAGGTATTCGTTTTTAGTCCTTAAATGCTAAACAAATTGTAGTCCCTAAATATTTTGATTTTGAAATGCTTGATAGGTTATAACTGCACGATAGGATAGAGAACTTAGGTAAAAGAATGTAGTGGGCCAAATTCATACATTTCCAATTTCCTCTACCAGGAGCTCACTTTGGAATTCTTTACTTCCCTTTTCTATGAACCTAGGAACCCCAAAGAAATATGGTTTAGGTTACGGGGACAAGCTTACGAACTGAACATAGAAATTATGTGCAATATGTGTGGGTTCCCTGAGTCTTCCATTATTGATAAGCACAATGATTTTTATGCTTCTCGCTATTGGAAAGAGCTCACTAGGTTAGAGAAATTTGATGCTAAAAATGCCTACAACAACATAATAAGGACCCATGAGCACTTGCTGCTGCACAAATTCATATGTTAACTAGTTTTTGATAAATCAAAAACCAACAAGTGTTCAATAAAGGAACTCTTTATGTTGTGGTACATGGATCACAACATTCCAGTGTGCACCTCCACACATGTATTGAATGCTATTGTTGCGACTCTGAATAAAAGGAGCAACTATTTAGGTATAGGGCACCTAGTTTCTACCATTGCTGAATATTATGGCATGGACTATAGTTGGTTAACTATCCATCTTCCAGACTTCCTAAATCATCACCATTTATGGCAGAATAAAATCCTTAAGTCCCATAACATGGAACTTCGGGATATCAGTCAAAAGACGCATGTTAAGATTAGGGCTAGACAGTCAAGTTTGAGTATAGCGCCGCCTCAGTAGGAAGAAGAGGACTCAACTGGTGAAGAGTCTGAGGAGGAAGAAGAAGCAGAAGAACTAGGCTTGAAGAAAGTACTAAATACAATCTCTGCAAACAATAAGGTAATCACTGATACACTTGTGGAGAACTCCAGAATGATGAGGAAGATGGCCCAAACTCAACAACATTAGAGCCAGGATATACGTTGTATCCATCGTTATTTCGAGGCTCAGGGTGTTCAAGTTCCACCTCTAACACCATTCCCGCCTCCATCTCCATAAGATTTTGTCTAATCCTCTTTCTTTTCAAATTTAGTCTACATTTTGTACTTTTGGTTTACTTTAAGTTATGTTTCTTCTTTCCTTATGTGTTTATTTGTTCCCTTCTCACATTGAGAATAATGTGTTGTTCAAGTGTAGGGAGGGTTATATGTTTTGCTTTTAATGTGATTTTACATATTTTATAATAGTTGTTAGGTTGCATTTTGTGAATTGTGTGAATGTGTCAATGGCGTAGACGGATTGGAATTGATTTAATTTTTAACACAGTTTATTAGGTTATAAAAAATCATTAGCTCATAAAATTAGACGGGGTCCTTGGATAAATATGCAACTTAATTAGGATTTAGTGTAAGTTTATCAGCCTTTAAATTTTCACATTCATAATTTGTGGCCTTTTAATATAAGTAATTTTACTGTTATTTTTCATGGAAACAAGCAGCTAAAACAACAAGGTAGGCAAAAAAATAAAAATAAATTTGTATGTGTTGCTAAATAAATAACTATTCCGCTAGCCTTCTAATTATGAATAGAGCTAGTAGCTAGTTAAGAATGTGATATAGATGAGTAACCAGATCGACATACATCGTAAATGTATGCCTCCATGTCAAAAAGCTATAATGACATTTCAACCAAGCAGTTTAATAAAAATGACTTAGTTGAGTAATTAGATCAATATTCATCACCAATGTTTGCCTCTGAGTAAAAGACTAAGTCCTTGATTAAAATAAAAAATTTCTTTATAAAAATTACCGAACTTCTAATAGCTTGACTTTTCATGAAAACATATTTAGGAGTAGTTATAGAGTCTGAATGAATAAAGAATTATTAATATGTGTGTGCAATTGAAAAGGGTAAATAAATTAGCACTTAGATCTGGATTAAATTGTATATTTAGTTCAAAGTCCCTTGACATAAATTTTGCACGTTAATGATTTGATATAACTTGAATGATTGTGTTTAAGTTTAAATTTATTTAATGAAGTTGAAGCCATTGCCTCATTACTGCATTGTGTGTTGTGTGTTCATTATATGTTTTTTCTTTTGTTTGCTTGAGGACAACCAAACGTTTAAGTGTGGGGATGTTGATGAGTGTGAATTGCATCATATTTTAGGGATTAGTTTGTTATATATTAAGTGTTAATTTGAGTGTTTAGTATGTGTTTAGGTTATAATTGTGTTAGTTTTTGTATTTAAGTGTTTTTATGGGTTAGTACAAGTCATTGAGCTTAAATATTATGTTTTTAAGGTACCTTGATGTGATTGTTAGTGCTTTAGGGTCAACGTCAAAGAACGGAGAAGTTTTAAAGACACTCAGTCCTAAAAAATGGCCCACAATCATGGCACAATAGGTCACGATGGTGACAGAAGCATTAGAGCTAGCCATGATCCTAGTAAAAGTCTTAGATACTGCCCACGATCGTGGTCGGATTGCCATGATTGTGACATAAGAGTTGGATGATGCCCATGATCGTGGCATACAGAGCCACGACATGGCTTGCATTGGGCAGACACACAAATAAGTGAAAAAACTAAGTTTTGAGGGACTTTTCGAAGCTTTTCGACCCTAGAAAAACCCTAGGGCTGCTTAGAACAAAAAAGTATTTAAAGAACAAGACAAAGGATGTAACAGCCCAGACCACCCGCTTGCAGATATTGTCCGCTTTGAGCCTCGGCCTCTCGGGCCTCGCGCTCTCA
>JAOTAY010000190.1:22792969-22804399 GCA_025629805.1 Erythroxylum baracoense
ATTGATTGAACTATATAAATACTTGTGTTTTTACTTCATTTCTTTCTTCTTATATTACTTTTATTTTTGCAATGATTAGAGCTAGATTAATTAGTATCTTGGTATTAGACCTAAGATTTTGCCATTAAGATGTCTCTTCACATGTGTGATATTAAGAAATTTAGTAGATAAAATAAGTTCAAATTATGAAAGGTAAAGAAGAGTGCATTTTTATTTAATAGGATACATAATAGTGTTGGAAGGAGAAGAAAACTACTATAGAATTTGGGGGCATCAGAAAAGGAAGAGATTATGTCAAAGTGTAAGAAGTAAAACTGTTGAGTTTAAGAGACAAGATCTTAAAAGAAGTAGTTGATGGAATAATCACTACTTTATTATAAAAACAACTCAAAAGTAATTACAACAACAACAATAACCTAGTAAGAATCCTTAAGATGCATGGTCTAAAGAGGTCTAGAAGTACAGTAGCCTTCCTTCCAACTAATAAATAGGTTGTTTCAAATTCGAAAGTAAGTATTATCAGAAATTATTTACCAATTGCTTAAATACTATGAGAGTAAATATTAAAAGAAATCATTTACAAACCTTTTATATCAAAAGCAACATTTCCATACCTTAAAGATGACAAAAACTAAATAGGCAAAAGATCACATTGATAGTTTTAATTGGATCATCTTGGATTGATGAGGTTTGAAGGTTAAATTCAGAATGAGGATTGTTCCATAATCCTTTTTTTTTTCCTTGCCTAAATCATATGAAATTTTTATTGGTATTATGATGTATGGGAGATAGATTATTAATAACGTGAAGGATGTCTTACAATCTAAAAATTAAAGAAAAAATTCTGTAATTATTATAAAGTTGGATCATATTTAGGTCTATTTATGAATAGAAGAAGGAACAAGGAATGAAGTTTGAAAACAAAAATAAGTCATAATCTAAATCAAAAGATAAAGCTAATTGATAATTTAATTGTAAAGAAAAAGGTCACTTTAAAAGGTACTATCTATGGTAGGAGAAGGATAACAAGAAAAGGAAATAAATGTAAAAGTAAATATTGATATAGTCTAGGAGAGCTCTGATGAAGAGGATGGAAAAGACAGTAATATTTGGCTATGAGTAATTCTGATCCTACAAATTGGTAGGTAATCAACTTTGATATAGTTTATAATATAACTTTCAATTTGGATTGATTATATTCTTTCAAAGAATAGAATATTATTGTTACGTTGTGTGATAATAAAGAACATGCAACAATTAGTGTTAGATTAATTAATATCATAATAATTGGTATTAGGCCTAAGATTTTGCTATTAAGATGTCCCTCAACATGTATGATATTAAGAAATTTAATGGATCAAATGATTTCAATCTATGAAAGGTAAAGATGAGTGCATTTCTAATTTGTAGGATTCATAGTAGCGATCAAATGTGAAGAAAAATTGTTGAATACTTTTGGGGCATTGGATAAGGAATGGATTATTTCAAAGGTGTATAAAGTAAAAATGTTAAGTTGAGGAGACAAGATCCTAAGAGGGGTAGTTGATGAAATAACCACTAGTTTGTTATAGAAATAATTCCAGAGTAAAAATAACAAAAACAACTCAGTATGAATCCCGATAAGATGCAGGGTCTGGGAAGGTCCAAAAGTACAACAACCTTACCTCTTTCTACAAAAGAGACTATTTCAAACTCGAAAGTAAGTATCAGAAGAAATTATTTACAAATTGTTTAAACAACTTGAAAAAAGGTATTAGAAGAAATCATTTATAAATAGTTGGTATCAAAAGTAGTGTTTTTATACTTTCAATATGACAAAAAATAAACCAAAAAAATATCACATTGATAATTTTAATTGAGTCATCTTAGATTTACAAGTTTTGAAGGTTAAAATTAAGAATGAGGATTAAACCATAATTGTTTTTATTCCTTGCCTAATTTATACAAAAAATTTATTACTATAAGTTGTATAAGAGAGAGCTTATTTCTATCAATAATCTGAAGTTTGTCTTACAGTTTAAAAACTAAAAAAATAATCTTTAGTTGTTATGAAGTTGGATCACGTTTGGGTCTAGTTATCAAAAGATGAAGCAACAAGGAAAGAAATTATGGAACAAGAATAAGCCACAATCCAATAAAAAGATAAAGTTATTTATTACTTTAATTGTAAAGAAAAAGGTAACTTTAAAAGGGACTATTTATATTAAGAGAAAAAAGAGAAAAGGAAACAAATGTAAAAGTAAGTGTTGTTATAATCTAGGAGAGCTCTATGAATAGGATAGAAGTGACAGTAATATTTTGACTATAAGTAGTTCTAATCCTACAAATTACTCAGTAATCGACATTGGCATGGTTTTTAATATAAATTTTAATAACGATTGGTTATATTCTTTTAAGGAATAAAATGGTATTATCTGATTGTATGATGATAGAGAGCATGTTGTTAAAGCCAATAGTTTAGTGTAAATCAAAATGCATGATGGAGTTGTTAGAACTTTGGATGCTTAATATATTCGTAAATTTCAAAACAAATATTATTTTTTAAGTATTCTTAATAGTCAAAGGTATAAGTTTTCTAGTAATAATGACCAACTTAAGGTGATAAAGGATCGGTTCACTATGATGAAAGGAAAATCATAACATGACATCTATATCTTAATGGAAAAGAAATTAATGAGATCAATGACTATGTCTCAATCTTCAGGATAAAATGAAGATAGTGCTATACAATGATATATATGGCTGAGCCATCTTAGTGATTGAGAGATGAGATAACTTTATAAAGGGAGTTTATTGTAGGATGATAAACACGTGAATTGAGACTTTTATAAGTTTTATGTTTTTGGTTAAAAATATAGGATAACTTTCAAAGATATAGTATTTGGGAACGAAATATATTGAGAACAATATATGGAAAGGATGTGTCTTGAGTCAATAGTGGACAATACTAGCCTAAAAGTGCTACTATGACAGCTTGAAACATAAATTAAAGGAGCCAAAAATTTAGTGTAGGAGATAAAATAATGTCCGAAAGAAAGCATCAACACGATATAGTCAAGGATAGAGCGAGATAGATCATTATGCAACCCTTAATATATAATTGAAAAGAGTAGGTCACATATACTCTTTATCATCAGTGATGGGGATGCAATTGTCTTTTAAGAGACTAAGAAAAGTCATAAGAAAGATAGATTGATGATGCTATAGTGATGGATGTGAGGCTTCACAAGATCAAAAATTAATAACATCTTGTTAGATCTTATTAAAAAAAGTTCATATTTTAGAGGATGCAACTAATATGATGATAAAGTCATTGCATGTACAAAACTTCAACCATTTCTTGAACTTGGTGAATGCTTATATATTTTGAAGCCCTTAACGAAAAGGATTACATAATGATTTTTAGTTAAAGTTGGAGAATCCAAATCAAGAGGATAATTATGAGATATATCTTGAATTTTTGGTGAATAGTGACCAAACAGGGATATATGATAGGAACTAGTCTCATACTAGCTCGAGAAACTTCTAAGTTAGAAGCAAATTAGCACTGCTGCAAGTGTGAGATAGGCATCAAAATCGTGATATGATTTTTGAGGATAGATGGAAATAGAATTTCAATATCATTAGACATATGTAGAAATAGAGTTTTAGTGAACTTAGACTTATGTGGAAATAAAGTTTATGTGCTTAAATTTATGATATGTAAACCTAAGTTATAAATACCTCGATAAAAATTTTACATGAAAGAATATTTAGAGGATCGAAATTAACCTTCTCGTAGAAATAAAAGAAATCTATCTCTTTACCCATAGACTTAGGTTGCATAATTAGCCGAACCACATAAACTTTAGTGTTTTTGTTTCGTAGATTTTCTTTCGATATTAATTTTATTTGTGCAATAAATGGTACCAAAGTAATTAGTATCACAATAATTAATATAATAATTATTAGTTCAACCTTGTACTTGATATCAAATTCAAATACATACATACATACATACATATATATATATATATATATATTAGCTCAAGTTTTGTTATTAAAGATTTTGATGATAACTATATAATATTTCAAAATTTAAATAGGAGTTATTTCTTTTTATTGGTAATGACAGAATTCTTAAAAGGAAATAAAATTGTAGGAAAAATGCCTTCTTCTTGCAGGAACCTTTTTTTAATGAACTTAACTTATTAAAAATGATTCCACCACATCTAAAAGGATCTTACTAATTCAAACAATTAGCTCTGAAATTTTTAGAAAGCTTTTCTCTTAATCTCTAAATATTGGAAGATTCTCGCAAAGATGATATCGAAGATTTGTTAGATACAAAGTCAACTCATAATTAAAATGAAGCACAACTAGTTGAAGAAAATGTCTACTTAAGGAAGAGCTATTTCATTTGCGAATAATAGACAGATTTGCGAAATACTTCAGTAGCATTAATATTATTGAAAGTTATATCTATATCAAACTCCTTATACCTTAGAAAGCGAAAACACTCTATTAAGAGAGATTACTTAATCCTTTTATATAATTTTTATTGAGAGATTATATAAGCTTGTTAAACACTATGAAAGTGGAAGGTTGAAGAACCTTGAAAAATATGTACTTGTGAGCTTAGAGAGGCTCATTAAATTTACTACTTAGAGCTTTATGGTGAAATACTTAAGTAGAATACTTGGGGATTAGACGTAGGCGTTGTTATAAGCCAAACTAGTATAAATTGACTATGTCATTCTCTCTCTCTCTTAACTTTTAAATTTTTACACTACAGTGTGTATGTTTAATTTATAAGAGGCTCCTTCACTTTTGGAATAGGCTCTTTCTATTTTAATATTTCAAGATGTTTCTTTCGTTAACAAGCTCCTTTCATTTTTAAAAGTTAACAGGCTCCTTTCGTTTTTAAACGTTAACAAGCTTCTTTCATTTTCAATGTTAACATGCTCCTTTCATTTTTAAACGTTAACAAGCTCCTTTCATTTTTAAAGTGTTAATAGGCTCCTTTTGTTTTTAAACGTTAATACGCTCCTTTTGTTTTAAGCTTTAACAAGCTCCTTCTAATTATAGATTTTTCTATTGAAATTTAGTAAGTTCTTATCGTTTGCATGAATTGATAGTAACCTCCAAATTTTTTAAGTCACATACAATTCACCCCGCTCTTGCATGTGTTTGCTTTATCATTTAGTATTAGAGCGAGGTTTCACATTTATTGTGTTTTATTGCATATGATAGATCATAGAAAACGATTTGAGAAGCCTTAAAGTACAATCCATTTCAAAGCCTCCCTATTTCAATGGAAACAAATATTCCTATTAGAAAGAGAGAATGACTATTTATCTTCAATATGTAGATATCAAAATCTGGCAAGCTATCAAAGTTGTAACCACAACTCCTGCTACTGACGACGTAAAATTGTGGATTGATGCTGATAGAAGAAATTCATAGCTGAATGGAAAAGGAAGACATTATTTGTTTTGTGCACTATCTCCAAAAGAGTATGAAAAGATATCTTACTGTTCTACGACAAAGGAAATATGGGACAAACTTCAAGTTACTTTTAAAGGGACAAATGAGGTAAAGAAACATATAATCAGTCTTTTAGTGCATCAATACGAAACTATTTGCATGAAACAGGGAGAGACTATAGATGAATTCTTCAGATTCTTTAACAACATCATCACAGCCTTAAAGAACTTAGGAAAGGTGTATCCCAATGATGAGCTTATAATAAAGATTCTAAGGTCACTGCGAAAGTAATGGAGACCTAAAGTGACAGCTCTAGAAACTATAAAGGATCTCAACACTATTTCACTCGACTAGTTAAGAGGAAACTTGATGATCTATGAAGCCAAGTTTAGGTGAGATGAAGGGCCTTCATACAGAAGAGGAATGGAACTAAAAGCAATTGATGAATCAAATCCATCAAACAGTGATGAAAGTGACACTGAGTTTCAAATAGATGGAGATGACAAACTCAATTTCATGGTAATAAAATATGCTCGCTTTTACTAAAAAAAAGCTAATAAAGGAAAAAGAAGGAAATAAGAAAATTGGAAATAACATATTTATATCTAAAGGCAATAGCAGCAGTAGCAATACACAAAACAATCAAATCATATGCTATCACTATAAGAAACCTGGACACTCAAGACAAGAATATCCTCTTCTTCAAAAGCAAAAAACAGAGAACATAAAACCCAAAAATTAAGTTATAACTGCAGCTTGGTAAACTTTAAAGAAGAAGAGCATGAAGAAATTAGCAATGTTTGTTTTATGGCCGACTTAGGAGACGATGAAGCATATTATTCTGACTTTGATATTGAAATAGATAAATTAAGAGATTTATATCATGAACTGTATGATTAGTATAAAAAATTAACAGCACAGTATTTCAAAAAGGTTGAGAAGTCCAAGAATATTGGTGCTTCCTTAACGAATTAGATCAAATCATTAGAATCTGAGAATAAGAATTTGTTATCTAAATTTATGTCTCTTGAAAATGACAACAAGCAATAAGTCTTTGAAAATAAATTCTAGGAACAAATGATAAGTTAGTTAGAAAATGCATTGCTTGAGAATGATTCCAATAAGGTAAAATAATAAGAAGAAAAAGTAGCTGCCCTAGGACTTGAGATCGAGAAATTGGCTGGAAAAATCATTTCTCTAGAAAAACATTTTGCAAATTTTGTTGATGGAAAGAACTATGTTTTTGGTAAGGCTAGAATACGATACAATGGAAATAATAATATTAGACCATATAAGAATTTCTTTGTTAAATCTAACAGCAGCCATAGTCAAAATAGCAGGAACATGACAAATAGCAAAAATTACAGTAATTCTCATTCATCTATTTTATACAATTACTGTGGTAGACATGGTCATATTAGCCATTCCTGTAATATCCTAGTTCGATTATTGTACTGTGTAATGTGTTGTATGTGCATTTTATAGAGTATGCTCTATTTATGGTATACTAGGGTAATTTAAGTGTTTAAAAGTATTATTAAGGTTATAATAGAGATCGCAGATAGACCAAAGATGTATCTAGACTCAACAGAAAATTTTGTAAAAATTTTTCAAAAGCTCCAAAATGTGCTTTGAGGATTTAAACGACACTTTTGAATGAAATCCAGATGATTTTGGTGAATATTATTTCTCAATGAATAGTGAATCTAGATTAATAGTATTTTCACTTGAATAGTGATTTTGGGGACCCAACCCTAAAAACTTGAAAAATACTCGAAATAGGTATTAGAGTCTAATGATACTGAAATAGATCAAAATTAAGCCCAATTGGAAGAATTTTGAGAGTTTTAAAAGTGTAAGATTAAAATGTCCTTTTTGAAAAATAATAGGTGTTGATGATTTTAAAGCCATTCAAAATTTTTGAAAGCATCTAATCAACAAGTATTGACCCTAATTAGAGTATTTCATGGTCAGTTTGGTGATAGTTGTGAAATTTTTTGGGATTTAATTTGGTTAGTTGGTGAACTAAATGCATTAAAGGGCTATTTGATCTTTTTATATTCATTAAAGGGCAATTTGGTATTTTTACAAGAAGTTAGTGGATTGATGAGTCATTAGGAGAGAACCAATTAAATGGTGACAAGTGTCGTGGGTAAAAGTGTAAATATGAGACATTTTGGTAGAGTTGTAATTATAAGATGTTATTAAGGATGAAGGTGTAATTATAATGGAAATGTGGAGCAAACTTGTAATTAAGCAAGGACTTCATCTTCTTTAAACGTTGGTGGCTGGCCACTGATGAGAGAAACCTAAAGAAAGAGAGCAAAAATAAAATAAAAGAGAAAGAAGAAGAGAGAGCTACGGATAAGCCAAAGTGAAGTGATCCAAACCATTTTCCATGCTCTTCTACCTCCAGTCAAGCATCCAATAAAGTCCCGTAGTCATTCAAGTGAAGAAGCATAAGAAAATGGGTTGGTAAGCTTTCTAATCTTGTTGAAAATTTTGATTTGTTAGGTTATAGGTTAGATTTGGTTTTGATGGTGTGATTTACACCCTTTTGATGTAATATCAAGGTTTTATTGTATTAGAAGCAATTAGGAGAAGAAAATCACGTGAATCAAGTGTATGGAACCTTGGTCAAACTTGGTTAAAGGTGAGATCTATTAGCTAAAGTGTCTTATGTTGTTATTTGATGATTTACGAGTAATGAATGACATTAGGAAGTTAGTATAACGATGAAAGAATGAAAGAAAAACTATGGAAATGATTAGATGAGTTTTTGACCAAGGTTAAGGTTTTCAATTTGTTATGATCCAAAATTCTACTTTGATGTTTTATGATGGTCATAGCATTATTTTGATGCTAATGAAATAAAGAAATGAAAATGAATTGATCTGGAATTGGTTTTGGTTGAAATTCGGCCTAGAGAGCCTGATTTTGTAAAAACATTGTTAATGGCATTTTATGGCTTAAATTTGTGTACTAAAATTACATGGAAATGAATTTAGATTGAGTTTTAAGTGTTAGAAATAAAATGGAAATAAAATGGAAGAGTTTAATGTATAATATGTTAAGTTTAGCCCTAAAGAAGTTTTTGGTATAAAAGCATGGTTATGATGTGATAACCATGTGAATGTGATTAAGGATGGTCATTAAGTGTATTTGTGGTATTAGAATTATTAAATGAAGTGTTATGTTATTATTTGGAGAAAAATTAAATATATGGAGTGTATATGAAAAGTAATGAAGTTGACATGGTTTATGGTATATTTGATTGGAAAATGTATTAAGGAGTTAAATATATTCGTATTAGGTTTTTGGATCAGAAAACGAAGACAACTGAAGGGTTTCAAAGTGGTGAAAAGTATACTAGTAAGTAGTGAATGTATTTTAATTGCTTTGTATGACTAAATTCTTTCCAAAAGAATTGATGAAATGTAAGCATTCTTTAAATTGATTTCATGCAAATGGTTTCTATTTATGAAGACTAGCAAGTTGTCAGTGTACTTTAAATTGAATTTATGCAAATGATTTTCATTTGATCATGAAATGAACGATTATGCTGAGTTTTATGCAAATGATATTTTACAAGTGAATATTGCTAGCATAAGTGTATGCTTTGGCAATATATTAGTTTTAATTTGAAAGTTAAAATTTATATGATTGGGAGTTATATTGAAATAATTCAATTATGAATTCTCCCATACTTGATTTAGAAAATAAGATGAGTTGTAAATGTAATAGTTGCTTTTGGCTATGATACACCGCTAGGTTATATATATGTTATTATACCGGTATATTTATAGAGGTTAACCTATTACGGGTAAGCAATGTAGAATCAGCTTTGTAAATAGTGGTTAACCGGTCACGGCTAGCAATGTAGAACCAACTTTGTGACTTGTTATGGGTAAGCGATGCAGAACTAACTCCTTAACTACCCGTATATAACGGTTAACCTGTTATGGGTAAGTGATGTAGAACCAGCTCTGTGACTTTAGGCCTAATGTACCGTATGGTAAAGAAACTGGTGGTGGGCTATGTTGAGTAAGGAAAGTCATGTGCTGCCATTATTTATGTCAAAAGCAAATTTAGGGACACCGTATGGTACCAATTTTAATCGATGACTTGTTTTCAATATAAAAATTTTCATAAATCTTATTACCACAATTGTTTATTGGTTAAGGAAATGGAAACTTTTATATGATTAGTTTAATTTTGATAAAAACCTTTCGAAATGATATTTAAGAAAAATTGAAATTGTGTTTTACGAAATACTATTTGAGTACCAATTTTTATGATGCATGAATAAATTGTTATGGAAAATGCTTTACCATGAGCTTTTTGATTATATGGGAATATTGCATTTATGTTGTTATGAAAAGTTCAATTTTTTTATAAGCTAATTACACTCATTGAGCTCATTTAACTCACCCTTATTTTTATGCTTTTAAACAAACTACCCCAGACCTGCGTACAGGTGCTGCAGTAATTGGGACTATATCACAGGATTAGTTATATCGTCAGGTACTACTGTGCTTGTTTCATTTTCATCTTTACATTTATATAAAGAATGGTTGTTTATGAAGGCTTCTAAATGAAATGCAAGAATTTGTTTTAGTTTTTGAAAGTTTATTGTAGTGATTATTGAGAATTATTTGTTTGGGGTTGCTTGTGAGTGGACTTGAAGTCCAAAATTTGTAGTTGAGAAATTGGTGTGATTATATAAGTGCTTTGAAATTTTATAGGGCTTTTAAAAATTTTGGGAATGTCAAAATGCGGTCATTATGCTTTCAAAATTTTCAATAAAATGAATTAAAACAAAAATTTCCTACTACTTTCCTCGTTTTTAATTATTAAAGTATAAAAGGTTTTAAGTAGTTGAACGACTTGGCTTTGCAAAAACCCTTCAGTCGAGTCAGATATCGATTGGAGGACTATCGTGGGGTCACTAGGAGGGCTCCACTTGGATTCTGGAAGGAGAACTCCAGGACGAGTCCTTTTAGGTTGTATTAGAGCCTGTTTTGAAATAAGGTTGTCTCTATATGTGATTTTATTTCATAATGTGAATTTACATGGTTTTTATGAATTGGGCAACCCAAAAAATTTTGTTATTTTCCATGCATCTGAGTTTACAAAAAAATTTCCAATGTTATATAGTTTATATTTGAGCTCGCAACATAATGCACTGATGAAACCTCCTAAAGCCACACTAAATGCTCCAGCACTTGAAGTACCTTTAACTTGAGAGGCCGAGCATAGGGATGGTTTAGTAGATGTTTTTCTTTCCTGTTCAGAACAGTTAAGATTGGCAAAACCACTAGTGGAATACTTTTTTTTATCTTCAATGAACAATATAGACAATGGCAACGGCAATGCGCCAGCCACGGGAGACCTTAATAGTGTTAGGGAGTTTGATGGAATGTATTTGTAAGTTAGGCACAAAATTGTCTAATAGGGATAAAGACCTCGAAAGTGCCCTAATTTGGTTAGATTGGAATAAAAATAATAAATTTAAATGGTTTGGTTATAGAAGGATGAGACAGGAAATATCATTTAGTCAGAGGTCAATTAGACCACCTAAAGTGTCCAGAGACTCATAAAACACTAGGAACTCAGTACCAAGGTGTAGCTAATATGGAAGGAGACCACCTACATAGGCTAGGGTAATTGCAGTAACCTAGTAGGATGTTGAGGATACATTTGGTACGGTGATTGTTGGCCCCTGAAATTTTTTGTCAAATTAAGCATAATAGTTTATGGAATAAGCATGAGATTTGAATTTTTTCCTTAGAATAATTTTTAGGATCATGATATAATCATTTTTGGAGATTAATTATTTATTTCAATGTGAGTAAAATTTTATTTCGCTAGTCAGTGAAATAAATGTATAAGAATGAATTGAGGGCATTTTTGGCATGTAACTTAAGTATCAAAAGAGCCTAAGCTTATAAGGAAGGGTAAAGT
>JAOTAY010000190.1:22804499-22825240 GCA_025629805.1 Erythroxylum baracoense
AGATATCATTTGGGCCTCTTGACAAGTATGACTGAAGAAATGCATGGTCGTGCTCAAATGAATTGATGAGGAGTCATTAATGTCATTTGTTATAGTCAGTCAACTTGGGAATCAAGAAACTATGATTAATCAATGGTTGACATGTACTATGCCTTGTGATTAATCTTGATATCGTGTTACAAAGTGACTGAGTTTGTAACCATGTTTACAGGTTAAATTAGACTACTAATCATCATTTGATTTGGGTAGTCATAATGTCTTACTGGAGGCCGCTTATGACTTATGGGTTTTAAAGTGTGATCAAGCCCATTACCAACATCAAATGAGCCTACAAGGTCACACACAAAGAGTAATGTGATTTGGGCTTATTCTCTTGGGCTTAATTTATTAGGCACTAAATAAATATATGTGGATATATTTTTTGGGCTAAATTGAATTAAGTTATCGAGCTTTTATTATATGAGAAATAATATGGGCCAAAATTTATTAGGCTTCCATAATCCTAATGGGTTTAGGATTATAATATTCTTATTCCTAATAGGAGTAGGGATTAGGGTTTCTTTATAAATAGAGAACTTAAGTCTCATTAGAGAAGATACGAAAATCCTAGCCACCTAGACCTAGGCGTTCATTCTTTTTGAGAGAAAAAAATTGTGCAGTGTTCTAAAGTGTTTTAGAACGAGCTAGCACACATTAGCTGCTGCCCGGATCGGTCATCCTCGTGTGGATACTGATAGAGGACATTCGCGTGCTGTAGAGTCTACAAATATGAAAACAAATACCAATCCGCATCAAGAGGTAATTTCATACTTGTTGTGAAATTTCGATTATACTTCTTTTGTGTAGTATGGTCCATTTCGCTGCGTATTGTGAATAACTGGGCCATAGGCGATCCAACATTTACCATGACATTTTTTTCTTCATTTAACCATGCCTCCACTTGTTCCTTATTTACACATATAAAACGTTCAAAATTAGGTCCTGAAGTCTTCTAAACATTTTTTCCCTATGCCTCTACTTTCCATATCATCAAAAATCATACCATTTCCCCTTCTAAATTTTGAAACACGTACCAGATATCACAAGCTACTTCAACACAATGACAATATCAAGTTACCATAAGCAATCTCAATTTTCAATATCATTAAGCTAGAAGTAGGTCCAGGTCTCTGCTAGATATTTTTGGTACTATGTATTAATTTCAATTACAATTGGGATCACCCAATTTGGAGTTTTGTAGACTATGCTATAGCCGAAACACTAGGACTGTTCAAGGAAATTGAGATTCCTAATATAGAATTTCACTAAACATAGTTAGGAAGACTTACCACTTTCTTCAAATCATGCTTAAACATTCCCGCAATTTATAAGGAAATTCATGTTTCCAACTTAAGCATTCATATGACCAGCTAAAGAGGATGGACAAGAATGGTTTAATATACCTAAAATCTGATGGTAGTGTGTTGTCCATTCTTTTTCTGTGCACAACTGGAGTTGATGAAGATGTCCATGGTTTCTAGCTTAAACACCATATTGAATTTATTTCCTAAAGGCAGTAACTTGGAAAACCTATGTGTGAAGGGAGCAGCTACAATATTTCATCATCAATTTTGGTCTAAAGGGAAGCTGAAACTTCGGTGGAGTGAAGGTGGAGCAGCTCCTCCATTATCTTTGAACATGCTACACATTGATAAGGGTTGTCCACACGTTGCAATGTTTACTTCCAACAGTTGTCCACTACTTTAATTCTCTCCATCTTTGTTTAATCAAACCACTAATTTTTTGTATCATCCACGACAACACTTATATCCCACATAGAACAACTTTTCATTTTTATCTCACCTAAATGACACATGCCCACACTATATGTTAGCCTCACTTGTAACAAATTTTATGTCCCTCACATCTACTCCTTCATAAACATGATAGCACAAGGTTTTCATGCATTCTTGTTCTAAAATAATGAGAACTTCTTCATGTATATGACAGTTTCCACTTAAGGTTCATTCACATGTACATGTATTATTTCTTGTCCAAAATAATTAAATGGCTTAAGAAAATTTTTTCCAATTTTGATAAAAATTTCATGTCCACTTGATACATATAAATACATCAACATATAAGTTAGATCGATTTACTTTAGGTATCCGTAACTATGACTTATTCTTATGTCTTTATGTTTTAGCTCAAGAATTCTTCAAATTTACTTCACAATAATTTAAAATTAGGTCAATCTTGATCTATCATAAATCCATCTGATTGAATTTATTTTTGGTCCATTTCCATACCAGTCAACTCTAATATTTTTTGACTATCATTTTACTTTAATACTTTTCATTCAAGGTTGGGTTCCTAATTCACCTTTTAGCTAAAATAAAATTTACATTAACTCAAAAATATCATTAACACGAAATGAAATTTTATAGACATGTGAAAAGAAAAGTTTGGGTTTTACATATATACCTATTGGTCTTTATTTGACCAGGGTTTAAAATAAAAAAACTATATGTAGTCCATATAGCAAAATTCTGGCATTTTAGGCAAAACTAGTACTAATTTAATCATTTGATTGAAAATATTTGAAAAGAACTTGATTAGCCAAATAAAATGTTGAATAAGTTTGTGCATTATTTTGAAAAATATCCTAATATAAAGACTAAATTCAAGGAATCATCTATACTAAATCATAGTAGTTAATGTTGTAATCATCAGGCAAAACCTTATAATAAGTAGCACAAGTAACTCACTAATTGAACTTTCTGATGTAGTACTAATGTAGTGTAATTTGCATCTGTAGCCAATAAAATCATAAACTACAAGTAATCATATTAGTCCTTAGATTAAGACCCATGATTCCTAAAAGAAACTTTAATCTCTTATAGAGATTAACTAAAAATAGATGATCTATATTAGATTAATTGAAAATTTGATGGCCTAGCCTATAAAAAGCCATTAACTATAAAGCTTAATAATGAAAAAAATTCATTCTATTGTTAAAGGATTCAACACTTTGAGATAAGTGGAATCACATATACATATTTGCAATAAGATAACAATGTGTTTCAAATATCATAATACAATAAATAAGTGCAAAATCTGTGACTGTATTAATCTTAAATACTATAAAATATAAAAAAAATCCCACTACATCAGAACATCATAAGAAAATATAATATCCATGTTGTCTACATGTCTAAAAAAATCAGTAAGTCCAAGCTCCTTAGTCAATAGGTCAACTAACATATTTATGGTGATAATATTTTCTTAAAATACATCAGTATCATCAATCTATTATTGAATCCTAAAGTACTTAAGCTTAACATACTTGACATAATTATTGTTCTTCACATTTTTAAGAAAGAATACATTAAATGAATTATGACATTGAATCATTAAATGCCATGAAATTGAATTGATAACTACAAGTCCTCCAAGAAAATTGCTTAATAATTTGAATGTAATCCTACCATAGAACATACTATGATATTGGCTTCTAAGATCAAAATCATCACAAAATACTACTTAAAGCTCTTACAAGATATAACTTCTCTAGCTAGCATCAAAACATCTAATGATCTTTAGATCATCTATATGCTTATAAACTAACATACTACCAAATGCATAGTTCACATAATTTGTAATCATTTTCTTTTATTTTGATGTATTTATCCTTAATTGATAAAATATAATTGAGTTTTACATTAAAAGATGAAAATTGAAGGTTGCAATTAAGATAAGCTTGAAATTAAAAGTTTAAATATTAGATAAAAGAGTCACAAAATATGAAGGAAGTTTAAGATAAGATTTGGTGACAAAAGACTTTAACAAGTAAGATGTGAACATGCTTTATGAAGAATTTGTGAAAACAACTATTAACAAAATAGATGATAAATAAGATGTGAGCACACTTCATCATAATTTGTACATCATAAAATTCTCTAGAAATAAGAGCAAGAATCAAATACTAATAAGATATATTAATTAAAGTTATTTTTCTTATCTTTTTTGGAATGGAAGTCTTTGATTTCTAATTTTATTAGAATTCATATTTATATTCAGACATAAGGATAAATTTATTGACGAGACATATTATTCAATTAGAAAGATAAACATATATCTTTAAGAGGTTATCGAAGGATTGGAACGTAAGATTCTTCCTTAGTAATATTTACATGACGGTTTTTCCTTATTAAAGGGATATATAAAATTATCTTCTCTTTCATGGGATTATGCTTTCTTCATAACCATAAGCAAGTAATTTAATTCTTCTTTAGTCCAGAGATTATTGAAGTTGATTGAAAATTTATATGATCTAATTTAGTTCTTCTTTGTTTATTATTCTTGACTATTTATATATTATGTTTTTATAGAAGTTGAATTAAGTTAAGATAGAAGGCAATTGAGGATTAAAAGTACAATGCAATTGTAAGTTACAATGACAAAACTATTATAGGCTTACAACTAAAACCATAACTAAATTACAAATATTGCATTGAAATGGATATGTTTACACGGTCCAATTGAAGCTAAGAAATTGTTGTTCCTATGTGGATACTAATATGAGATCTCATAAGTAGTATTAGTTGGCTGTTAAACTGCTCTTTGAAGAGTCATTTGTCCTAAATTGTTCCTTTCACCTCATATTGTAGTAACTAGGAATGAAAGAGAGTTGTAGAAGCACCATTTAATGTTATTTTTTGAGAATTTGATATCAGAACACCATACCTTGATTTGGCTTAAGTGATTTGAAAAATCAAAAATTAGATATTTATGCATTAATGCTTTTTATGTTTCAATAACAAAGCCCTGCATTAGAAGAATAAATGATTTGAGTTCTCTTTTCTTTGATAAAGAGCGCACTAATTTGTAAGGTGTATGAATTTTGCTAACTTGCCAACAGTTGGTAACTTATTCCTCATTGCAAGCCAGAGGATTGCTGAAGTATATGGTTATTAGTGACAAAACCAAGCAACATTTGTCCACGGAAGAAACTCCAAGTTATTAGCTAGCACATGTCTATAGATTACTGAAATTGACATTGGAAGTGTGTTTTTAAACAATAATGTCATTATCAAAATTAATAGATGTATACATTATTTGAGCTTTCAATAGAATAGGAATTCTACATGATTTCAACTTTCAATGGAATAGGAACTGAAGCTAATATGATAAGTTCCTTTCTTGCTAAGGCTTTTAGAACTATATCCTATTATGTAGTTAATATTTTGAGAGTTGAAGCTTCATTTATTTCATCTAATAGACCAACAAATAGCCAGTTATACTGCCAAAATTTGGTTTATTCATCATTTTCAATTCGGTGAATGAAATGATGTCTCGTTTTTAAGGTGGTAGAGGTAAGAACATCAGCATTCAAGCTCCATAAATTCCTTTTCTTGATGAAGTAGTTATGAATCCACTTGCACTAAAGTACTTACTTATCAATAAGTAGTCTCTACAGTCTTTTGGAAAGCAAAAATGTATTAAGATATTTGAGTGAGGTTATTTTCATTTGTCTTTGTTATAGGGTATATAGACCTCCTGGTATTTCATCTCACCTTGCTATAATTTCCTTTACAACCAGTTCATAAAAAACTACTAAAGATCTTGTCAATTATTTTGATAACTTTGATAGTTAAAACAATGTGAGCTGCCCAATAAACATTGACAGAATTCAATATGGAAATAATAAGTTGTGTTCTTCCAATAGTTTAGAGATTTCTAAAGCTCTACGAAGCAATTCTATTGTTAATTTTATCAATTAAGCTATTATAATCCCTCAAGCTTAGTTTATAAGCTATAATAGGAATGCCAAGACACTTCAATGGTAGCTGTTATTATTTGATCCCGTGATTGAGGTTAGAGTTGATTCTAGATTTGAAGCATTTTAAGACAGGAACAATTCACTTTTAGAGTGGTTTACATGGAAGCTAGACATCTTATTAAACTTATTGAGGGCTTTCATAAGAGCTAACATAAATATGGAATATACTTTAGAGAGTACTATGAGATCATCAACAAATCATAGGTGAGAGATTTTAAACTTTCCATATTTGGAGTGGAATTTAAATCCCTTGGTTCTCTTTATAACCTTTTACAGTATTCTACTAAATGTTTCCATCACTAAACCAAATAAATAAGGTAAGGTGTGTTCCTCTTAGTGAATTCCTTTGCAATTCTTGAAGAATTTTGTAGGTTGATCATTTATAAAGATGCTATAGCAAAGATAAGTAATGCATTGAGTGATCTAATAGATGAATGTTCTTGGAAAATCCATGGCAGATAGAATATTGTTAATAAATTCTCAATCCATACTATTGTAGTCCTTTTTAAAGTCAATTTTAATGTAGCAGCCTACCTCTCTTCTTTAAATAAGTTTCGTGTAGCTCCTGAAGAATCAGAATATTATCACCAATAGCCCGCTATAAGCTCCCTAAGAAGCCCTAATTTTATTTGGTAGTAGCTTTCTTAACTAGTGAGCTTTTATCTTAAAGATTAGTTTGCAAATTGAATTGAAACAAAAGTAATGAAAGTTTTGTTGATATCTGTCAAAAGGGAGCTTTTTTGAAGAATTTCGAAACTACTTCTGACACCAAATTCCTTACAAGAAGCCATAAATTTTGGAAAAGGTTAACGTTGAAGCCATCATTTCTTGGAGTTTTGTGTGGATGAAGATATTTCAAAGTTTCATCAATCTTTTGAATGGTAATAAGTTGAGATAGTAATTAAACTTCATGAGGAGAGAGATAACCTTTCAAGATTTTCCTGAGGAGTGATTATAAGTGAAATGATCCTATTTGTTGCTTTTTCTCAAAATAATTGCTTAACAATCAGAATAACATATTTATATACGTTTTATTTTTCTAATATTTTTGGTGAATAATATAATTGATTATGGACAAGTTTTCAATTTATGTTATAAATATATATAACTTAAATAAACTAAGTATCTATGTTTATTGATTATAATTAGTGGTCTCTCTTTTTAAATTTATCAATAAAATAAATCCTAAAAGCTTATTTAAGGTTATTTGTTAATAAGAGAGTTAATCAAATACCTTTTTTTGTTAACTGGAAACCAAGGACAAATGATTTGTTGAAAACTATAACCATTTTATACATAAATAAATAATATTATCATTGTATCAATGTGATTTTGAATTAAAATTAATCCTTTGGTTAGACATTTTTAATATTTAAATCTTATTTTTTACTCTCTTTTCATTTTGATTGAATTGTTTAAATTAATTTATAAAATCCCTTTTTATTATTATTTTAAAAAATAAATAAATAAGCTTAATCTTTTATGGATACAATTATACTTATCACTTCACACAAAATATTTTTAGGTAGGAATTCTATTTTTGCTAGATTTAGAACTTATCAATATATAATATGTGGTTTTGGATATATAGTGCAATTTGTTGTTTGCCATAATTCAATTCTCATGATTAGGACTTGTCAAATACTTTCTAAGAACACTAATTACAAATGCAATGTCAAGTTTAGTGCAAATATATAAATATATCAGATTTCAAATTGCATTACTGCAAGGAATATAACTTGTCCCTATTTTCTTTAACTTATTATAAGGTCACTACTCCTTACTTAACTTGTAATTTTAGGTGATATACCATTATTTATAGTCTTCCATGTTAATCATCTTTAACATTCTATCTATATAAGCATTTTGATTTGTGTTTATAATCTTTATAAATATATCTGCATATATCTCCACTCTAAAAATAAATTATCTTTAAGACCTTTCATTTCGAAATTCTTTACAAAATCTTATTCAAATTCTGCAACGTACTCAAATCACTGCTAGCAAGTAAATTTTCATCCATTTATAAGACTAGAAATACAAACTTATTCCCATTTAATTTAAATAATATATAAATTTTAAGTTTGTTATCTTAAAATCTAAAGTTATTACCACCTTATGAAATTTTAGGTACCAGTTCCATAATATATAATTTAATCCATATATGGACTTCCTTAATCTATAAACTTGGTGCTAATTTCTTTTTACTTTAGAATCTTTAACTTGTTGCATATAGATATAATCTACTAGATAAATATTCAAGAAGGCTACGTTTTGGTAAAGCTTAAGATAAAAATAAGTTCCTAAAGTCATAATAATACTAAACGATTCCTTTATTGAGATTGGCAAAAAAATTTCATTGTAATCAACTCTCCTTTTTACTTTATCCCTAGCCATAAGCCTTTCTTTAAACCTCTCTGCCTTCTTTTTATCAACTCACGTTGTATTGTAAACGCACTTATAACTAATGGTTTTAAATCTATCTAGAATGTCAATGAAATTCCAAACATCATTGTTTATTGTATAATGAATCCCCTCCTCTTTAGCCTTCATAAATCTATCAAACTGATCACTCCTTATTACTTTACCATGGGTAAGAGGATCCATAAACTCTCTTAAAATATAGCTAGTCTCACTCATACAACTAATAAAATCATTAGAATGTGTAAGCCTTCTATCTCTCACTAAATATTTCAATGGTGTTATAAGATTAAGTTAAGCATGCACCATAATCTACTCAATAACATTTGCACCACTTCCATCATCAAGAGTTGAAATTACATCTAAGTCATCCTTACATAACTTTAAAAATACTTAATAACTCTCACTTTGTATATGATGTATATTTTTCTATAAAAATTTTATAGTAAATGCCTTTGTTATGGAACTAGGATTAGTACAACAAAATGTATAGCCTTAAGGTTATCCAGTGAATATAAATATTTGTAACATATTATAAAAGAAGTTGAACCTTATTAAACCTTGAAATATATCAAACTAGGCTTCCTACTTGTCTATATTTCAAAAGAAGGTTTAGGTACTAACTAACTTATGAGGAACACAATTCAAGATATAAAGGTTACCTTATATGCCTCACCCCATAAATACTCAAAAAGCTATGATCTTTCTATCACACTCCTCACTATGTCCTTTAACATGTAATTATGCCTCTCTATTACTCCATTTTGCTCAGGTTTACTTGGTATAGCTATTAAATTCTGTCAAAATCCTCTAAAAGCTTATCAAAAAGTCCCTTATTTTTACCTAAATTTTCTTATCAACCATAATAATCTCTACCATTGTCTAACCTGACACCTTTAATAGGTATATTAAGTTACTTATCAATTTTTTCTTTGAAGATTTTGAACTTTTTTAGGGCCTTAAGATTATCATTGACAATAAATTAAAAAATATTTCCCATCAATTATAAGTTTCAAAGTCAGCTAATATATTTATGAATTGTCTCCAAAATTTCACTAATTCTAGTGACACCTTTTTTCTTACTTTAAGTGACTTTACCCATAATATAACCTACATAGGCATTATTAACAACATTTTAAACCAAATTGTGGAGGATTTCAACCTCCATCAATATCTAAACCTTTTGCTTTGAAATAAGTCTCTTATATTATAAAATGAATGACTTCTCCTTAATTAAACTACTTTAATTCCTTTTTTCCAGCATTCATAAACAATTTACTAGGATCTTTTAAATTAAGGAAATAAAGACAATATCCTTTAAATTAAGGGAATGAAGACAATCATTCTACAAACATTCACCAATTAAAATATAAGTGAGAATCAATAAAACATTTTTATTATTGAAAATTAGTGAATATAAAAGATATCAATTCTAAAATTAGAAACTAAACTACATTTCATATGTTACATCTATATCATTTTATTCAACATTAAACTACAATATAAACTAAACTATAACTCCATATCTCTAATGTACTCTACTTCTACTTGATTTCATTTCCTATTAACATATTTAAATCCCTTCCACTTAGACTCCTTTTGTTGCTTAGTGCATGTAATTTAACCACTATCTAACCACTAACTACTTGGTTCTATGTTTATTAAAGATGACTTAAAGTAAACTAAAGCTTGATTTTTTTTATTAAAGATGACTTAAAGTAAACTAAAGCTTGATTTTTTTTCTTCTTCAAGGAAGCCTTTATAGTTGTCACCCTTCAAATGACTTATCTTATCATAATACTAATAGTTAACAGTCTTTTTCTTAACCTCACTAAATGATCCATTTTCCTGTATCCTTAGTCTTCTTCCACTTTTTATTCTAATTCTTATAATTCTATTTAGATTTAAATGATTCAATCATCCAATTAATAGTTTCACCATTTTTCATATTTTATCTTTTCCTTTTCTTGATCACAAATAAAATAAGTTTATTCAATATCTACTCCTCTTTCTAAGCATTATAGACAAACATTAAGGAAAAAAAGTGAGAGGCAAGGAATCCATCACTTAATGGATCATAATGGAATATTAAAAAACATATAATCCACTTAGCTGATTATCATACATCTTCATGATGGAAACTTTATCCTCATAAGTTCCATCATATTTTAGAGAAGTTAACATTTGTATAGGTTTATTTAGTGTTTAATCCTCCTTCTGAGAATTATAGAAAAACATTAAGGAGCAAAAGTGAGAGGCAAGGAAT
The DNA here is from genome assembly GCA_025629805.1 of Erythroxylum baracoense. Lineage (NCBI taxonomy): Eukaryota > Viridiplantae > Streptophyta > Magnoliopsida > Malpighiales > Erythroxylaceae > Erythroxylum > Erythroxylum baracoense. The sequence continues at coordinate 22,815,008 of JAOTAY010000190.1, forward strand.
TCATCACTTAAAAGATCAGACTGGAATATTAAAAAAATATAATCCACTTAGCTGATTATCATACACCTTCATGATGGAAACTTTATCCTCATAGTAGAAGGCCCCAAAATATACCCTAGATGAAATGTTACATATTTATGACAAGACACGTATGATTGACTTGTTCTTTGGAGTTGGAATTCAAAATTAAACATGTAAGGAAATTCTGAAATAGTATGTATTAATACAAGTGTTATGAGATTTTAATTGGCATGAATATGTGTTAAGATGATGAGAATTGAATGATGGAAAAATGATGGTTACATGCTAATTCTGGTTTAACTACTAAACAGACTTTGGTTGTTTAGCTATATCTTGACCTGTAGACATTAAAATGGGATGATTTTAAATTCAAATGAAACTAATACATTTATCTACAACTTTAATGAAGGAACCCAAATCTGATTTTGACTATAAGATTTTTGAATTCTGGTTTGAAGTTTAGTTCTGGCTGTTGTCCTTGTTTTTGAACAGCCTGTGGTTTTTGGGGTATAACTCCCAATATAATTAACCAAATTGCATAAAATTTATGTCATTAAAAAATTAATACATAGGGGAATGAAATTAATTGATAAGATCATAGGCAAATGTGGGAATTAAAGGAAGAAGAAGGATCAATATGCAATTTTCCTAAAGTCCACCCATGGACCAATAAGATTAAAGCATGTGTGTCCAATGGAATCGTAACACATGGTCCAATAGAATTATAACACATGGTCCAATAGAATTGTAACATATGGTCTAATAGCCTTGCAACACATGGTCCAATAGAATTGTAACATGTGGTCCAATGGGATTGTAACATATGGTCTAATAGGATTGTGATATATGGATCAATGAGATTGAAACATGAGTCTAAAACTAGAAAGTTCATGAAAAGGCATATGGAGAAGGGAGATGCACAAAAATTTTAGGCTTAACTTCGTGTTTTTCTCCTCTCCATGTCACTTTCATCCCATCATTTTTCACTTAATGATTCAAGCAAAACCAAAGAGAAAGGGAAGGAAAAGCATAAGAAGAACTACTTTGTCAATTTTAAGGTTTGGGATTTCACCTAGTTGATTTCTATATTTGTGTATGATTGAATGGATATAAAGATTAATTTGATTATGTGATTATTTTTGAGATGTTGCTTTGTTGTTATTTTGGTGTTATCTTAGAAAGAATTGGTTGAAGATGACAAGAGAACATTGTGTAGTGGAATTCTGTCTAGGGTTTGTTTGAGTAAGTCATAGTGTTTAAGTCATAACTCAGTCTAAAGACCCCCAAATTGTGTGATTTTAGTTGCATATGAAACCGAAGACGTATAGCTATATCTCTAGAAGAAAATCTGACTTAATTCGGGCTTTATGACCATGGAAATTGAGATCGAAAAAGGTGACCTGATTCTGCCCCTATTTTGGAGTAGCTTATGATGTTTTGCTTATATCTCATGATTTAGAAGTCCAAATGGTCTGATTGTTAGTGATATCAAAACTTAAGACATTAGGAACAATTGTTTAGAAGAACTTATTGCCCAACAACCTGGGTTTCTATGTCAAAATGGTCATAAAAAATTTGACTCGAAAATTGTCTTGTGAAAATAACAGTTTGGAAATTTCGAGTCCCTTATCCCACAATTGTGGGAAATGGTTAGGAAGCTGAAAAATGAGATTTTTGTGCAATTGATTACTGTATAAGGTTAATTGAGTAATGGTTAGTTTAATTATGCATAATTAATTGAGATGAGAATGTAAAGGATGTATGGTGTACAATGTTGAATTGCTTGGTGTGATCATGAATAAATGAGTTCCAAAAGCTTATGTATTATGAATTGAATATAGATGTATGTAAATTGGGAATTTTTGCAATAATATTGTGATAATTCTGAACCACTAGTTGTTCGAGGAGTTTGATAGTTGGTATTGTGTTGGAAGTGCTTTCTATTTGTGTGACGATACCTAATTGGTGATGACTCAATACCTCTATTGATGCATTATTGCACATACTTATAATTGTATGACATTTTAGTTTGTTTGAAAATCAGTGATTATGTCAAGTTGAACAAAATGGAATAAAATGGTATGTGTTGCAATATGTTCCTCTTATAAGAATTCTAAAATGAACTTGTTTTGTTTAAAACTGTTAAGTCCTAATCGTGAGTAAATAGGCATGCTTAGAAGGGTCTACAGTTGCTCCTGTGACACTTCAGTGTCTCTTATTACTGACACTTTGGTGTCTCCCATTCTTGAAACATATGTCTCTCCTATTCTGTGACACCGAATAGTATCTCCTGTATTAGTCCCGTTACCCACTTCTATATAAAGGATTAACAGACTAAATTGTTTTGTATTCTGTTATATGCTCAGTTCTGATATAAATAAGCTTTGATATGAAACATCTGAGCTCTATTCTGAAATAAGCAAATTTTGTTTTGTTCCAAACAAGTTTTGTTCTGAAATTATAATATTCAATTTTGAAATTGGTGAGTTTTTCACTGAAGAAAATGTGTTACCTGCTCTGATATGTTCGGTTTTGTTCTAAGATTGATTATATTTTGGTTCGGTTTGGAAACGAATAAGTAAACACTGTTTATTATCTGATGTGATTTTGAATATGTGAATGTTTAGATGACTATTTGAAATAGTTGTCAACTTATCTTATTTAGTTTATTTCCCACTATGCTTTATGCCTAGCACGGTGGTTTTGCCCCATGTAGGTTCAGATAGGAGGGTTTGAAGACTGGGACAATAACAACCACAGTGGTCAAAGAAAATTGTGTTTTGTTCTAGAAATGTTCAGTTTGTTTTGAGTTGTTCTTCAATGTCGTGAGATATGTTGTATTTTTCTTTTTGTTTAATGGTTTGTAAAAACCTTAATACGATTTGGATTTGAATTTAATGCTTGTATATAATAAGTTACATGTGTGTTATGTTCTACATATGACCTAACCAATGATGAAAATGAATTGTATGCTTCTTGAGTTTCTAGAAATGCTTCAGTATGTATTGGATTACATTGGTTCTATTTTGTGTAGCATCTGCATATTCTTTTGGGGGTATGTGGGTCTTAAATATAAGTTCCATCACATCTTAGAGAAGTCAACATGTGTATAAATTAACTAGTATAAGGTTCTTATATTTAATGAACATTTCATTAAAATCCTTCATGAACCTCTTCGCATTATTCTTAATCGATAATCCACTCTTAAAAGATGATCAAATGGACTTCTTTATGATCATAATGTTTAACCTACTTACCTCTTTCTACTTCTTAAAGGGAATATTTTGCTCTATCAATCTCCTTAAGTTACAAGTGCATAGTTATCTTCAATAAAAGTCATATCTAAGTCAACAAACTGCAAGTCCAATTCTACTTAAAATGAATGAGTTTAATGAGCTAGCTAAAAACATGAAAAAAATAAAGAAAACAATTTGGAGATGCCCATATCCCCACCTATTAGAAAGAAAAAAATTTAAATCAAAATACTTAATATTATGAAAATACATTTACACAAAACTTCTACCTCAAGAGTTGACTATTCAGTCAAGTAGATTGTGGATTTTATCAATTAAAAACCCTTAAAATGCTCATGAGAGCTATCAACCTTAGGACCTCTGGATCTAGTGGATGGAAAAGCACTATGCATTCGATTAATGAGGTGACTTCCAAAATTCTAGAAATGTAATATTATTTAAAGGAACAATGATAAATGTATAAAACTAACAGAAAGTCATAAGAAACACAAGATTTAATAAACATTATGAAAGAAAACTAATTGACAAATCACTTTAGTGCATTTATTAACCAATCTTATAATTTACTTATATGAAATAAAAAATGGAGTTTCATACATAAAACTAGATTTATAGATTTTTTTAAAACCCTAAAATATTCATTATAGGTTTTCCTAAACCAAAAAAAAATCAAAATATTCAATTAAATAAGTGTTATAAAACCCATTATAATAAGCTAAAGTACCATATATAAAAATTTCATTTATTAAATGCAATCGATTGGATCATTCGAGGGCATACTATAAATCTTAATTAAATTATTAACAATAACATAGTATAAGAATATTTAGAATAGAAGAGGATTTTTATTATTGAAATTATTTAATCACGTATTATGAAAATATGAAATTTAAAAAAGAAGACCTAAATTTTTTATGTATCTTCCATTAGTTTAAGTCAAACTATAGATATTTTAAATCTAACCTTTAGAATGTTATTTATAAAAGTTATAAGATGACAAAAGAGAATTAGATTAATTAATTAAAGGATAAGACACTATCATCAAAATGTCTTCACAACCTTAAACAGTAATCATGAAACATTCAATAGTCCTAGTAAAAATACCAAAGTTGAAATGATATCACAATTTTAATTATAAATTTACATATTTCTATTTGACTCAATTTTAAAACAAACGACTAATTAATTGTAACATATAAAATAATTTCTAGCATTTAATCATCTTAATCAACTCCAAGCCATAAAGAAAAATTTTCTTTCACTATAATTATCAACTCCTTACCTAAGTAGGGCCTATAGTGGATTGCATAGCGTTAATTCGATGCTGGGGTACAAGCTAATCTTATGAGGTTATATGTAATATCCTAGTTCGATTGTTGTACTGTATAATGTGTTATACATGCATTTTATAAAGTATGCTCTATTTATGACATACTAGAGTAATTTAAGTGTTTAAACGTATAATTGAGGTTATAACGAAGAATGCAGATAGACCAAAGATGATTCTGGATTTTACTGGAAATTTCTCAAAATATTTTCTAAAAATATAAAAATAGATGAAATAAGTCTGAATTAATAAGCTTTAAAAGCCCAGAAATGTGCATTGAGGATTTAGGTGACACTTTTAAATGAAATCTGGAAGATTTTAGTAAATAGTATTTTTGGATGAATGATGAATCTGAGTGAATAGTAGTTTCACTTGAATAGTGATTTTAGGGAACCAACCTTGAAAATTTGAAAAATACCCATAATAAGTATAAAAGTCTAATGATAGTGGAATAGATCAAAAATAAGCCCAATCGGATGAATTTCGGGAATTTCAAAAGTTTAGGTTAAAATGCTCTTTTTGGAAAATAATGGATATTGATGATTTTAAACCCATTTAAAATTTTTAAAAGCATTTGATCAACAATTATTGACCCTAATTAGAATATTTCATAGTCAATTTGATGATAAAACAATTGTAAAATATTTTCCTACACTCTCTCGATCGAGCCTATCATATAGGGCTTGTTTAGTGCGTAATACCCGGTTGACGTGATTTGTAAGCTATTGTGTCAATTTGGAGGTTTACTCAGTGCGCATCTAAAGGATAGCAACTGCAGGTTCCTCCATTCCAAAAAAATTGGTGAATTAAATGCATTAAAGGGCAATTTGGTCTTTTTACATGATATTAATGTATTAATGAGTCATTAGAGATGACCGATGAGAAAATGACGTGTATGATAAGTCAGTAGTGATGAAAAATAAGAAGGTGACATGAGTAATCCATTAAATGAGTATAAAACCAACATTTTGTTTTGTTCTTTTAACATAGCCGTGAGAGTGAATGGAGAGTGAACGTGAGAGTGAAAAAAGAAAAAAGAAGAGAGAGAAAGGTGAGTTGTGGCCATTGATGAGGGAAAGGAAGGAAGAGAGGAAATGAAAAGAAAAGAAAAGAAAAGAAAAGAGAAAGGGGAAGAGAGGTTTAGCTACGGCCATGGAGAAGTGATCCAAAGAATTACCTCTAATCAAGCATTCAATAAGGTTCCATAGCCATCCAAGTGAAGAGGAAGAAGAAAATAAGTAGGCACATTTACTAGTTTTGGTGAAAATTTGGGTTTGTTGTGTAATAGTTTAGATTGGTTTTGATGGTGTGATTTACACCCTTTTGATGTAATATCAAGGTTTTATTACATTGGAAGCAATTGGGAGAAGAAAACAAAGAAAACCTAACATGTGAAGCCTTGGTCAAACCTAGTCAAGGTGAAATCTATTGCCTAAAGTGATTTATTTTGTCATTTTATAATTTAAGATTAATGATGGCATTAGGAAGTTAGTTTAATGATGAAAGAATCAAAGAAAAACATGGAAATGATTGGATGAGTTTTTGGCCATGGGTAGGGCTATTAATGTGATATGATCCAAACTCCTATTTTAATATTTTATGATGTTTATAGCATGATTTTGATGCTAGTGGAGTAAAGAAATGAAAAAGAGTTGATTTGTAATAACTTTTGTAAAAAAATTTTATTGAAATTTTATGGCTTAAATATGTTTATTAAAATGCCATGGAAGTGAATTTGGATTGGCTTTAAGTGCTATAAATAAAATGGAATTGAATTGGAAAAGTTTAATATTAAAAATGTTAAGTTTAGCCTTATAGGCATTTTTGGTATAAAAGCATGGTTATGATGTAATGACCATGTAAATGTGGTTAAGGATGTTCATTAAGTGTATTTGTAGTATTGGAATTATTAAATGAAGTGTTATATTATTATTAGGAGAAAAATTAGTATATGGAGTGTATATGGAAAGTAATGAAGTTGATATGGTTTATGGTGTATTCGATTGGAAAATGAGTTAAGAAGTTGAATGTATTCATATTAGGTTTTCAGATCTCAAATTGAAACTAACTAAAGGATTTCGAAGTGGTGAAAAGGAAACTAGCAAGTTTTTAATGTATTTTAATTGTTTTGTATGACTAAATTCTTTGCAAAAGAATTGATGACGTATGAGTATATTTTAAATTGATTTTATGCAAATGGTTTTCATTTGATCATGAAATGAATATTTATATTGATTTTTATGAGAATGATATTTTACAAAAGAATATTGCTGGTATAAGATTATGCTTTAGTAATATATGAGTTATGCTTTAGCAATATATAAGTTTTAACTTGAAAGTTAAATTTTGTATGATTGGAAGTTACATTGAAATTAAGCATTAAATGAAATGATTATGAATCTTCTCATACTTAATTTAGAAAATAAGATGAGTTGCAAATGTAAGAGTTGCTTTTGTGTACACCACTAGGCTTTATACATGTTTTTATACCAATATATTTATATTGGTTAACCTATTACAGGTAGGCAGTGTAGAACCAGCTCCATAAATAGTGTTTAACCAGACAGATGTAAGCGATTTAGAACTAGCTCCGTAAATAGTAGTTAACCAATTGTGGGTAAGCATTGTAGAACTAACTTTGTGACTTTAGGCTTAGTGTACTGTATGGTAAAGAAACTAGTGGTGGGCTAATTTGATTAAGAAAAGTCATCTAAAATAATGCCGCTACTATTTATTTTAGACGTACCATATAATACCAATTCTAATGGTTTGCTTATTTTCAGTATAAAAGCTTTTAGAAAATGTATTACCACCATTGTATAGTTTTTTAAAGAAAAAGGAAAAAGGAAAATGAATACTTGTATATTATGAGTTTAATTTTGAGAAACTTTTTGAAATAGTAGTTCAAAAAAATTGAAATTGTGTTTTATGAAATGTTATGTTATTACTAGATTTTATGATGCACGAATGAATTGTTATGGTAAATATTTTACCATGAGATTTATATGGGACTATTTCAGTTATGTGGTTATGAAAAGTTTAATTTTTATTAAACCAATTAACACTCACTGAGCTCTCTCATATCTATATCCATAGTGAAATAAAATACCAAGTTTAGCTCACCTTTTTTTTTGTTTTTAAACAAACCACCCCAAGTATGTATACAGGTGCTGCAATAATTAGGACTCCGCCGCTAGATTAGTTGTATTGTTGGATATTTTTGTGCTGGTGTTATCTTTGTTATGTGTGTGTTTTCTTGAAATTGGCATAGTTACCTGTATATATGTTGTAAATTATTTTTAGAAAGGTTTTAAAAGTGTGATCTTGTAAACATCTTTGCGATTGTAAATTTCTTTTACTTAGTGAACTATGGGGGCTTTAATCCTTAATGATGTTTTTTAAAATGTTGAGAATTATATATTTGTGGTTGCTTGTGATGTGGACCAGAGGTTCGAAGTTGATATGGGTATGAAATACTATAAATGTTTTAATTATGTTATATAAGTTTTTGAGATTTAGGGATCTTAGAAAATCAGTTATTATGCTCACCAAACTTTTAATAAAAAGTTTTGAAAAAAAATTCTCACTATTTTTTATGTTTTGAAATTTTAAAGTATAAAAGGTTTTTAATAGTTGAATGGCTTGGCTTTACGGGAGCCCTTTGATTGAGTTAGATATCGATTAGAGGGTAACCGTGGGGTCATTGGGAGGGCTCCACTTAGGTTCCAGAAGGGGAACTTCGGGATATGTCCTTTCGTTATATTTTTTTATATATGCTTACCAACTAGTTACTAATTCACCTTTCATTTAATAAGAGATTTTAAATTCAATTATGAATAATCCATTCATCATCAAACATTTGTCAAAGAAATCTACTTTATCATTTATGACTAACATCCTAATTCCTATATAATATCCTAATGATCAGTAACATGATAATAATCCATACTACATAACAAAACCATCTAAGCCTTTGAAGTAAAATTGATACCAAAGTCATCAAATACTTAAAATACAGGGAGAATAAATATAAGGACAAGTAACATAGTTGACCTCTTCTAAACTTCCCTTCCACTATTGCTAGCTAGTTGATCTATTAACTCTCTTCCCATTACCTAAGGGTAAGAGAAGGAAAATGTGAATATTACACTCAGAGAGTGAAAACATTTTCACCCATGAGTGGTCATGCATAAATAAATTTATTTTCATTTTAAAAGCCATTTTGGTTTTTAAACCATGTCAAAAGTTTCCTATCTATGTTAACATATAACCATTCTTATCGGATATTCTACAACACTCCAACATAAGCATCAACCATATTAAGGCATAAGGTCAATTGTCAAGGTTTAAGCTAGACATCTATTCTTTAATCAATCACCATTAAGTTCATAAAGCCACAAGCTCATCAACCACTTAACAAGATATTATTCCTTTCAACAAGCGACATTATAATAAGCACGAAGCATACATATAGCTCAATTTCATTATACATTCCCTTCATCAAGTCTTTATTCATTTGCATAAACACTGACCTAAGTCACATCAGTTAGGTCTTGTTTAAGGAAATTTGCCTAAATCATCTCACTTAGGTCTATTTCCTTAGCCAAATCACTTAAGTTTTGACTATAGAAAATTGCTAAGTTTTGTCTATAGAAAATTGCCTAAGTCACCTAACTTAGGTCTCTCATTCGTTTTTATTCAAACATTCCATTTATTAGCATATTTTCTATAGAGGCACTCATTTCCTCACTTCATTACACATTATTAAACAAAATAACTAATTTTCACTCTAGCAATAAGTTTAAGGCACATGTCATAAAATTTCAACACAACCTTATAATCAAAACAACGTTCCTACATAACAACATTAATAACTTAACAAATTTCACATGAGTATTCATAAATTTCCTACACCATCTAATTTAAGCAACTCTCTTAATTCACGCAAGCAATCTTTTCATGGGACATTCATAATGGCTCACCATAATAACTAAAATAGTAAATGATTCACATTATATCAGATTTACTCAAAGAATCACAAATTTTCAATAAGCCTAACTTTTAAACCATTTAGATATCAATCATAAAATTTCTTCATGCTTATTATTCACAAACATATATGTATAATTTTATATTGAACACTTCCCAATTTCAATTCCTACAACATATTAAATTTGCTCCAAAACATAAAACAAATTTGATATTATAGCACCCCAAAAAAACCTATGGTAAATCAACTATACCTCTCAAACCATTACAAATTTACCAAAACTATTTTTTACACAATTATGTAACGTAAAAACATAAAATTTAATGTTTGAACCAACTTTGAAATAAGTTCTCCAAGACTTAAAATGTAACATCCTGTTACCTTTGGGAGGTTAAAATAGTAAATATGAGTGATAAATGGGAGCTTAGAAATGCATTTTTCATGCTCATGCATAATATGGCATACAAATACACGTGAATAGTGAAGGTTTTGCATATGAAAATAATTGTACATGCATTCATGAATGATTCCTGGTATATTTGGACTGAGTTGTGATTTTTGGAAAAAAATTGTGAATTTGGAATTTATTTATTTTTTTAAAATTTTATTGACTAGTGGAATTATTCTATTTGTGAATTTTG
>JAOTAY010000190.1:22825340-22836111 GCA_025629805.1 Erythroxylum baracoense
AAATATTATTATTAATTATTTAATAAATTTTATTCTATTATATATGATTTATATTTAAAAATTATTTATTTATATTTTTATTTACATAGAAATATATACAAACAATTAAAGAATAATTTTTTATTTTTAATAATAAAATTTTTATTATTAATTATATACAATTTTTTATTAATAATATAAAAATATTATTATTAGTTTAAGGAGAAATAATATAGAAATATTATTAATTATATATAATTTTCGCTACTAAACCTTCTCTAATTACCTTACTTTTGATATAGTATGGCCATTCAATAGCATCTTCACATAGACCTTCAAAGCATATCTTAAGATGCCTTTAATATTAGTCTCGTTAAATTTTCCATGTTATGATAAGTTTAACAGAAGGATAATTTTCTGTGGTCCTTTTGGGTACCATATCATTATCCTACACAAGCATCTTATATCTTGTAGCATTTATGATATACTTACGTGGAGATGGACGTCAGTGTTACAAAGTGGGGAAATCATTAAAGCGAAGGAGAATTCTTATAAAATTCTCCTAATGATTTTTTGTTTTGTTGTCAATTAATAAGTTTATGTATAAATCTGAACTTTTCTAGATTTTATAAGGTTCAAGGTCGTAACTTCAATTGTAATGTGGGATTAGGGTTAGAAGAAATAATTGGTACTAAGAAAAATTATTGAGGGTGTATTAGGTAGTATGCATTTATTAGTTTACGTTCTATCCTAAACCTCCCGAATCGGAGGTTTCTTATTATCACTGCTTAGGATGGAATGGAACGTAACATGAAACCCTCTGCTTTCTTCTTATTCCGTTCCATTCCATTATAAAACCCTCAACTAAACGATGGAAGTATGTTATGTTCTATCCCGTTCCATTACTAACCCTCAAACCAAATAAGGCCTTATGGATGATTAGGAAGCGGGGTCATTGATTAAAGAAGAAACCAAGTGCGGCTTCCCAACTATGCACACATAATATTTCAATCTCTGGGAAAAATATATGCTTTTCATATATTTCCTTGGAAGGTTTAAAGATGAGACTCAATGCCTAATGAGCCCCAATTATTTATTTCCAACTTTTTCGGGGGGTAGGAGCTGCAGGTGGTATGGTGGTGTTGGTGTCAGTAGAGGTTGTTTTGTTTGGGGTGGAGGAAGGATGGAAGTGGGAACAGTAGGGAATTCGTCTTGGTTAGAGTTAGTTAAGGTCTGTATGTTCAGAAACCAAAGCTAGGTAAGGAAATAAATAGTTTTGGCAGGTATGAAAATCTGAAAAGAAAAAGAAATATGTTCTGTTGTGACTAAAGTGCTCCTAGTAAGGTCTAGTTTTTGAAAGAGAAAATAGTGGGATGGATGGAGGGAGAGGAGGAAGAGAAGGACCAAAGAGAGCACAGTAGAGTTGGAAGAGTAGGTGGTACATTCAGGCTAGCCAGGTCTGCGTAAATCTCCATGCATAAAGGTAGTTGAGAGCACCATCTTCGACTTTAGTTGTACCTTCTGAAGAAAAAAGTGTTTGAATTATGGTACTAGGTGTAGCCACTTTGATTAAGCCCTTCTACTTGACTTAATCGTAAAATGTTAGAAATATGATATGTTGTAGTCATATCATATCATTCTGCTATGGCAAGATGGGAAATTGGGGCTCAATAACTTGCTTCATACATCTTAAACATTTGCAATCAACTAAAAAGATGTACTCGTTAGGCAAATTACAATTGTAGAAGCAAAAAATTTTAAAATTATTTTGTTAAAATTTTATAATCAATCATTTAATATAAATATAGGATAAATTATTTCAAAAATCCTGATAAGTTAAACATTAGATATATTCTAAATTTTATTTTATAACACTAATTATTACCACCTATAAAATATATATTTGTGTATTTCATTATTCATAGAATTTAATTATTTAAAAGTTATTTTTTAAGAAATTCAATATTTATAATTTTAATATAAAAATTTGTAAGAATAAACCCATACACTATCAATAAGAATTTAAAAACTATATAGTAAGAAAATTATTTTATATTATTTTAAAGACTTGAAGATTAGAAAATTAAAAAATAGATCTAAATATCATTAAATTTTGTAGAGCACTTAAATCAGATTATGTGTCCCTACTCTGTTATCTCATTCAAGCTGGTAAGGTACACTATAGAGAAATTGGTATAGTAGTCTAGAAAATATATGATAGCAACTAAGAAGCAATCTATATTAAAGCTTCAATTTACAAGGTCTTTAACTCGCTTCTATATAACAATAGAATAGTGACATTTAAAGAATAATTGAGGCATACTTTCAGCTACTAGTCCAAAAAAGGATGTGTTTCCTGTAGTTGGAAAAATTGAAATTTCTCAATCGTGCTAATTCTATTCTTAATAGCTAGCTACATAAGAAATGAATATTTAAGCAAAAGGTTTATATCCCATATAAGCTTGTGCTAAGCCACCAACTGATCTTTAGATCTAATCCAAATCTCATAAGCTTTATTTGTGAATTTACCATTCAAATTGTTATTCTGTGTATAACAATTCTTAGCTCAACATTGGGAGAGTACTTAAGGATCAAGTGACTCAATTCCCTTTGATAATTATGCCATTGTCCTTCTTCAATCCATGTACATACTTTAGCTTGAGCTTTATCCATAGCTTAGATACCTTACTCATTGTTAATTAGTGCCCCATTACATCTCCAATTATCATAAAATAGGAACGCTTGAAGTGGGCAAGCGTGAGTTCTCTCACCTTAGGTGACTCCATCCTAGGTTCCGCACACTAATCGTTTCATCCTATAATCTTTCTTACAATATTTGGGTTCATTCCTTATTCTTTAGTGATTTTAGCTTGTGTTTCTGGTGGATGATACGAAGTTACTATGGTTGAGATGTTAGGGTGAAAATATGTATTCGATTTGGGTGCGATTTTAGGGCGTATTGTGTCTAATGATTTTGCTAAGGGTTCGAATTGGATTACAAATATGCTTACATCTCTTGGGTTAAATCCTTATTATCTAGTGAGGTAACTTGTGTTTCTGGTTAAGATCCATTGTTTGCAATTTCATGGCAGAGTTGTAAAGTCAGTTGGGTTACGACTTTGGGGTAATTATTGTTTGGGTCTCTTGGGCCTCTTGTGACATAGGGGAAAGGCGCAAGACGCCACATAAGGGGAGGGTTATCACTGCTGAATGTGTCATGGGTATGTAGGTGGCAGGTTCGCCTTAGAGTGAGGTTGTCGAGGGTGAAGAGATACAAAGGGCGAAGGCATACAATCATTCAATAATGGGGGATAATGTCCATCTACTGATTAGCTACTGAAGGCACTGTAGAGTAGCGATGGAGATAACAGGACAGCTACCAGTCGAATAATAATACAAGGTGGTGTTGGTCAGTATGGGGAAGATGTGGAACCATCATCTTCAGATGATGAACAAATGGAATTGGAGGAGGATGGTAGTGACTCCTCCGATACTAATGAAAGCTCTGAGCAGGAAGAAAGTGCCTAGAAGGTGAATGACAAAATGCCTAAACCAGTGTGCAGTAACAAACATACAACGACTACTCAACCTTCTTCAGTAAATGCATAAAGGGAAGACAGAACCCACAAGGTGTATGAGATAATGCCTAAACCAGACTATGTTGACAGACAAGAAGAGCCACGTAAACCTTCCTTTGCAAGTTTATTCAGAAAGAACAGGGACTTGAAACAAGGGATGCAGCTGGGGTTTCTGGAGGTGGGTGAGGATGTGATCATGGAGGCCAAAGATGTGATTCATATTGAAGAGGAATGGGGCTTCTGTTTGGTTAGTTGCTTCATGGGAAGATTCCTTAGCATGAAAGCGTTAGAAGGGTTGATTTCTAAATGGGAGTTCCGATGTAGAATTTTGCCACATGATAAAGGTTGGATTATATTCCAATTTGATACAGAAGATGATAGAACTAGTGCTCTGGCAGGGGGGCCGTATATGCTCTATGGTAATACTCTATTGCTTAAGCGTTTATCCCAGGGATTTGCATTCAATTATGAAGATTTTATGGATGTGCCAACTTGGCTACAATTTCCCAATGTACCATTGGAACTTTGGAATGAAAGAGGTCTGTCAAAACTAGCTTCTTGGGTGGGGAAACCTATTTGAACGGATCAAATTACGAGTACAAAATCTAGAATTGGATTTGCCAGAATCTTAGTGGAATTGAATGTCTCGAAGCCACCAGTTACTAGCTATGTTGTTAAGATGCTAGGAGGAAGCTGTAACACTCAATCGGTAATTTTTGAAACTTTTCCTAGTTAGTGCTTTTCGTGTAAAAAGTTTGGTCATAACCCCTTTGAATGCAAAGTCTTCGCTAAGAACAAGAAAAAACACAAGAAGGAGAGTAGGAATGAGGGAGGTGTTCTGACCACACAAAATGATGAGGCTAAAATCATAGAAGAAGGTAATACTAGCAAGGGCTCTTTGCCTTAGACTACTTAAGGAAAAGGGGTGGTTTTGAATGAAATTTATGAAGAGCAGGAGGGGCCGAATTTAATTCATCCTAACCAGGGAGAAGGGATAGGTTTAAGTGAATATTTAAGGGTTCAAGAGGGTTTAAACCAAGGGGGAAATGATAATCCTCCCCAAAATGAGGAAAATACAAGGGAAGTATTAAAAGGTGGAGGAATTGTTAAGCAACCACGGACAATAACTTCCACTACAGGTGAAAGGGGTGGCAGAAAGTTGCTAGCAGCAAGTCTGTGAGTAAAGGCAAACAAAAGGTGGCAAATATAAACATAATGGGGATCGGGGGTGGTAGTATGAGTGTAAAACGTTCTAGAGCTGGAGGAGTGGGAACGAATAATGAAGGAAATAAGCAAATTAGAGGCAACAAAAGCTGCAAGACTGACTAATGAAGTTTCTATATTGGAATGTCTAAAGACTTAACAAGGCCTCGAGATAAAATAGTGTTATCAATCTTATTAGACAATATAATTGTTATTTAGTTGGTCTTGTGGAAACTAAACTCTCAATTGTGGGTTTAGGTACGATGATGAAGAACAGATTTAAAGGTTGGGAATATTCTCATAATTTTGAGGCTATAAAAGGGCACAGAATTATTATCCTTTAGAATGCAATCTTCTTTCAATGTTAGGTTTTGGATGTAGGAGAGCAACATATACATTGCCAAGTTCAGTGTAGTATCACACAGCACAAATTTTTAATTACCTTTGTGTATGGGCTATACAATGTGACTAAACGAAGGGAATTGTAGCAGCATTTACTAGGGCTGGGAACAGATGTCTTGCTTTCTTGGGTTATATTGGGAGATTTAAATTGTGTTTGTGCAGCAAGGCAGAGGTTAGGGTGCAGGCCTCCATTAGCATATCTGCTAAAATATCTCCTAGAGTTTCGGATAATGTTAGGGTCAGAGGATGCTCCAGCGAAAGGTGAATTTTTTACATTGCATAAAAATCTCTTATGGGCAAAACTGGACCGAGTTATGATAAATCAAGAATGTGGAACATCAGTGTATACATGTACAGCTGATTTCATAGAAATGATGGTGGAATCAGATCATTGCGCGTTGATGGTGGAATTTAAGCAATCGGATACTAGTGGGAGAAAACCCTTTAAGTTCTTCAACATGTGGCTTAATCACCCTCTAATGCAAACTATTGTTACTAATTGTTGGGAGGTGGAAGTGAATGGAAGTGCTCAATACATTTTATGCTCAAAGTTGAAGTCCCTCAAAAGGCCTTTGAATTCACTAAACAATGAAGCCTATGGCCATATCTCTATGAAGGCAAAAGTGGCCAAGGAAAGTTTTACCTTGGCTTACAAGCATCACTGAATAACCTTGATAATGCTGAATTGAAGAATGAAGTGAATATGAAGAGGAAAAGGCTAAGTTTCTACTAAATGCGGAGAGGCAATGTTTCCAACAAAAGGCGAAGTGCACCTATATTATTGAGGCAGATGAATGCACCCGATATTTTCTTGCCTAAGTAAAAAAGAAAAATATGAGGAATGCGATCTCACGTGTAATTAAGGAGGACGACAACCCCACCAATTTAATAGAAGAAGTAGTAGCTATTTTGTGACATTCTTTACTGAGCTCTTTGGCACCTTCATTCCTTCGGACAGGGTGGATGTTGAGGTAATCCGAAATGGTGCTACATTAAATACGGAATCCTGTGACTCTTTGATTGCCCTAGTTATGGAGAATGAGATTAAGCGAGCATTATATGATATTGGAGATGACAAGGCCCCAAGACCGGATGGATTTACATCGGCATTCTTCAAAAGACACTGGAATACGGTTGGTCCAGACCTTGTGGCAGTTATGAGGGAGTTCTTTATTAGTGGCAGATTGCTCAAACAACTGAACCACACTATCATCACTCTCATCCCTAAAACAAAGGAAGAGTCGAAGGTGACTGATTTCATACCAATAACTTGTATTAATGTTGTATACAAAGTGATCATAAAAATCCTGTTGGTGCGTATGGTTTCTGTTATTGGGGGTATTGTGGACCAAGCACATTCTGCCTTTGTTCCGGGTCGAAATATGTTAGATAATATATATCTAGCGCAGGAATTGGTAAGAGGTTATACAGGGAAGAGAATATCCCTACAGTGCATGATCAAGTTGGACATCACCAAAGCGTATGATACAATTTCTTGGATTTTCCTGGAGGATATGTTATATGGCTTTGGGTTCCCTCAGCAGTTTATTGGATGGATTACGGAGTGTGACTCCACAACCTCCTTCTCTATATTGGTGAATCGCGCATTATATGGTATGTTTAAAGGTAGCGGGGATTGAGACAAGGAGACCCCATGTCACCTATTATGTTCCTCCTATGCTTGGAATACCTATCCAGATTACTAAAAGTGCAGACCAGGAACCCTCATTTTCACTTCCACCTGAAGTGTAGTAAGAATGGCATATCCCATATTGTGTTTGCTGATGACTTAATGCTATTCTCTTAAGGAGATCTCAGCTCGATTAAAATTCTTGTGGATGCTCTAAGAGAATTGGAAGGCGTCTCTGGGCTTAAGGTGAGTCCCTTAAAATCAAATTTGTATTTGGTTGGTGTCTTTGGAAGGGATAGGGAGAATATTCTGGAGATGGTTGCATATCCTTTGAGGGAATTTCTTGTGCGGTATTTGGGGATTCTACTAGTACCGATGAAAGTCTTGATGGCACAATTCTCCGTGCCGATTAAATCTATTGAGAACTATATTAATGCTTGGAATGGAAAGTATCTAACTTATGCTGTCCATGTTGAATTGATAAAATCTGTAATTCAAGGGGTTCGATCCTTTTAGCTTCAAGCATTCCCTATACCGGTATCCATTCTTGATAGGATAACCTTTATTTTCTGATTATTCTTATGGGTTGGCAAATATTGTAAGGTGGCTTGGGATGATTTATGTGCTCCAAGGAATGAGGGTAGTGTGGGTTTGATGAATTGTAAGATACGGAATTTGGCATTGCTCGCTAAAGTGCTTTGGAATATCCATTCCAAAGCAAACTCATTATGGGTGTGGTGGATGCATGAAATACACTTATGGGGAGTATCAATCTGGGAGTGGGAACTTTCAACCCGTGACTCCCCTTTGTTGAAAAAGCTAGCACTAATCTGGACTTCACTGGTGCATAGGATGGGAAGTCCGCAGGAAGTGGTGAATGGGCTATAGAAGTTTTGCGTAAATGGAGTACTATCTTCTAGGAAGGTTTATGATATATTGCGGGTAAAGCGTGACAAGAGGTTATGGATGTCTTTTATTTGGAAGAAATATATTCCACACAAATTTTCTTTTATCACGTGGCTCAATTTTCAGAACTGACTACCAACCAAGGATAACCTCACATTCCTAGAGCTTGACCTAATATTTGCATTGTGTGGAGTTGAACTAGAATTAGTTAACAGTTTATTTTTTAGATGTTCCTTTGTAGGTAATGTTTGGGGTACAGTTCGAAAATGGCTGGGCTTAAAAGGAGATATGACTTCCTTAGCTTGTGCTGTCAAGTGGATTAAGAAGGAATACACTGAAGCACGTCTAAGAAGCAAAGTCGTCCGTTTGTCATTTGTGTGTACCATATATATATTATGGAAGACAAGAAATGCCATCCAATTAGACTCTGCTTCTTTAACGAGATTTGATGTAGTATATAAGATAAAATATATATTGTACAAAATTTTATATAGGATTTATCCTTGTTAACTGATTACCTTTTGATGTTTTTGTATTCTGATTGATCGGATTGCACTATTGACATTTACGGTTTTGACCACTGATATGGTCAGGGTATGCCCTAAGGAACGTGTATTTACTTTGTGCTATTTTGGTCTTTAAGTGTGCTTGATTGACATGGTCAGCTATGACTATTGCTTTTGGTCGGGGTATGCCCCTATGACCATGTACTTATATTTGATGTTTTTAACTTTAGCTGGTCTTGATTGTAATATTGACTAGGACGGTTCTAACTACTACATATGGTCGGGGTATGCCCCAATAACCGTATACTTACATTTGACGTCTTTCACTTTAAATGTTCTTGATTGTATTGTTGACATGGACAGTTTTGATTACCACTTATGGTCGGGGTATGCCCCAAGGACCATGTACATATTCTTTTTGGTTTAATATATTTACCTTTTAACTAAAAAAATTAGGAAAGCTGAGGTGCCATGTCCATTCCTACAATTTATATTAGTTCAACTAAGCTTCTTAGCTTAAGTAATTGAAAGGTGAATAAATAGTGGGAATTTTATTTTTAAGTAATAAATACTTTCACCCTTCAATATATAACTATGCATCCATCTTACCCATAATGATTCTTTGTCTACTAACATCCTCTATAGCCTTTTAGTCATTAAGACCTTATTAGTAACTCTTATAAGAGTAATCCCAGGTCCCCTCCTCGTTAAGAGGTTTGCATACCTCTGACCATTTGACCTTCGCATTGAACTTACTATCATTGATATTACCCTACAAAAACTCTCATTAACTCCTCAATAGTCTTGATTAGGACTTTTGACAATAACATTTGTTCACTTTAATAAATTTGCATGGAACTGACAATAACATTTGATGAATTGAAGTTTGCCACCGAAAGAGAGATCTTTGTTAGGCTAGCTACCTAACCTCTTTTGAATTTTTTTCACCAAAGGTGAGCATTCTGTGAATTGTAGCTTCCTTATCACTAATGCTAACCCCAACTATATTAGATGAGGGGATCTAATAACCATATCGGTCAATGCTCTAAATATCTCTGTATGTACCATTACATTAGAGGCAATGATAATATAAACTTTATTGTAGTTTATATCTAATCCAGATAACTCTATAAACTTCCTTTTGGACTTCATTAAGACTTGAGCATATTTGATTTCTACCTTGGAAAAAATTAGCAAGTCATTTGCAAAACATAAACAACAACTCAATGTAAGGTTTAGGCCGAGATAGAATCAACGAACCAGATTCCTAACGAATTCATCGCTTTCATTCTTTTTTATATGTTTTCTTTAAATTATTTATGTTTTTTAATTTAGAATTATTCTATTTTCTTTTTTTAAACCCCTCAAAACATAAACATTGATTAATTTCATTTCAACAACTTTATACACACTCTCTGTGGGATCGACCAAAACTCACCACTGTTATAGTAGTCTAGTTTATTTTGACTAATGTTACGATGTGCTGTCACTTACTATGCTTGAGCTGATGCCCTAGGAACTTGGTGTAGCAAAAACTTTTAGAGACCTTATGTTATGATATGTGCTTAATTGATTATACATTTACTCTATTACACTTAGTGATTAATTCTATGAAATTACTTAAGATACTCACTTTAGTTCATATGTGGTTTTAGGCATAATTCAAAAGCAATGGAACTAAAGTGAGTTGAAAGCTCTATATTTGGGCCATTTTTTCGAAGAATCATGTCTACTTGTCTTCATGGAAAAAAAATGAGGAAGATTAGAGCAAATAAAGACAATAAGAAGCAAGAAAATGAAAACACAAAGAAGAACATGTTGTTCATGACCAAAGCTAGAAAAAATGCACAGTCGTGAGCAATCACTCACAGCTGTGTATGGATTTGCATAGCTACCACTTGTCCATTCAACAATAACCCTGTATTTTAGAGGGTGATGGCTGGATGATGGACAGGTGGCAGCTGCCTTCTCATAATGATGCCAACAGTTAACTGCTGGACCCCGTTTTTAGAGCCCAACAATCGATTCAAATACCAAACAATGTTTGACTCGAGTCTTGGGACGAATTTCGAGAAAACTATTCGGGACAGTCGCGAGAGGGTGGGGGAAAGAAAGGTATCACATTTATATATAAAAAAATCTCAGTGTGGCAGTAAAGGATGGTTCGTCACGGCTAGCTATAGGTTTGTTGCAGCGAACCCATGGAGTTACCTCTATGGACCCTTCGGGAAAAGTTCGTCGCGGCACAACTCATTCTTCGCCGCGACAAAGACGCCTTTAAAAAGGTTCACTGTGGCGAAACCCTTAGAAACTGCAATCCACAAACATTTTATACAAATACATGCAATCAAATCTAACCATCCAACTTAACCACAAGCTAACATAATCATACAAAAATAGAATTTCGATTCATCATTTCCTTGCTAATTCAAAGAGTTTGAGCAAATACATATCATCATACACGTCAAAACTTAAAACAAAATATATAACGATGCTCAATGTTGATATGCTTATAAAGCTAACCAAAATCACTAACTTAGTACAAAAGTCTCTAACTTTCTTGGAGT
>JAOTAY010000190.1:22836211-22846276 GCA_025629805.1 Erythroxylum baracoense
TCATTACTTCTCTCATTGGTCTTCTCATAGACCCGTTTCCCTGATCCGACCCGTTAGGTGGGACCGGGATGTTACAGCATCTCCCTGATGACAATCCACAACAATTCTCAAAAGAGAAAGTTCACTTCTAATAACTCAAGTGACCAAAAGCCTTTCAAGAAGAAAGTTGTTAGTCCTAAAGGAAGTGGACACACGGGCTCATCCTCTGATAGTCAGAAGAATAAAATTTTTAAAGGGAAGTGCAACTTTTGTCAGAATTTTGGGCAGAAGAAAGCTGATTGCCGAAAGCTCAAAGCTTACATAAATAAGAAAGGTAATTGTTTTGTGATGGTTTGTTTAGAGTCCAATATTATTAATGTGCCCTCAAATACTTGGTGGTTAGATACTTGAGCAATAATTCACTTTACCAATTCTTTGCAGAAACTGACAAATCGAAGAAGGCCGACTAGTTCTGAGCAACATGTGTACATGGGAGACGATACCAAAGTCAAAGTTGAATTTTTTGGGACAATTAGACTATAGTTGAATACAGGACATCTTTTAGTGTTACATGATGTTACTTATTTACCCTCTATCAGGAGGAATTTGATTTTTGTATCCATTTTGGATAGACTAGGTTATAGTCTTCTTTTTGGAACTAAAAAATTAACTTTGTATCATGACTCTCTTTTGATGGGAGATGGAATTTTATGTAAAAATTTATACAAACTTGAGTTGAATGATGTTGTTACTGTTGCTTCTTGCTCTTCCCTTAATGCTTTTGTTGGCTCCAAATGTATGAGGTTATATTTGAGATCTTATATATAATGACACAAACGTTTAGGCCACATTTCTAAAGACAGAATGAAGAGGTTGGTAAAAGATGTTGTACTTCTAGATCTTGATTTTTCATATTTTGCTACTTGTGTTGATTGTATTAAAGGAAAGTTGACCGTCAAGGTTAGAAAAAGAAAAACAGATATGTGCTCAGAATTGTTGGAGTTGATTCATATTGATATATGTGGACCATTTATTCCACCTGCTATGAGTGATTATAAATACTTCATCACTTTTATTGATGATTTTTCCCGACACGGTCATGTGAAGCTCATTCGTGAAAAATCTAAATCTTTGGAAACGTTTAAGATTTTCAAGACATATGTTGAGCTTCAAAAGGGGAAGAAAATCAAGATAGTTAATTTTGATAGAGGTGGAGAGTATTATGAGCGTTATAATGAGAGTGGAAGGAATCCAAGGCCTTTTGCCAGATACTTGCAAGAATGTGTTATTGAAGCAAAATATACAATGCCAGGAACACCTCAACAGAATAGAATCGCTGAAAGAAGAAACCACAAACTTCCTAATATATTGCGGTCTATGTTGATTTATTCTAGTTTGCCATAATTTTTGTGGAGTGAGGCGTTGAAGACAACTGCTTATATCTTGAATCAAGTACCTAGCAAGTCAGTCCCAAAGACTCCATATGAGTTATGATCAAGTAGGAAACCAAGCTTGCACCATTTTCATGTTTGGGGATATAAAGCAGAAGTGAGGCCCTATAATCCGTAATCGAAGAAGCTTAATCCAAAAACTATTAGTGGCTACTTTGTAGGCTACACCGTCAGATGGGTTCTAGATTCTATTGCCCATCTCATACGACCAAAATTATAGAATCAGATAGAGCTGTCTATTTTGAAGATGTATTTGCTTTAAGTCAAGGGTCAAGAGAAGTTGTATTTAGGGAAGAACATATTCTAATCCCTGTACCAGTCCCTTCTGCTCCTACTACCCTATGATGAATAGATTTCAGTAGAATCTCATGATGAACCTTATAATCAAGCACAAGATGCAGTCATTGATACTGGGGATGATGAAGTTGTTGTCATGAGATCACGAAGAACACGTAAACTTGCCATTCCTGATGACTATATTGTCTATTTGTAGGAACATGAGTTTGATGTTGGAGACAATACTGAATCAGTCAGTTTTCAATAAGCCATGAATAGTCCTCAATTTACATTGTGGATGAATACAATGGAAGATGAGTTGAGTTCCACGCCACAAAATGGAGTTTGGGAGTTGGTTGAACTACCTAAAGGTTGCAAACCCAATGGGTATAAGCGGATTTACAAAATCAAACATGACTCAAGTGGACAAGTAGAAAGCTATAAGGCTAGACTTGTGGCTAAAGGCTATAGCCAGAGCGAAGGGATTGATTTCAAATAAACCTTCTCACCAGTTTCTACCAAAGATTCACTGCGAATCATTAAGGCTATAGTTGCTCATTTTGACTTAGAACTCAATCAAATGGATGTGAGGACAACCTTCTTGAATGAAGATTTGTATGAAGATGCTTATATGACTCAACCAGTTGGTTTCGAGATGACTGGTAAAAAACACATAGTTTGCGAGATCAAAAAGTCTATATATGGGTTAAACAAGCATCAAGACAGTAGTATCTCAAGTTTGATATTGTTGTTATTGCAAAAGGTTTCAAGGAGAATGTAGTTGATCAACGTATATATATGAAGTTCAATAAGAGTAGTTTCATTTTTCTGATACTGTATATTGATGACGTTCAACTTGCTTCTAATGATACTTTTTGGACCCCAAATTTTTCTTGGAAGTTAGAATTATTAAATAAGGAATTGTTGGAGTTTAGTCATGAGTAAAAATCAGAATTCTTGAATTAGAAATTTATGAAGTTTATTTATAAATATTTTTTAATTATATATGGTTGCATGGATTAAATGGAAGGTTAGAATTAGGCTAAGGAGTTAGAAGGTATTAGAGTTAATATGGAAGGGTAAGTTTGGAATATTAGAGTTTGTTCTAGCCTAATAATAGAATAACAATTGAAGGGTGTGTGAGTGAAGAAAGAAAGAGACATGTTTGTGAGGTTAAGAAAGAAAGAAAAGAACCTAGAAGAAACTAGAGAAAGAGGAACAGAGTCGTGTAACAACAAGAGAAAAGGAAGAGACGTGTTTAAGAGGTTAGGGAAAAAGAGAGAGTCGTGTAAAATAAGAAAGAAAGAGAGAAGAAAAATGTAGAAAGAAGTAGCAGAAGAGAAGCAGAAACTGAAGCATAGAAGAGGAAGAAGAACAATCAGTTGAGTTTTTAGGTAACCTTTATTTATTCTTCTTGTTTTGATAGAAAAAGGAAGTAGAGAAAATAGGTTATGTGCTAAACATGAAGAGAGAAAGAAGAGAACCGAGATTATTTTTCTTAGATTTTTATGAACTTTTAACTAGATCTTAGTTCTTCTAGCTTAGATAAACTAAGAGTAGATTAAATCTAAGCTCATTTTTAGATAATAGAGCTTTATAGAAGTTCTATTCGTATATGATGTTTGAATGAAAATATGTTTGTTTGAAGGGAATAAAGAAACTCGAAGGCGAGAACAAGAGTAAAGACAAACTTAATCTTGGAGTTACAAGTAAATAGGTGGGTAGTATGTTTATAGTTATTGTGATGATTAGCTAAAATATTTGCTTGTACATATGCTAAATTGCTTGTCTTGAATAATTGTGAATGTGGAAAAATGTTATATGAATTTGATATTATGTTTACTTTGAAAGATACTGCATTGTATATTGATGAAAAACTTCAAGAAGCATGAAAATAGGAATATGATATGAAATATGTAAGTATTGAAAGTTTGCTTGTGTCGGTAAGAAAGATACCATTCTGTTCGTCACATGCACGTTGACCTAAAGCCTTCTCCCGGCTGCCCGCTTGTGGCACATGAACTCTGAAAAATGGACTCATTCTGTTCATGGTGTAAACTTCGATTTCACCATTCTGTTTTATGGGATTTCTCGAGCCATTATGTTTGTGCATTGCATCTTGAATTTTTGAACATAGAGCATAATTGAGTGGTATGGTTTGATTATTAAATGAACATATGATCTGATTTATGTGATACTATATTCTTGACTATATGAATTCTCAGAATTAAGAAATTTTGGATAATATAATCTGCTTAAACTAAAATGCAATGAATATATATATATATATATATGCTTAAGTTTGTGTATGACTCGTTATCGCTGGCTATAAATGTATTAGCCACTGAACTTAGCAGCTCACCCTTCAGGTACAGACAAAGCAGATCATTGAACCTTGCAAACTTCGGCTGACTCCAAGAATTTCTATTTCCTTTGTAACTAAGTTAGTTCAGAAACTCTTGGTATTTTAGAAGCATATGAAACATGGGCATTCATGATTGTATTTTTGTATTATGCTATTGATGTGGCTTCTGATATGTAATTTGAAGTTATGTACAATCTCTGTTTCGTCAGAAAAATGACAGTAAGAATTACATAAATTTCTTCTCTATTAGGTGCAATTGTGTTGGGAATAAATTATTATTTGTTTAATGGCTTGTGGATAAATATTCTTAAGCAATTGGTTAATTTTGGAGTTATTTATGTATAGTCTATGATTGTTGGATTCGGGCCTTATGAAATTGGTAGCAGTTTCTTTTGACAGTAGAGAGAAAGAGGGGATAAAAATGTGTTTTGAATCTTCAATGAATAAACTGTATTGATGTAGATAGAATTATACAAACATGTCTTCATGAAAGTTGTTGCTCTTTCTTTTAGCTTTCCAACGACATAAAGTTTGAAATTTTTTGTAATTCGAGATTGAAAGTTATGATAAATTGAAGTAGGAGTGTGCAGTTGGGGTTGCACGATCGTGACAACCCCAATTTTTTATGAATGTTATGATCGTGCAAAAACACGATTGTAACAAACCCCCACTATTTATAAAATGTCGCGATCATGTACATACACGATCGTAACTCTCCGTTTATTTTCTAATGCACGGTTGTGAGAAATGCACGATGGTGCATTCTGAAATGAATGGCTGTGCATTTTTGGGGCAAACCTTGCATTTTTTATTTTATTTGTTTATTTGTTTTCACTCCCACCAAGAATTTAATTCCTTTTATCTTGATGTTAGTTATATATATATATATGCTTTCTTTTAAAAAGTCCCCCCAATTTTGGCGCTTTGTCACCACGAAATAAGAACCGAGACCCAGGGCCAACATCTTTGGTATCAGAGCCCATGGTTTCTAAGGATTCCTAGGCGTAGAATATGTTATACTATGAAATATATGATGTGTGATAAAGTGTTTGTATTGCTAAATTACTTGTTTGCATTGTTGAGATTATTGATTACATTAAGTGACATGCATATCATGCATACATGTAAGAAATAAGACTAAAATGAAAAGTAAGCTAAATGATAATGTTTTATTGAAGGAGTAAAATGTCACCTCGTCGAAGAACACGAGGAGATATGCAAGGATTTACTACACCTAACTCTCCACTAAAAGAGAAGGGTATTGATGAGTCTAGAGCCCTAGAGATTACTAAGGCGACCGTAGGGCTGGAAAGCGAGGCCTTTCAACCAAAAATGCCCGAGTCATCTCTTCCTCAAGAGCAAGTGTCTAATTTGTTTTATCCTAGAATGTTCCAAGTCTTTCCTCAGGCTTTTGTTCAGGCCATGGGCCAGATGCTATCAACTTCTACCCCAACACTGGCTAAGAAAGGGAGATAATTTGATAAGTTGAAGATGTATGGCGTAGTGGACTTCTATGGAGCAACTGATCCTGAGGAATCTGAGACTTGGTTGAGGAAGACAGAAAGAATACTGGAACATATGGACTATGAGAATGATGAAAGAGTTATGTATGTTATAAGCTTGCTATAGGGAGATGCCCTGCATTGGTGGGAAGGTGTATCAGGGAATCAGACTAAACCGCCAGTGTTGACATGGAAGAACACTAGCGGGACTTCCTAGCAGCTTACAAAAAAAATATCTGTCTGAGGTGTATACCTAGCAGAAGTAGAGGGAGTTTCTGAGTCTCACCCAGAGGGAGATGACATTGAGTGAATATGAGCGCAGATTTACATAGTTTTCTAGATATGCAGCTGAGCCGATGATGCACGAGGTGGCTAAGTACCGAAGGTTTGAAGCAGGATTGCATTTGTCCATCAGAGAAAAAGTGGTGGCGCAAAATATTTGTGACCTTCAACAATTGGTAAAAGTTGTATTAAGGGTGGAGAATGTAGAAAACATAAAGAGCGCAGTGAATAAAAAGAGGAAAGGAAGAGAACAACTCAGAAGAGGGGGTAGTAGCAGTGATTCTATGCCAAAAAGGAGTACCAGGACCTTCACCACACCGTCTGATGTTAGGAGCAGTGGTACAAGTAGGCCCAAACCAACGAGAACTAATTCTCTTCAAGCCTCTACTGTTGAAGGCAGGGGAAAAGAAGAGGAGGAAAAGCCATCTTTTCCTAAATGTGATCATTGTGGGAAATTTTCATAAAGGGGAGTGCTATAGACTGACTGGTGCTTGTTTTAAGTGTGGAGAAAAAGGGCATATGGCTAGGGAGTGTCCACAATATGCGAGACGAGAGGGAACTTTGACACAATCTTCAAGAAGGATTGAGATTGTGGGAGTTGAGTCTATAACTGAAGTGGGCAGTTCCAATACAGCTAAGAAAGTAAATCCTCTAGGAAGACCAAGGGGACAAACACCAGCTAGAGTATTCGCAATGACCAAGGAGGAAGCAAAAGCAACTCCAAAGGTTATTACTAGTATGGTTAAATTGTTTCATGATGACATTTTTGTTTTAATTGATCTAGGGTCTACCCACTCATTTATTTCGTCAAGTATGATTATGCATGATAGAAATTTAAGTCCATTAGATAGTCCTTTGATGGTTAGTACCCCAATTGGCCAATATATTATTATTAGTCATGTTTATTGAGAGTGTGAAATATATATTAGTGAGGTAAAATTAGTGGTGGATTTAATGTCATTAGAGATGAAGGGATTAGATGTGATTTTGGGCACGGATATCTTAGAAAAAAATAATGCCAATTTGAACTGCAAACAGAAGACAGTAGAGTTTGAATTAGACAAAGGGGAAAAGGCATTGTTTATGGGAGACAGGAAGGCAAGCCCACCTAAAATCATTTCAGCTCTAACAGTAGAGAAAATGATGAAGAAAAGATATGAAGCATTCTGGGATATGTTTTAGACACCAAGGTAGATGAGGAAAAATTAGAAAACATTCCTGTGATCAGGGAATTTCCAGATTTCTTTTCGGAGGAACTACCAGGATTACCACCACCTAGAGAGATTGAGTTTACTATAGAGCTTCTTTCAGGTACTACACTAATATCAATCCCACCTTATAGAACGACTCTGGTAGAATTGAAGGAGCTTAAAGAGCAGTCATAAGAGCTTTTAAAGAAAGGTTTTATTATGCCTAACTATTCGCCTTGTAGAGCTCTAGTTATATTTGTGAAAAAGAAAGATGAATCCTTGAGGATGTGTGTGGATCACAGGAAGCTCAATCATGTCACTATCAAGAATAGATATCCTCTCCCACGTATAGATGATTTGTTTGATAAACTACAAAGAGTAAAAGTTTTCTCCAAGATAGACTTGAGATCAGGTTATCATCAATTACGAATAAAAGAGTCCAATGTGTCAAAGACTGCTTTCAGAACACGATATGGGCATTTTGAGTTCTTAGTTATGCCCTTTGGATTAACTAATGCCCCTGCAGCCTTCATGGACTTAATGAATATAGTCTTTAAGCCTTTCCTAGACCAATTTATCATAGTCTTTATTGACGATATACTGGTTTATTCTAAGAGCGACAAGGAGCATGAAGAACATTTAAGGATTACCTTGGAGACATTAAGAAAGAAAGACCTATATGTTAAATTTGATAAATGTGAATTTTGGCTAAAGGAAGTGGTGTTTCTTAGACACATCATTTCAGGAGTACATGTGGATTCACGAAAAATAGAAGCTGTTGCGAAGCACCCAAGAATGTAGCATAAGTGAGGAGTTTCTTGGGATTAACTAGTTATCACAGAAGATTCATATAAGGCTTTTCCATGATAACAACCCCACTCACCAAATTGACAAGGAAGAGTCAGAAATTTGTGTGGACAGAAGAATGTCAAAGGAGCTTCGAGGAATTGAAGAATAAGCTTACAACTGCACCAATTTTGACTTTGCCTTCTGGTAGTGATGGATATACAATGTATAGTGATGCCTCGAGGAAAGGATTGGGGTGCGTGTTGATGCAAGGAGATAAAGTGATTGCCTATGCTTCTAGGCAATTAAAACCCTATGAGATGAATTGTCCCATGCATGACTTGGAATTGACTGCTATAGTCTTTGTATTGAAATTATAAAGACATTATTTATATGGAGTCACCACCAAGGTATTTACAGACCACAAGAGTCTTAAATATTTGATGAGCCAAAAGGAGATAAATTGGAGGCAAAGAAGGTGGTTAGAATTATTAAAGGATTATGACTTGACGATAGATTACCACCCAGGAAAAGCTAATGTAGTAGCAGATGCACTGAGCAGGAAATCTACTATGGCACATATGAAGATAAAATATCTTCCTTTTTTGAAGGAATTAGCCAAAATGAAGGTGACGTTGAGGCAAGTCGAATCTTTTGGTATATTGGCTAATTTTAGAATAAGGCCAGTGTTAAATGAAAGGATTAACGACTTGCAAGAACAAGATGAGTACTTGGGTAAGCTCAAAGAAGAAATTAAAAATGGTAAGCCCTCTGAAATAGGAATAAGAGGAGATGGTTGATGGTGGTAGGCAACAGATTATATATTCTAGATATGCAAGAGTTGAAGGATGAAATTCTTGATGAGGCATATAATGCTTCATATGCAATGCATTCAGGGAGTACCAAAATGTATAGAGATTTAAAAAACAATTCTAGTAGAGAGGAATGAAGAAAGATGTTGTAGAGTATGCTGGAAAATGCTTAGTATGTCAATAAGTTAAAGTAGAACATCAAACGCCCGCCGGTAAGCTTAAGCCCTTGTTTATTCCGGAATGGAAGTGTGAGAAGATTACAATGGATTTCTTGATGGGATTACCAAAGACTAATAAGAAGCATAACGCAATATGGGTGATTGTAGATAGGTTAACTAAGTTAGCACATTTCTTTCCAATTAGACAAATCGATTCTTTGAATGCCTTGGCTAAGAAATACATAGATGAAATAATCAAACTTTATGGAATTTCGAGTTCTATTGTCTCAGATAGAGATCCTAGATTCACATCCAGATTCTAGGAAAGTTTGCAAGAAGCTTTGGAAACTAAGTTGCATTTTAGCATAACTTTCCATCTACAGACTAACAGTCAATCAGAGAAGACAATAAATACATTGGAGGCAATGTTAAAAGCTTCTGTTATGGACTTCAAAGGCTCATAGGATGAATATCTACCTTTGATTGAGTTTGTCTATAATAATTCCTACTAGTCAGGACTTCAAATGGTACCTTATGAAGCTTTGTATGGTAAGAGGTGCAGAACTCCTATTTGTTAGGATGAGGAAGGTGAAAGAAGACTTATAGGACCTGAGTTGATACGAGCTATAGTCGACAAGATTAATTTGGTGAAATAGAGACTCAAGGCAGCTCAAGACAGGATGAAGAGCTATACAGACGCACATAGGAAAGAGATGGAATATGAAGTTGGAGACATAGTATTTCTTAGAGCCTCACCATAAAAAGGAGTCTTAAAATTTGGTAAAAAGGGTAAGCTCAGTCCAAGATATATAGGCCCTTATGAGATTATTGAGAAGATTGGGCCTCTTGGCTACAAGTTAGCCCTGCTGCCAAAATTATCCAAGATTCACAATGCTTCCATGTATCAATGCTAAGGAGATATAGATCAGATCCTTCACACATAGTCCAACCTTCAAAGGTTCAATTAAGGGAGGATTTGACTTTAAAAGAACAACCAGTAGCAATTCCATATTCAAAGGAAAAGGTCTTGAGAAATAAGACTGTGAAACTGGTTAAAGTTTTATGGAAGAACCATGTAAGAGAGGAAGCAACATGGGAATCTTTGGAAGCTATAAAGGAGAAGTATCCATACCTGTTTGTAGACTCAGGCAAGAATTTTGAGGACGAAATTCTTTAAGGGTAAGAAATGTTGGACCCTGAATTTTTCTTAGAATTTATTTTATTAAATTAGCAAGCATGAATATAAATTAGAATTCTTGAATTA
>JAOTAY010000190.1:22925707-22936749 GCA_025629805.1 Erythroxylum baracoense
GAGATGTGCATGTGCATGCTTGGCTTGACAAATTTGCCAATTGGAGTTAGTCTTAGAATAGCACGTAAGAGTGGGAACTAGGGGGTATGATACCCGTTGGTACCGGATTCAAAGGAAATCGTCTATGATGACGTGACAACACAGACGAAAGGAAAATATGAAGGAGAAGTATTGTCTGCGCTGACGTCAGATCACAGACGAAAGGGAAAATATGAAGAAGAAGTATTGTCTGTGCTGACGTCAGAACACAGACGAAAGGGAAAATATAAAGGAGAAGTATCGTCTGTGCTGACGTCAGAACACAGATGAAAGGATGAATCAAGAGTAAAAGGATCGTCTGTAAGGACGTAAGAACATAGAGGATAGACCACAGACGATAAGGGTTCATCATAGAAGATAAAAGTCAACTACAGAGGATAGAACACAGAGGAGAGAACATAGGCCAAAGAGTATAAGGAGTTAAAAAGTGATTTAGTTGAAGAGTATCGTCTGTGGTACTGTTCACGGACTTCGTCTGTGGTACTGTTCATAGACTTCATCTGTAGTACTGTTCACAAGGATTCGTCTATGTTACTGTTCACAGGCGAATGGACTTCGTCTATGTTACTTTTCACAGACAAATGGACTTCGTCTATATTACTGTTCATAGACTCCTTCTATGTTTCGCTTCTTCTATGTTTACCTATACCTATCTTCTGTCCCATTGTTGACCCCTCAGACGATAGAGTCGGACTCGAATGTCTTCATGGAAGTTGTAGATTTTGGAATCTTCTTTCGAACCATATAAAGAACACCTTGATCCGATTCCTCTATAGAAAGTTATGGCAATTGGAAAACATCGTCTGTGTTATTACTCGCGCTATCTTCTGGGTTACTGTTCACGATTATCTTCTGTCCCATTTTTGACCCTCCAGAAGATATAATTGGCCTTTGAGATCTGCATGAAAGTTATAGTTCTTGCAATTCTCTTTAAAACTAGCCAAAGAAACCCTGAGTTGGATGTCTATCGTAAAAGTTATGCTCACAACCCTGAATCACGTATATGTAAGGTGTGGACTCGCCAATGCTGTCCTTTGAAGTTCTTTAGGTTGAAATGGATAAATGATGGTCGAAGGGCGGTGCTGAACTAAAAAGGAGAGTTGTTGAGGGCAATTATGGGTGATGAATATGTGTAATCAGGATGCGACAGTGGTAGTATCGGAGAAGAGAGGATAAACATGATAATGGATAAGGTGTTCTCTTTCGGAGAATAACTCACGTCTTAGGATACGCTGCATGCGAGTTGGACTTCGGTAACGGGGTCCAACATCTATGGTTGTGTAAGTCGTTGTGTAGGTCACCAAGATCGTATAAGTTCATGAAACTGGGAAAAATGACACATACGATCACCTACACAACCGTATGTCTTACAGAACCCTAATTTTTAGTATAAAAGGACATTTAAGCGGAAGAAGGAAGGAATGAAGAATTTAAAAGACAGGAAAGGGGGTAAATTTCTTACCTCTTTAAGAGCTGTGAGGAGTTAAACTTCTTCCTTCTAATTTGAAGGGCTATCAAGTTCACAGAACATGTTTATTCATTTGTGTTATTCTTTGTTTAATATTTAAAATTCAATGTATGCATGATTTAAACACTTCCAACAGATTATTTATGTATGAATACGTTGCCAAAATCTAGATTGCAATATGTAATTGTTGTAACTTTGATTCTCTTGTGGTAAACTAATGGTTGTGCATCATTAGGGATAACATTTCATAAGTTAAATGAGTTGAGCTTATGTGATTGTTGTCTAGATTAACATATTTTCCTAATACATAATGTAGTTGTCACACTAAAACTAGAGAGCTTATTTTAAGATGTCTAATGGATAAACCTAATTAAAGAGATTATTTTGATTAGATACGACTTAAGGAAAAACTAGGATTAACAGAGCTAATTTTTAATTTACGAAAAACATGACAATTAATTGTGCTCACTCGTGTGAAGCTTGAGATTGAACTGAGAACTGGATTTGAAACTCATTTGTCAATTTTATTACTTTTGTACTATTTGATTTGATTTACTTTCATTAGTTAAAATTTACTTTATTTTCTTAATTAAATTCAACCAAACTCCTCCAAATCCTAAAGATCGATTCATTCATTTCAAATATAAACACACTCTCTGTGGATATGATCCCTACTCATCACTACTGTAAATTTAGTTATGCAAAGTTAGGTTTTATTTTTTAGTGTGTTCAAATTTTGGCATTACTGCCAAGGAGTAAAGTGATTTAGTTTTTTACTTTTGATATTAATGGTGTTTAATATATATATTTATTTATAATTTGTTTTTACAATTGTTTCTTGATCTTTTTATATTTGTTAGTGTTTTGTATGGTTGTGATGAGATCTCCTCATCAATACCCTATATAATTTGATTATATGACTGAAAGGACACTATAAAGGTTGCACAGGGATACTAGAATAACTCTAGGAAAATAACAACAAATTAAACTTGAGCAACCCAAGGCTAATTTAAGAACTCTAAGAGAGATAGCTGCCCCATATTTAACTCAAAGGCCTTTAAACATCATTTTTCCAAATGTTGCTAAACATATTACTTTTAAGCTTAAGTCATGCTAAATCCATCTTTTGCCCAACTTTCATGGTTTTGTAAGTGAGGATGCTCATAAGCATCTCAAGGAGCTCGTTGTGGTTTATTTTAGTATGAAACCTCCAAGGGTGAAGGAAGAGCAAGTTGTGTTAAGAGCCTTTCCATTTTCATTGAAGGATGTAATAAAAGACAGGTTATTTGATTTGCTTGCAGGAAGCGTCAACATATGGATTAAATTAAGGAGGGTGTTTTTAGAGAAATATTTTTCAGCATCAAAGACCGTCAACATAAGGAAAAAGATTTGTAAGATAAAGCAACATCATAGAGAATCCTTTTATGAGTATTAGGAACACTTCAAGAAGTTGTGTGCCAGCTTCCCTCACCATAATATCATAGAAAACTCTTTATCCAGTACTTCTATAAAGGACTATTGCCTATGGATAGGAGCTTAGTAGATATAATAAGTAGTGGAGCGCTATGTGAAAAGAATCCTATAGAGGCTAGAATTTTAATTAAGAGTTTGACAACTAATATATAAAAAATTAGCATTCGGAACAATGTCCATAAGGTAAATGAGGTATTAGATGAACTAACATCCTTTTTTCGGCAAATTGCTATTGGGAAGGCACATGTTAAAGCTTGTGGTATATGTGTAAATACGAACCATCCAAAAGATGGTTATCTAACTCGACAAGATGAAAACATAAAGTATGTAAATGCTATAAGGGAAATTTTTCCAACAGTACAACCCTATTCCCAAAACTATAACCCAAGTTGGAGAGAACACTTAAACCTAATTATAAAGGGAATATGCAGTAAAACTACTCTCTAAATAGGCCACAGGGTATACAATAATTTCCACCTAAACCACAAGCCCCCTCCTCCACCTCAGGTACATCGTTGGAAGATACAATTAAGTATTTTTCAATTATCACTTCGCAATTCCAATAGGATGTGTAGCAGTTTCAACAGGAGACCAAATCTAAATTTTAGGAGATAAGGTATAATATTCAAAACTTGAAGAACAAGGTAAGCCAGATGGTAGTATCTATCAACCGGTTAGAAGCCCAAAGAGGAGGAAAACTGCCATCACAACCTAAGAATAATATGAAGAATGTTAGTGCAATCATTGTGAGGAGTGGTAGGAAGCTTGAGGATTTTAAGAGGATTACATAAAAGATGGTTAGTGAAAAAGAAATTGAGAAGGAGCTTAAAGAAGAAAGGGATATACCATTTAACTTAAAGGTAAATGTTGAATCCCGAATGTTTGTTAAAATGAACCTCTACCTTTCTATAGCAGGTTAGCAAAGTCAAATAAGGAAGATCAAGATAAGGATATATGGGAGACCTTTCGAAAGCTTGAGGTGAATATATCACTATTACATATGATTTATCCCCAGTGGTTTTCTAATTTTGCTAGCAATGTGGCCCTTCCTTTCTGCAGATCAGTACTCAAGTGGTACTATATGAAAATATACCCATAGTAGAAGTGTTTTGCATGAGGTTATGTTTAAAGTGAACCTACAATGCCACCTTTTCAGTAGAATGGGGTGTCTTAGCACATGTTAAAGCCCTACTTCTATGATTCTAGAGGTATTTTCATAAGTCCTATGCTTTTCCATTTTATAGTTTCCTACTTTGTACAATAGAGAAGGCAAGTCTCTTCTTGAAAAACAATGTAACTACAAATTTGCTCCATTTGCTAACTCCTATTGCAACACCTTGGCTAGAGGCTGAATAGGTTCCCCCTCCTTCGATTATATATATCTAAGTTTCCTAAGTGTACTTGAGTCGAAGTAGAGTTTTAAGTGACTTTCCTCACTATAGACTCTTGACTCTTGCTAGTTTTGGATCCTATAATAGTTGGAAAATCTGAAGGGTGTGGCCAATTTAGAGGTTGTGTCAATATGTTATCAATAGGGCTTTTAGCTAAGGTGTTTTAGTTGTTTGTGTGAAAAACCAACATTTTTTGGTTCATGTTGCATATAAAGGTTGGTAAGTCATTAAAAATGAAAAGGTGGGGTGGTTAGCGGTTGGTTGGCTATGGTGAATGGCTGTTAGAGAAAGGGGAGCATCTTATCCCTTTAGACAAAACTTAAAAATTACAATTACTTTGATTTGATTAGTTGGTAGTATTTAACATTTTAGGTAATTTTTGGTATGTTTCTTCGGTTAAAATATGAGATTTAGTTTGGGCATTTTATTACCTATATCCCTCTTTGGATATAATAAGTTAAAGAGAAGATAAGCAGAACCTAACACAAGTTTGTAGTTAAATGATGTTTCTTTCTAGAAACAAGATTTGAAAGCATGATTTTATACAGGAGCAAGTCAAAGAATATTTCACGTGAAAAAGAAGTTAAAGTGAAGTACATGGTCCTAAGCATGGGCATATTAGTGCTTATGTTCCTTTCTGGATGGAAGTTTTTAGTTTTAGTATGATACATGTCCTGAGATACGACAATGTCCTAAATCGTGTTCACGATAAAATCCTCTATTTAAAGAGCTGTGAAAACCTTATTTAAGGGAGTTCTTTTATTTGTTTTCAGTTTTTCAAGTTTAAAACTAGGTTAACAGCTAGATGAGAGAAATAAACCATAGAACAGGGCTTTAAGTTGTCTTTAACAAGGAAAGAGATCTAAGATCATCCCAACAAAATGGAATACATTCAAAGATTGACATCTATATTAAGAAACATACTTTAAATATTCCTTCAATACTTTGTTTGCTTTTATTGTTGTAAGGATATTGAGTGGCTAAATCTTTATTGATGTTTCAATAAGAAGAAACCTATTTTTATGGATTGATTTAAGTTTTTTAATAAAAGAGTTTTATATTTATGAAGTATCATTGTTGTTCTTAATGTTGATTAAATAAAAGAGAAAGCTTAAATCAAATATAAATTTATATGCAGACATTTGAAAAGACATATTTGCAAGGCAACTTAAGCATTAATTTTTATATTTGAATGGGGTGTTAGAAATAGATTTACTTGCCTATTTTGGTATTAAAGCCAAACATTTTAATAAATTTCGTATATCTTAATGTGTTTTTAATTGTTTTGATTAGGTAATAATATCAGTTAATAAATCTAAGATAGGTGAAATATATTGATAGATGACAATTCATTAACTTAGAAAATTTCACATATCTAAATTATAAAATCTTTTAAATAATTATATCGTGAATTTAAGATGATGTTAGGAGAAAATTTTATCTCGATGTTTCATTATATCTAATTTTATATAATTAATTAAATTTTTTCTCTAGTGATGTTTTAATCTATATTGGTGGTTTATATTGAATCAATCACAATCTTTATTATTGACTAGATACTATTAGGAGAAATAGACTTAGAATTATTCATTCATCATGAGCATTATACTTCCAACTTAGGAATCTCTAATAAAAATGTTGACTAAGTGTCATCATGATCACTAACTTCAACTACATAAGTTATAATAAAAAGATGTAATCAATGAATACATATGTCAATTATTTTTCCATTATTATTTTATTTTTGAATTGACATCTTGGATGGTGTATTTTACATTCATTATATAACTTGAACGTGCTCTCATTTCGAAACTAGCATTTTTGTTTCTTTTCATTAGAATATTATATCTCCACTTATAAGTGTCCATTGAAACATTTTGGATTTATTATAGGTTTGTAATGGCATGCTTACAAAAAAAGTAGAAATGTATATTATGTAAGCGGGGGTGCTAGTGATTCTTACATGAAAAATTCTTTAAACAATAAATCCATTATATAAATAAGAACTTTTGAAATTAAATCTTAAATTCATTGAAATACTTAAACACATAATTAGAAAAGTGAATCACTCTTTATAATATAACCAATTTAATGTCAACTTACCAATGCATAGATTGTTTTATCAAATTCTCCCAACTAGACATACATACCTGAATGTAATGGAATTCATAACTAATTGTCATGTTCTCAACCCTAATACTATAAGTTCTAGGCAAGTGGACATATCATTTTTTAGTATTGTAGAAATGAGTAAAGTATTAAATAATATTTAATAACTAACCATTTAGAAGTTATAAACTTATTTATATTTATGGTTATATAGTTATATGTGGGATTATATCTTTTAATAATAGCTATATTGTCATTTCTTTCAAGAATATAAAAAGCAATCGGGGAAGTTCGACATACACTTTACTCTCACTCAAGTATTCTTATTTGTAGACCAAATGAATTTGAAATGGAATACTTTATAAGTGAATCCTTAACCATTATGAAATGATTAAACATCAAACAAATGTCCAGTAATGGAATGATGTAATTTAGATTATAATAAACCTTTTTCGTCTTTCTTTCTTTCTTTCTTTTTTGCATCTTCATGTCCTCTAAATTGTATTCACTAGAATCACCCCACTTATTTAGTCATTGTACTTCTCTAACCTTTCTTCCTCACTTTCATTGCACTCATCATCTTCTCTATCATTGGAAACTCATATTTCTCCCTCATCTATATCATACCCCATTACATTTTATTGTCCTTACTCTACTATACTTTGATCATGGCTTCTTGTCTCATACTTTTTACTAAAATTAAAATTATTTAGTATCAATGCACTCTTCATCATAGTCACTCAAAAGCTTATTTGTAATTTTTTATTATCATCCTCTTGTTTTCCTTTATCAGTCTCATCAATATCCTTTTTAATTACCCCAGTATCCTTAATTTAATTTAACAAAATATTATTTTCATATTTGGGGATAAACCTCATCACTTAGAACTAGTACCATATCATAACCATTTGTATATGAAACTAATTCATTTGTCATATTGGTTGGAATGAAAATTTCTTATACTCTGTATTTACATTCTTAATAGCATTGTTTGGATTTTTTTAGAGTTTAAAATTAGCTTAATTTATGTTGCTACAAAATTATGCATATCATATCATTATTTGTCTCATTATTATTAAATTCAACCAACATATCTTCTAAACTTTCTTGTGGAATCCATTAATTAACATTCTCTAAGTTACCATATATTTTGCAAGTTGTAGTTTTTTTAATCACAAACCAACATTATTTATCTTTATCCATGCCTTAAATTAAAATTTTTTGCCTTTCAGAATATTCAATATTATCACCTTTGAAAAATTTGCCCCTATAATAAAATAATAATTCCCTTTCTTGACAAAACTACATTCTACATCATTTAAAAGTAGACACTATTATAAAAAGGGACCAAAAGTGATTGCATTTACGATTTAAAAACACACATGTAGAAATGTGTAAATCCTCAAAGTAAAACAAGCACAAATTTTGAAAGGCATAAGCAAGCACTTCTTAAAATAGAACATACAAAAACAACAACATATTTAGGGGAAAAACCTAAAAATTGCATATAATATATATAGTATGCATAATGTATCACAGTAAACTTAGGGGCTCTTTGGTTTTGTTTTTTATTTGATTTTTTATTGATGTTTTTTGTAAAAAAAAGGAACAAACAGACGCTTACAACGTGTTTGGTTGAGACTTATTTTCATTGTTTAAGAAAAAATAAGAAAATGAAAACAAGTTTATGAAAACATAAAAAAATCACATTTTCGTATATGTTTAAAACAGGTTTTTTATTTAGAAAATAAAATCTCATTAAATTTCTTAGCAGCATCTTTAGATTTTCAACGTCTCTTGCATCTTCAATATCTTTTATGCTCCAGTTTCTCCAAGTATTACCCGTTTCTTGTTTGTTTTCATATTTTTTTAATTCATTTACTTTTGGGTTCTTCCAGTAACTTGCCTTTAAAGATTTCTCTGCAACTAGAAATTAACAAAAAAACTTGCTACCTTCACCGCCTTCTCTTCCAATCATCTTCATCTCCTAAAACAACTATTTAATCGAATCCTTCAAGGAATCTCACAGTTACTATAACATAATTGAAAATAAATATATTGTTACTATAGCATAATTGAAAATAAATTGGTAATTCATCAAATTCTTTGTTATTGCTGTTTTCTTTCACTTCTCTTATGTGCGAGACTTCCATTCTCTTTCATAGGGCTATTTAAGTGGTGAAGATGTAAAGAAACACCTCCAACCTCCTCATCCTTGATGCTATGGGCCTCATGTCATTTCTTTATAAATTCCTTCCTCTCCCTGTTATTTGTGGAGTCTAACTCACCAGCCCTCTCTTTTGCATTCTCTACCATTAAATATATTCACTATAACTAAGACTTTGTCTCTTCTAAGTCAACTTCTCCTAGTCCTTGATTCAGTTTTTATGGTTTGATTCTTACAAGCTCATGTCTTTTGTTTATGATTCTCACTATTAGTTCTAGTAGTGGTGGTCACAGTGATGAAGATGATGATGGTGATGCAAGTTCTAATTCAACAGCTTCTTAGCTGTATGTTAGGAAAAGATTGTGTTCTCACTTCTAGTTTTGATCGTGTTCTTACTTAGGTTAGTTTTATGTTTCATTCATGAACCTTTAATCATTAAACATCTAAGCTTTGATCCTTTTCTTTCCCTAATCCCCGCCTAGCTACATGCTCATCAAGCATGTCTTAACTTCAAAAAATGCATCTTCATTAAAAGAAATGACTCAAAAATTGTCATTCCTCATCCTCTAAACCCATTTGTTCTTAGGATCAAGCCTCTCAACCCTTAAAGACCTTTGTATGCTATAACATTCTCAATTTTCCAATATATATTAGCTTTATACCACTGCCTCTGCTTATTTCCCTTTGGAAGAAATGTATCCACAGTGTCATAAGCTATCCATAAGTAATTAAAAGCTAACTTTAATCTACACATCAAATTGTTTAACTTTAAATCTATATCTTCATTTACTAATACAACTATTTTTGGTTCTAAACTCCTAAGTGATTTCAAAAGTATGGTTTGAACTATTGACATAAATAAGGAAGATCAAGAGAAAGAAATTGATTCAAAAGAATAACGATTCGAGTTTGTACTAGGAATACTAGGAAGTGTCTCCTTAGGTGTGTAATGAAGCAACATGTGACAATTTATGACTAGTGCTTCACTACTTTCTGCGTACACTACAAGTTTCACTCGAAGTTGTTCGATTAAAGATGAGAATCCATCTATATAGCTTGAAGGAACAACTTTAAATTCCATCGTTACATGTAATGATCTAGCAAAGTTGATCAACTTTGAGCTGAGATCTTCATAAGAAAGATCAATGATAGGTGGGACATCTATTAGCATTAGCATCAATAAGAGTAGGAATTTGCATGTAATATGTCAAGCTTAGAATGATAATATGAACCAATTAATACCCCTTTTACAACTTCTATTATGGAAAAATTTGTAGTGGTGAAACCGAATCTATGTCTCGTAGTTAAATTAACGAAACTAGCAAGCATGAAGATTAAGAACTTGTGAGTGTCAATAGTAAGACTATTGATATGTGCTTAATTAATTATGAATTTATTCTATAACACTTAGTGATTATTGCTATGAAAATGCTTCGGATGCTCACTTTAGTTCATATTTGATTTTAGGTATAATTCAGAAGCGAAATAGCTAAAGTGAGTCGAAAGAATTATGGTTGAGCCGTTTTCTGAAGATT
Organism: Erythroxylum baracoense; assembly: GCA_025629805.1. Taxonomy (NCBI): domain Eukaryota; kingdom Viridiplantae; phylum Streptophyta; class Magnoliopsida; order Malpighiales; family Erythroxylaceae; genus Erythroxylum; species Erythroxylum baracoense. The sequence continues at coordinate 22,935,890 of JAOTAY010000190.1, forward strand.
CATACTCACTTATCTTCATGGAGCAAGAACGAGAAGGATTAGAGCAAGAGGAGACAAGAAAATACCAAAAAGAATAAAGATTAGCACAAGTCAAGGGCATAAGATGCATTTCAAGGCCATAGCAAATTGGTTGTGAGAGGTGTATCATGTCTATGACACACTTGTCATGGGTGTGACACTAGTTGCATAGGTGTGACAGCCCATGTCATGCCCATGTAAGGTGTCTCACAGCCGTGAGACACCACTCACGGCCATGAGGCATTGCCAGCTCACCAAAAACCCTACTTTTTGGTATAAAAAAAGATGTCATGTTTTCGATTGGGAAAATTTAAATAGTTAATAGAGAGGTTTCGAGAGAATCAAGAGGGGCAAACCTCTCATAATTTGGAGATCCATGGAGAGCTAGACATTCCAATGTCAGTTCAGAGGTGATATCGACGTCGACGAACCCAGTTAAACATATTCTTCATTATGTTTGTTATTCTCACCCTCTTTAGGGATTGATTATATTATCTTGTGTTTAGTGAATTGGGTATTGCGTAAGAATGATTAAATGCTTTATTTGATTATTTTTATGTATTAACACATTACTAGAATCAAATATAATACGTAATCGTTGTTTTTTCTGAAGTAAATCACTTGTTAATATAGAAATCACGTATAATATGTAAAATTCACAAGAAGGGGGTTGAATTGTGTGAAATCGTCTAATATATGAATCTTTAAAATCTTCTTGATTTTCTGGACAAATTCAGACGATTACAAGGTTAAACAATGCACTTGATTTGATGAGTAATGCAATAGCAAAAATTAGTATCTATTCTTCTAACAACAAGAAAATTAAAAAGGTAAGAGTTAGA
>JAOTAY010000190.1:22936849-22951497 GCA_025629805.1 Erythroxylum baracoense
CTTTTGTTTTATTAATAATAAATATTTTCATTACAAAAAGTAACTGGAAAAAAATTAAGTTATAAGTAAATACACTTACCTTCCAGGGAACTATATTTACATAACTCCAATAGCAAGTCCCTCTTTTAGCTGCTTGTGCATTGAGGGCCCTAAGGAAGGCGTAATTTAAGCATTGATTGGAGTCATATGCTCCTTGCCTTTTGGGGTTTGCCAATTTTCTTTATGAATTGTGGAGACTCCACTTCAATTTAGACTTGAGTATACATGTATCAGAATAAGAAATAAAGTTCACCTATTATTAGGAACAACTAATAAACATATACACCTTAAAGATGTATATGAGTTAGGTGTTAGTTGGCACCATAAATTTGCGTTTAGTTTGATTATTGTGAAATATTGCATTTTCATGACTTCTTTTTTTAATAGGTATTCCATAGAAATTGAGTACGCCATATAAGCACAATTGTAGATATTGATGGCATGTAGTTTTGTATTTGTTTTAATATAAATTTTACCTAGTTAGTATGTGTTTCCCAATTTGTGTAATTTTTGGGAATCATAGTGCATAGTAGAAGCTTGAAGACCTAGGTAAGTTTTAAAAATGATTGTGGATATTGTTATAGAGATTGATTGATTTTCATTTTAATTTCTCACTGCAACTCTTTTATCATTTCTATGCACTTATATGCAATTTAGCATTTAATACTTTGTAAAACTTGTTATTTATGTTGCTTATATGAAACTAGATTTAGCGATGGAAGGTTTGAACAATATGAACAATTCTAATGATCGTATGGAAGTAAATGAAAAACATGGGGTATTGAATGATACCATAATCTCATTGATGTTTGAAGAAGTGCAGAAGGGAAATCAAACGACTAGTACCTTTTTTTAAATCCAGTTAGAAGAATATTAAGGCAAGTCTTTAAAAAAAATCAATAAGTAGTATACCTGATGTTCAATTGAAGAATAAGTACAATGGATTGAAGAATTTCAAGAACTTGCTCAAAGAAACAGGAATTGATTACAACTCCTTTACCTCCATCTAAGAGAAAGAAATCTCCTAAGAATAAGAAGACAAAGAAGACACATTCTAATATTGTAAAAGAGGTCCTGGTTATAATTGGTAAACAATCAAAAAGGAAGAATGATTTACTTAAGAAAAAACTGAGTGAAACATCATCCACTGTAGAGAATCTGGGCTTCATTAATTAAGGAAGAGTCCAACATAACAATGGAATGTCTAAATTCCTTAAATGAATTGGGTGTTGAGGGTATGCAATATGGAAAAGCTATGAAAGCTTTACATGATTCTCCACTTAATAGGGATAATTTTATAAAGATGGCAGATACAAGGAAGTTAGATTGGATTATATCGCTTTAGTTATATTTTCATATTATTGCATATCGAGTTCTTATTAACTTGATAATTCTATATTAAGCACTATTTCATAGTTTGAACCTTTTAAGTTTGTGCTTTATATGAATGTTTGACTTAATGTTAAGTCTATATTTAGTACGAATATTTTAAGTCTATATTTTATGTGAATATTTTGTCTATATTTGAACATTTTGACTAAATGTTCTATTAATTATTTAATGTTGGCATTATAGATACATAGTTTCCTTATCAAATTTTGAATCAGTTTATAATGATGAACCGAAGAAGGTCGTCATTATTTCTCTAGCTAAGGGAGACATCAAATATTTTCATTTACAAAAGCAGCCATATAGAACTTCTACTCTATCAGGTTATGATTGGATATTAGAACTCTTAAATGGGCATCCTACAAAGATTTATGAAAACCTAAGAATGAGCAAGATAATCTTCTTAAGCTTACGTGATGAGCTGAAGAGTTTAAGAGGCTTAAAGGTAATGTCATTTGACTGTGGAGGAACAAGTAACAATTTTCTTGATGACTCTAGGGCATAGTGAGACAACTAGAGTTAATGTAGAATACTTTCAATATTTGACCTAGACAATTTCAAATTACTTTCATAAAGTCTTATATGCAGTTAATCGTCTTACAAAAAGAATCATTACTTCACCGTCCTTTACCAATACACCTCATGAGATTCAACATAATTCAAAATTCTTTCCATACTTTTAGGTACATTTATGTAATTAATTACTATTTTAATTATCTCCTTATTATTAATAATTATTTTAATAGTATATTTTTATTTTTTAGAATTGTATAGGAGTAATAGCTAGTACACATATTGATGCCTACGTTATGACCGATAAATAAATACCATACAGGGGTAAAAGAATTGATTCAGCCCAAAAAATTATATGATTTGACATGCATTTTACATATGTATTTGTTGGATGGGAAAGTAATGCAAATGACTCTCGAGTTCTTTTAGAAACAGTAACAAATCCAACAAATGAATTTCCTATACTTTCATAAGGTATTAATTATTTTAAATAAACAGAGTGATTATGATTAATTTTAATATCTTTTTATTAATATTATGTTCTTTATATGTTAGGTAAGTTCTATTTGGTTGAGTCAGGCTACACCAATATGTCTGGATTTCTTTCACCATATTGAGGTGAGAGATCATTTACTATATTATAGAGGAAGAGGAAGACCTCAAAGTCTAAAGGAATTATTTAAGGCTATATTTGGTTGGACGTAAGATTTTTAATAGAATGAAATGATTTATAATGGAATGGAATGTAAATAGATGCAATATTAAAAAATTGTTGTTTGAGAGGGATGGAAGAGTTCATAATATGATATAGTGAAATGTTGTTTGGAATTTATAATGTAATATAGTGAAATGTTGTTTATCATTTTATATTCTATCATAAACCCCCCCAAATTGGAGGTTTCTCATTTTTACTATTTAAGATGGAACGAGATGTAATATGAAACCCTCCTCTTCTATTTCATTTCATTATAAACCATCATCCCAAATGATGGAATAATATTACATTACATTCTATTCTATTAATAAACCTCCCATTCAAACATAGCCTAACTATAGACATTCTTTACTAAGAAATGTTATTGAAAGATGTTTTAGCATTTTAAAAGTAAGATTTCCTATACTTAAAAAATGTCGAGTTATGATATAAGAAGAAAAAAGACATCGTTAGTGTTTGTTGTGTTATGTACAATTATATTAGAATGTATGGATAAATTGATGAATTATTTGACAATTTTGTTAAAAATGAAGAACAAATTAGAGAAAGTAAAAATGAAGATGCAAATTCTCAAGTGGAGTATAATATCATTCTAGCACAACTTCGAAGTATGTCTTAGAAGCGAGATGAAATTGCTAGACAAATGTAGAATGATTATATTAGTTATAATTAATTTATGCTTCTTTTCGTAAATGATAATACTATTATGTTTTGAAGAATTATAATATAATGGACATCTTTTATTGATTAGAATAACTTAATGTAAATTTCTAATTTATAGAATTTTATTATATACAATTAATGGACATATTTTTTAAATTTCATATATTTTATTTCTAGCTATAACAAGAATTGATTAATTTTAAAACATAAGAGTATAATTACAAAAATAGAAACAAGATGATAAAACTAAACATGTTTTTTAGTTTTTTTAGTTTTTAATTACAAATTTCAAACAAATAAGTTTTTGTTTTCAATTTTTATATTAGAAATCTCGAATAAACAACTTTTTTAATTAAAAAAAATAGAAAGTAAATTTTAAAAATAGAGGTGGAGCCAAACACCCCTTAACAATCACAAACACACATCACATATGCACATCTCTTTTTTAGTAATAAATATTCAAACTCACTCAGGCTTGCAAAATTAAATTTCGCCAAAGTCCAAAAAACTTAAGTTTAATCAATATAATTTGTGGAAGAAAGTATGAACTCCTCACCTACCAAAATTTAAAATGCGAAATACAAGAGTATTCAAACCCACCACGAAATCCACATTAGAATTCACTTGAAGAATTTTGCAGTTGATGATAAAACAAGGAAAGCTAAAATTTGAAATTTTTGTTCTTTTCCTAGTATTTTATTTCAGAGAATTGAATGTTATGTTAAAGAAACTTTTATTTAGAAAACGTCATGTCAATGTGTTAAATAATTTTTTTGGGGTAAAAAAGAATGCAAAATGTCAAAACAAAATCAAGGTTACTTAAAAAATTGAAATTCGGGATGATAAATACTATTTTATGTAAAGTCTAGGGATCAATATTTTTTTGTCTTATTTTTACAAGCGTAAATACATCATCGTCCAGCAAAATGGCACGTAATCCAAGTAAGTTCTAAACCATGAAGTTTCCACGTAAAGAAGAGTGGCAAGTGAGCTTACACGAACTCTCGAAGATCAATTCACTTCGTATTGTGAATCAATTTTTTCATTAGAAAAAAGAGCGAAAGGTGTGCAGCTGTACATATTTGGAGGAGTCACGGTCGACTTGTAACACTCGTGTGTTCCGATTTTACGAACCCTCCAGGCGAGTAACGGAGTTGGGTACTGAATGCCTTATTTGTAACCAAGAGAAAAATCAACTTTTTATTTTCTCTTTAATTGTTCTTTTACTAAAAGTGTATGGCACAGAAGTCAGATAGGATAAATTGCGGGTACAAATCCAATGGAGGATTAGTTGGAAATTTTCCTTATGCAAATAGGTGGTAATTAATGTGATTTAGTATATTATATTGCATTAAAAAATTGGTCTCAAAGGAACCAAAGAATATGAAACCATAAAGTGTCATTTGTTAACAATGCATGACTTCGAGCGATACGTGGTCTTCAAGAATGGAAAGTGACTCAAGAGCTTTTGCAAGTAAAAATGTTTAAGCCCTCTATACAATATATGGCAGAGTAGCAACGGCTTTCAATGGGCTACTTAAAAATGAATGTTGATGCAACCTATAATAATGAGATAAGTCAAATAGGTGCCGGTTGGATTATTTGTGATTCAGACGAAAGAATAGTTGGAGGTAGATTCATGAAAAATTTGGCAATCACAGAGACTTGTATGACAGAAGCAGCTAGTTTGAAAGAGGCATTGAGCTGACTCAAACGTAAGAATTTTGTGCAATTAATACAAATAGAAAGTTACTGTTTAGAGTTGGTGCAATAAGTTAAAGTAAATGTTCAAGATTTATCCTATTGAAATTTTGTTATTTATGATCTTAAAGATTGAATGAGTAATTGTAACTCATTATCTTTGTTGTTAGTAAGAAAATCAAGTGGCCCGTAGCCTTACAAGGACAGCTTTGTTCAGTGCTAATTTGATGGAGTGAACTACTAATCCTCAATGTATTAGCTTCATTTTTATTACGTTAATAAAAGCTAATTTCTTTACTTTTTAAAAAAAAAAGCTGCCTAGAGCCTGTCCAATCTAAAGTACTAGAAGGGCTTAGTTAGTAAATAACAACTCCCTTACTGTCAAACGTAGCTCGCACCTCAGTCTTTTTTAGGACAATGTTACAAAAGGCATAAGACCACAGTGTACAACCACGCGCTCCTCAGACGGTGAAGATAACGAACAATCACACAACTAGACAAAACACGACATACACACACGGGAGGACGACAGATGGATCTCCATGCACCGGGGCAAGATTGTCATTTGAACCCCAATCTACTTCTCTTGATCTCAGCTCAAAAGCAACAATCTTCCTCTCAGATATCGCTTTTCGGCTCACTCCCGTCCACAGCTTTATCAACACTGGTTCGTTTTCTACTTTCAATTCTCGATCTGATCTCATCTTACAATTAACTTGGTGCAAGGTCTTGCCTTTCTACGTTTTTACTCCAATCTTTCCATTTCTCTACTAAACTTTTTCTTTTTCAGGGTTTTATTGATTTTGATTTAATTTTATTCTTTTGGTTTCCTCTCTTTTCGATTCATGTTTTAGAGGACTTTCCTGTGAAAGAATCTTGTTCTGGAAATGTCAAATGACTCAGATCCCTTTCCGCATCTTTGGGATCAAGTTCAAGCGCATGCTGGTGATGTTGGGCATGCTGATGCTGTTGGACATGCTGATGCTGTTGAGTTCAAGACGGAGAATCCCAAAGAAATTGAGGAACCTGAAGATCATCAACCAATGTAAGTTTTTCTTGGCTTACTTATCTTCTCCTTCAATTTTGAATAAGCCGTTGTAACATGCAGAGTCTGGGAGTAAATTACAGATTTCAGATAGAAAGACAAGAATTTGATCTAATGAGGAGAAAATTTGGTTTTACAAGGAAATCAATGAGAGCTGTGAAGAACATTAAAGGGAAGTTAACCCTTAATTTATCTAAATTTTATGCCTACAAATGTTGCAAGGAAGTTGGATTGTGGCTTAAGATTTGCATTTAGCACTCAAACATTTAGGTTCTGACGATTTACTTGGATGAAATACGATGTTCCTACCTTAACATATTTGGTCACTGAGGAAATCCTGTGATAAATGATTTAGCGAGAATAGACTTGGTAAATGTCAAAACAGTAGCTTGCTGATTTAAGCATGAAGAACTTTCAAAACGTCTCTAGGCTACAAGATGTTGTTTTCTAAACATTACTACCACCCCCCACCATCTAAAATAACTATTTGATCATCAAAGGGTTTGGGTTCTTCAAATGAACAGTAGAAACTGCATTCTTCTCTTACCTCGCCTTTGCCAAGTGAGGGTACTGCAGTATGTGTGCAACGCTCTTACTTTGATGGTATTGAAGTATCTATCGGTGCGTCTAAACTTTTCCATATAATTTTGTCTCCGAGTATTTTTTTCCTAAAGCTGTCAGTTTTTCTACAAATAGATCAAATTTTAGTAAGCTGTTACAATTGTTTGCTAAAGCAGTCAATTTTTCTATAAAAAGATCAAATTTAAGTAAGCAGTTTTCTGGATAAAGGAAGTATTTATCTCTTGCAGCCAATGAAGGTATCAAAATGGGTATTCACTTCCCATAGGTCTCCTTTTTAGGGACTTGGGATTTAGAAGGCTCACACCTCTTGTGACCCGTTGCCTTGTTGCTTCGTAAAGTAGGAAGAACTTTCTAAGTTAGAGATTGGTCAAAGGATTTCTAAGCTAATAGATATCTGGTTCCTTGATCTACTGGCAATCTATTTAAACTGAATAATGCTAGTGAACTAGATTCTGGGGTTACTTTATAATGCATTGTAATATACTTTTGAGAATTCGAGTCAAAGAAGCTATGGTTCATTAGAATGATTAATTCTGGATTATAGTTGTTAGCTGATCAAGTCATTCTTTTCTGTTACCACTGGATATTGGCTTGGCTCAAAATCATTTCATTAAAATTTTTTTGATGGTTGCATGATTTGTTTTTTTTTACATTTACAGTAGCTGGAGCACACCAACCACAATGAGCACACCGCAAAATGAGCAAGTTGATTTTCATAATCAACATAATGGTGGGATGGTGGATGATGACAATATTCTTTGGCCAGTACTACCGGGTGAATCTGGGGAAGGTTTGCCCTATGCACCATCCAATTGGCCAGCTCCTGGTGATAATTGGACCTGGAAAGTAGGAAGGAGATTTAGCAGTACTGGGTATTTCCAGGATAGATTTCTGACTCCTCCTAAGCGGTTAAGGAAGACCCCTGGTTGGAAACAGTTTGCTAGCAAACCTTCACTTGAAAACTTTATTCGATCAGAATTCCCTGATGCAGATGTTCAAGCATTTTTTGCGTCTTTTACTTGGAAGATTCCAGTAAAAGTGGTGACTCCAGCCAAAGGTTAGCTGCAGATTAGTCTGGCACAATTTTTTAATTATCCTGTCTCCTTATTAGGGAGTTTAAATCTTGGTCTAGGATTTGCGTACTTCTCTTTCATCACATAGATATTTCCTTTGCATTTTTCTTAAATTGGATACTAGATCAATTCTTTACATTTATTGTAACAATCCACCTTCTCCTCAGCCCATACCAACTAAGCCCATTAAAACTTAAACTCGTAGAAACAAATTGGGAAAGGGGGAGTGACAGCTGCCATGTAGGCAAGTTTGTTAGAAGGTAGTTATGGAGAGCGAATGAGGGGGGGATATAGCTGGCTAGTGAGAAGAGAGTAAGGGGGGTTACTATCATCATTGTTAGAAAAGTAGGCCTGGTTTATCCAGGAGGGGGAGCACGCTCCAGCTTGTTATTATCTCAAACACTATCAATATACTATCAATAATGCATTCTCTATTGAGACTCCTAACATTTATGTTTGTCATTTGTCTCTGTAAGAGAATATCCAAACTCACTTATTTGTTTATTATATCATTGCGTAGTGAAAATGATGGAATGAATTTGATCATTATTTACTATGGAGTTGGCTATATATTAGCTTAATAGCAACTTTATTGAGCTAATTTTGTGCTTTTATAGGGTAAAAGCTAGGAGTTCCATGCTTAAATTTAAGAGGTTGAATAGAGTGGAAAATGAAATGGGAAGATTGGGATTGATGTAAAGAATTGAGCACATCAAATGTTTAGGAACTAAAAGAATGTGTTAATCCAAATCAGTGAGAACAGCTTATCATATTTTTGCATTCGGCATAAATTGTTTCAGATTGCTGTGTAAACCAAAGGAAATTATTTACCAATTGCTGGATTCTAGAGTGGTGAAATAACAAACAAGGTCATTAATAGTTAACTCTGGATCTTATTTTTCCTTCCAAATTTATGCAGTTTTAGCTTCTACTGTTTTTTACATGAAAGGAAATAACTATGGGAATTATCACAGTATCTATCACAAATGAAGTTGTGTTCTGCAATCATCTGAATACTCCCCCAGAGGCATTAGTTTTGCCTCAATTGTTGTGAATGCATAAGACATAATATGCAGAGATTCAGACACCTTTTAATGTGTATGGTGCGGTTGGTCATACTATTCCTCAACTTCAGAAGCATACTTCCTTTCCTTTAATATAATTGTTGTTAGTCTCCTGTTCTCATCTTTTTTATGAAGTCCAATTCCATTCATTATATGCTGAACAATTCTTCATTCTTCATTTTATGATATTCCCTATATTTTTGTTGAGTAAAGCTGACTGTGAGTTGTTAGCAACCTTTTTCAATTGTAAGCAATTGGTGAGTTGCAAGTAATTGCTAGAATTTTATTTTGCTGACCATGCATACCTATTTTGAATAATGGTGGATATCTCTACTTTATTCTAACAAATGTCTTTGATGCAGTGCAATCGGACTCAGTTCCTTTTGAGACCCCTCCATCGCAAGAAAAAGAGAAGGTTGATGAAATGAAGGAAGATGTCCGCCGATCCCGCAGGCCAAAAAGGAAACCTCCGCAGAATGTGACATTAGGTATTGAAGAAGATGGGGGAGAGGTTCCTCGTTCTGGCCGTAAGAAAAGAAAACCGAATGCAACAGGTTCAACATCCACACCTAAGCAAAGAACTAGGAGATCATATAAAAAATCTGTCGCATATTCAGCAGTAGGTCCCGAAGGAGATAAACAAGATCCTAACCCACAAGAACTTGCAGTTGATTTAATTCCAGAGGATTTCGATAACTATCTTAATTCTCTGGATGATATTATTACCCAGCCCGTGGATGAATCTGTAGGGCCAACTTATGCAGCTGTTGATTCCCACCCCAATCTTGATGACATGGTTGAAGCCCGGATTAAGCTTTCCTCACTGCTTGTCATGGATTTTCCTTCATTAATATTGTCTAGAAACATTTCTGAACTTACAAGTCTAGCATCCAAACTTCGGAAGGATCCCTATTTGAGTGCTGAACAACTTGTTAAGTTGAAGCTGATTGAAGATATGCCGATGTTCAGTGAGGTCTATATGGAGAGCAGGGAAATGATAGACCAAGTTGACAAATGTTTTGCTATCCTTGATGCAAATAAGACCAAGGTTACATCTTTGAAGAGCGAGTATAATGAGCTGAAGGACAAAGCAGACCAGCTGCAATCACAGGTAGATTCTAGCTTACTGACTGTGAAAGAAATTGACAATCAAATTGCTCAACTCCAATCGTGGAGAGCAGAGCTTGTTGGTAAAATTGAGACTGATAAGGAATCAAAGATGAAGCTCAGTGCAGCTCAAAGAGGGGTGGCTAGTGAAATTCCTGGACTTGTGCAAGAGATTCAGCTCGCCAATGCCAAAGTGCCAGAATGGGTGCTAAAAAAGAGAAATGCCGAGAACCGTGAAGCTGAAGTTCTTGCTAAATTTTCCTCCCTTAAAGGATTTTCTCTTTAAACAAAGGTCTTCAACTTAAATGCGGAATAATGGGATAGTGTTTGTATGATCTCGTTCTTGTTAAACCCTATTTCGTGTATGATACTGTAGTTCTGACGCTTTGGACTTAATTTTATAAACTTGATTTTGATGCTTCCTATGGGGAATTGAGTGATTGACTATGTTGTAGACAGGACTGTTTTTCTATGGTTAACTTTACAGTCCCCATGAGGTTGTTTTATAGAATGCTTTAGAGTCAACCTTATGTTGCTACATTTCCTTGGATTATCAGTTTCACCAGAGGGTGAAAATGTCCTGAACTTGGAGGTTTGGTAACATGAGGTCAGGCTATATGCAAGTACGACATATTTGGTAGCTTTGTAATTAGGCCATATATTCTGGAAGTGGTTCTAAAAAACAATTCAAAGAACCCTGGATAAGTTCATACTATATGGATAGCAGATGATCAACCCCTCCTTAGTTCGGCAAGGCCCAAGTGTTTGACCTTTTCCTTTCCTCTGGTTATTACGGACTCAAAAATCTCCATTTTCGAGTTTAAAGGAAACGCATTTGAGAACTAACGAACGGATTATGTTTGATCAAACATTTGATGTTTATACCTGACGCAACTTTGTCATTAAAGTTTCAAGATGATTTTAGTAAATTGAAAAGCTCAGCTTAATAAGTCAGTAACACTAAAACCTTGTTGGTAGCATTATGATTTAACACAATTTTTTCTTATAAAAAATTATCCAAGTAAAAACATATTATATAAATTAAGAGCCTAATTGAATTTAGATTTGACAGATGAGTCAGCTGTTTGAGACTGTTCGAATATGTTATGAAATCTTTTACAACGGTTTAAACTTAACCAAAAATTTGATTAGATTTGACTCATGTCGTTCGAATTCGAGCTCGATTAAGTTTTAGATGACCTAAAACCTTTTCAAAAGCTCAAAGCTTGTTTGACAGTCAATCTGACTCAAAGCATCAATTAGCCTTGATCAACCTTACTTCAGCTCTTCGTCGCCAAAGATCCAAAACTTTTTGCTACCAATAGCATATTTCTACTAACTTAAAAAATATAATGCAAACAAAAAGGAAGAAATATAGATAAAAAAAGAACATGTAGAGAATTGCTAATAAATCACTCAACTTCCATGGATTAATTGATTTTTTAGAATCTAATAAAATCAAAGAAAAACCAAGAATTTAGAGAATACAGCCATTTATTTACCCAAAACAATATGAAATTATTTGTTTAAGAAACTCATCTACGAACCTCCAGCGTCTTAGATTGTTGCATATAACCATAGATAAATATAATTTGTAGCTATGGAATGAAAATTTTTCTCATAAATAAAATACCACAAGTATTCTTGTAGCAGAATTCACAATTTTGAACATATAATCAAGAAGATCGTTGGATCATCGGTTTCAAGTTCTTTATATTTTGTGGCAGAGGAAGAAAGAAAGATGAAAGTGGTAGAGAGATTAAAGCAAAAGAAAGATGAAAGGAGTAAAAGAGAGTTGAAAACTATGGATTTAGATATATGTCTATGTATATGTATATATATATTTAGGTTTCAATCAATATATATATTAGTCAATTAAAATGTAAAGTTTCAACCTAATTCGGAACTCAAAAATAAAAAGATCTTAATCTGACCTAAAACTAAATCAACTTAAGCTAAATTTGTTGATTTCAGGCTAGGTCGTGCTTTGGTTTTTTTTCCATCTCTAATCAAATTAGATAATATCATTAAGCTTGATTGTTAGTATTCTCATTTGACATATTTTTCTTTTAGAAAATAATTATGCACACAAAGAACACATGGGTGCACTTTAACATTTTTTAAATAAATAAATGAAACAATATAAGAAAAATGTTTTTTTTCCATACTTGTAGAATTTGCATTCACTAGCATTTGAGTAGATATATCAATGGGCTGCGCTGGGCCCGAGCTTCCTCTAATGAATAAAATGAACATACGTGAGAAAGATGATCCAATTTTTAAATTTTTTAATCCTTATTAGCACCAACTTTAAAACTAAATAGCATTTAGAAGCTTGTTTGAAAATTTACCTAACCTTTTGATGCAAGAGCAAGCACCTTGTTATGAATACTCTCGGTTATGATTGTTGCGTATTAGTGTGTATTTTTCTAAGTATTTGGCATGCATTCCTTGCAAAACCATTATTGTTGTGTTTTTGGACTTAGTTTGTATGTTTTTGTTTAGTTTGACCTTCATAGTTGTTCTTTTATGTTTGATGTTGATTTATGATAAGAATTGATCATTTTGATGTAGGAATGGAGGGTGGTCACCTTTGTGATTGAGCTAGGAACCAAGAGAGGAGAAGAAAAGTGGAGGAGTTGTAAGATAAGAACCCACAATCATAGGATTCATGCTAATTCTCACGATCATGCGATCCCTAACTTGAAGAGACACGCGGGTTTCACTTATTTTTAGGTTCTTGTGACAATATAAGGGCACAAATCCTTAGGGTTTAAGGGGGTGTCGTGAGAACTTGCCTCCTTGAGCTAAAAAACAGATTTAGAGCCTAGAGAGAGGTAGAGAATCAAGATTTTCATTCCAAATTAGGCAAAGAGCACACTAACTTAAGATTTTCTAGATTTGGGCAAAGAAGAGGAGGAGCTTGCTTCATCTAGCTCTTATTTTGTTTTTCTCTTTTACCATCTTTATTATGGATTGTTTGGTTGTTAGGATGTTAATGACATTATGAGTGGCTAATTAATTTGTAGAGATTACTTTTGAACTACTCATTGAACTCCTACTTTGTTGATTTGAATTAATGGTACTTTTGATGAATGTTGAGCTTATACCTTGCAATATATTGCGAAATTGAGTTGGGTAAATTATGTAGGACTGTATAATGAGAATGGACACTCTATATACCTACGTTTATCAAGTTAATTGGTTAGTTAGAGAGGGATCTTGGTTAATTATTTGATCAAATCGAATTCCCCATAGGCAGATCATTCTTTCATTTGCATTTCTCATCAGACAAATCAAGTCTTGGAATCTAAATGAAAATGACTAGAGAGGGATCTTGGCTAATTAGTTGATTCCCTATAAGATAACCTCATAACTAGTTGAATTGGTGGATTGATTTTTTAGATAGAGAGAATGCTTAATCATTTCCATTTAATTTGGCTAGGGACAATTAATTACACCTTAAGAGATGGTAGTTAATACATTAGGACATTTTAGGTTAGGCACAATTCAATTAACAAGGTAGGAGGGAGATAAGATAGGGAAAAAATGATCTTTAATTGTTATATCTTGAATTCCAAGTTTCTGCACTTTTGCTTTATCATTTGTTCATTGTTAGTTGTCTTATTTAGTTTAATTTTTCAATTTATATTCATTAAAATTGGTTCTCAAATGAAGCATCCTGAATTAAATATCATCTAGACACAGTCTCTGAGGGATCAATATTTGTTCTTTACTATAAGTTACACCCCGTATATTTGTGGTTTTGCCCGTTGCCAGAGATTCTTTGTTTAGTATATTATTTAGTTTAGGTAACTTCGATTTGAGAGTGTTTGATACTTTTCCTTGTGTATTTGTAGGTGTATGAATACAAGGAGCACAAGAAGGTTTGACGAAGCTTTTAAATAAGAATTTTCTAATATTACAAGATAAGAGATGAGGTTAAGGAGACCAAAGCACCAATAAAATCTTCAAACAAATATGGTTAAAGAAGGAGAACAAAGAGGGGTCAAGAGAACATTGATGGATTTTATGAGGCTCGTATTTAGTCTACAAGGAGTTGAAAGGCCAGTAGTCACTGCAAACAATTTTGAAATCAAGTCAGTGTTGATGGATTGTAAAACCTATCTACTTGTTTTACCCTAAAAAATGGCAAGTGAATGGGTCGTGACTTTTAGTTAGAAAGAATGGACATCGATCCCACAGGGATTGATGCCCAGACACCATTTAATTTAGAAAAGACTTTATTTAAGAAATAAAATTGTTTAAGGCAATTAATCTAGAAAATTAAATTAAAATTAAAAGACTAATGTAAACAATGGACAATATCATAATTGCAGAAAGTCTGAATTCAAGGATTTAAATACTAGAGGTTAATCTTTCCTTATTCTATATCCCCCATATTTTATTGATTGAATTGTGTCTCACCATAGATTTCTGAATGTACTAATTACCCTCTCTTAAGGTGTAACTATTTATCCCTAATTGAATTGACGGGAATCGATTGAATGATCTCTTAACCTACCTAATGACTCTACTGATTCAATTAGTTATTACACTATCCTATAGATATCAATTGACTAATTGAGATCTCTCTTCTAATTATCCAATTGACATAATAATTACTAGTCTATAGGTCGCCAACTCTCATTGTATATTCCTACACGATTTTCGTCTCAGTCACTCTCTCGATTTGTTGCAAGATGACAATTAAGAACAACAATTATCAAAGACACTTCATTCAATTCAATAAAACA
>JAOTAY010000190.1:22953947-22972037 GCA_025629805.1 Erythroxylum baracoense
GTGGTGACATATAAGTAAGATATGTTATGGTATAAAAGCATGAAGATGAATTAATAATGGTTAAGGTGTTTTCCATTAGATTACGCCCACGTTATGGTAATAAGCTCACGTTTATGACCTCTGAGTTGGTCTCCGAAAATGGGGTCCAACATAATAATTAAACTCCAAATAAAATGATTTATCTAGCAAGACCACAAAATTTATTTAGATCATGCTTAATAAAATCAGTAAAACAATTTAGGGCCTAACAGGATGACTAAGCCTATGAGTTAGTGACATTTGGCATGGCCAATGCATTGGCATTTGGCAACATGATAAGAAGGCAAGTGGCTCACTCCTATGTTTACCATGTAGCTCACCCTATGAAAGAACATATGTCCCTTCAAAGTTTGGACACCTTGCAAAGCAAGAGCTGAATCACTCCAACTCATTTGGTGTTTCGGCAACCTTCTCCCTATCCTTTGCTCCAATCAATTGAGACCTCTAACTCCCTTTCAATTTCTAGAATTTTGCTTGATTTTGGATCATCTTCTCTTGGAATCTTTGTAAGTTACAACATCAAGAAGTAGGTCCTGCTATTTTCGGTGCTATTGTCTTATTAGTGCTGAAATTTGCACCTTCATCTTAGATGTGTGTCGATTGCTTGCAAGGGTTGGATTAGCTAGTTCTTTGTTATAGGAATTTGAAGTTAAATAGGTAAGGGAATTCTAAACTTGATAGCATGTATTAATATAGGTTTTATGATAATTGATTTGGCATGAAAAATGTGTTATGATGTAGATAATTGACTGTTAGAAAAAAAATTCTGGTTTGGTAAAATTTCTGTTTTGGTTTTAATATATGTAAGACAATAAGTTATATGTTGTCTAATGAATGATTTTTTAATTAGGTTTGGGCATGCATTTGATAAGGGATTGAAGCATGGATAAGGTATAATTAAAGTGAAATTAATCGCCTTTGGTGAAGGTGAGTTGAATGGAGTAAGAAGGAGTAAAATTTGGAAGCAAAATGAAGGTTGTGGGTAAGTGAACCTTTGGTTCACTCATCCCACAATCGTGGGATTTATATGGCTCATTCCCACGATCGTAGGCAGTAATTAGGAAGAAGAAAATGTTTGTTTTAGGCAATTGTCAGACTATATAAGGTTAAGGTACTTAATAATGGTTTAATTGAACTTAATTGAGGTTGAATATGAAACTAGATGGTGTTAGAATAATTGAGTAAAAGTTAATTTAGTTATGGATTGTTAATTTAGGTAATTACTTGAAGAATGTGCAGTTAGTGAATCATGTGTCTAATGTTGAATTATATGATGTGTTCAAGGATGAATGTGTCCTTATGAATACAAATGTGTTAAAAAGGGTTTATGTGATGTGAATTGAATATGATTGTTTATGAATTAGAAATTTATGTAATTATATGTAACGTGTAATTGCATAGCACATTTAATGGTACATTATTACAAATATTTACGCTCACAAGGTATGATTAATTGGATGTGCATGTATATGTTCAATTTGAGGAAAGTGGAATAAAGACATATGTTAGGCACTACATCTTTTGCATATGATTTTGAAAACCTGAAATGGTTGTTTTAAAACTGCCAAGTCTTAGTCGTGGGTAAATAGGCATGCCTAGAAGGGTTTCCAGCTGCTTTCATGACACTAAGGTGTCTTCTGATATTGACACTCTAGTGTCTCCTAATATTGACACTTCAGTGTCTTCTGTCATTGAGACATAAGTCTCTCATATTCTATGATATCAATCGTAGGTATCTTTTGTTCTAGTCCCGTTACCTATTTCTGTAAAAAGGATTGACAAGCTATTATGTTTGTGTTTTGATATATGTTCAGTTCTAAAGCAAGCTAAGTTCTGATCTAATGCAGGTTATGTTCTGATCTAATACAAGTTAAGTTCTGATCTGATGTAAGTTATGTCTTGTTCTGATGTGTTATATTCTGTTCTGATACAAATAATGTTGGATTGCTCTTTAATTTGAAAGATTGTTTGCAATATGACATAAGTCAGTGCATGTGATGGCTAAACGATTATTAAAAGCAGTCATTATTTTATATCTTGTTTAGTTATTCCCCACTAAGCTATATGCTTAGCATGGTGGTTTTGCCTCCGTGTAGGTTCTAATAAGAAGACTTAAGGTTGGGACAACCGCAGTGGCCAATGAGGGACTTAATATACTTTGAAGATGTTTTTTTTAGTTATTTTTTAGTTGTATCTAATAATATGAGGCATTTTGTATTTTGTGTAAATGGTTTGTAATAACTATAATACAGGTAAGGACAATGTGTATATTATGTTCTGTATATAACATAACTTATGTAATGTGAAGTATGTTGCCTTATTTTCTTTCAAGTGTTGGAATATTTTTGTATGTTTTAGGTATGTTTTGTGCAGCATCTATATATCCTCTTGGGGGTGTTTGGGTGTTACATCATTTGGTATCAGAGCATGGTTTAGGCAATTCTGGTTTAACCAGTGCTAAACTATTACTTATACTTGGATATAAGAGTTGAATTTTTCCTAATGCGGGTTATCCCATGTTTTGGTTTTAGATTTGAGTATGGAAAGTTCTCATGAAGTCGTTGACGAGGTTACAGAGATTAATAATCCTGCGAGATCTTATCCATCTATATCGAGACCTTTTGGGGTCAATTGAGGTGAAGTTGAAGTGCCACCTCCTCTACCTCTAGCTCGGGGGGAGGCTTTGGTTAAGCTGTCATAAGACATGATGACGTTATTACATCGTATGACCACACCTAAAGCTTCGATTGATCAGTTGCGAAAGTATGGAGCTGAGGAATTTACTGGACCATCTCTGAAGGAGTCTAAAAAGGCAAAATTTTGGTTAGAAAAAATCAAGAGGGTATTAGATGAAATTAGTTGCCCACCTAAACGGATGGTACATTGTGCTGTCTCCTTTCTTCAAGGAGCGGCCTATGAATGGCGGAAGTTTATTCTGAGATATCCTCAGTTATCGGAGCTTCTGACTTGGGATTTCTTTTCCCAAGAGTTTAAAGCCAAGTACGTGTCAGAAGCCTATAGAAAGGAGAAGTGGAAGCAGTTTCTGAACCTGAAGTAGAGAAACTGTCTGTTGCTGAGTATGATAGAGAATTTAATCGACTCAGCATGTATACACTTAAACCCATACTTACTGAGGAGTTCCGGTGTCATCATTTTAAAGATGGTTTAAATGATTCAATCAAAAGGCATTTGGTGGAAATTACTCTCTTGTAGCAAGTGAGTTACCATCAACTGGTACAAGCTGCCATAAAGATAGAGAAGCAAGAGACGATTAGGAGAGAAAGGGGTCAACAAAAAGGTTTTATTAGAGGAGGTCAATCCTGGGGTAAGAGAAGTCATGAAGGTGCCTCCACTACTCAAGAATTTATTCAGAGAATTATAGCTAGGGGAAGGCAACAGGATTGTCCTTATCGGCTAATTCTGGCCGAGGTTCCTTTATGGGCCTAGGTTCTGGTGCTCCGAAGTGCCCTCATTTCTTTAAACATCATTGGGGTATTTATCGGAGAGTTATGGGTGAATGTTATTGATATGGTAGCAATAATCAATTGATAGCCAATTAACCTATAAGACAGCCTTAGACATCACAAGCTAGTGGGGAGGTTTCTCATGCATCTGAAATAGAGGACACGGTAAAGGTTGTGGAGGATTTGGACATGTTAGACCTAGTACTATATCAAAAACTATTGATCAACCTACCATGCCATCTGCTACTACTCAAGCTTATGCCTTAAAAGCTTGTGAGGATCAGGATGCACTCGAAGGCATTACAGGTACTATTTTTCTCTTTGATTCTAAAATGCATGCTTTGATTGATCCTAGATCCACTTATTCTTATATTTTTGTTAGAGAAATTTCTAATAAAGTGATGTTTATAGATCAGTTAGAGTATGATAATCATGTAACCAGTCCTCTGGGTAGTAGTGTGTGCGTTAATCAAGTTTATAGAAATTGTCATGTTATGATCCAAGGAAGTGACTATATAGCGGATCTAATTAAATTACCTTTTCGTAAAATTTGATTTGATTTTGGGTATGGATTGGTTATCCAAGCATCAGGAAGTGGTTGACTGTAGTGTTAAGATAGTTGTGCTTAGGAAACCTAATCAATTTGAAATAGTAATGCATGGCATTCGTACTGGTTCTCTAGCTAATATAGTATCTGCTATGTAAGCTTGGAAGTTCCTTAGGAAGGGGTGCGAAGCTTATCTAGCTTTTGTGACTGATTCTAAGAAAGAGAGTCTTAAACTGCAAGATATTCCAGTGGTGAGTGAATTTTCATATGTGTTTCCTGAAGAGC
The DNA here is from genome assembly GCA_025629805.1 of Erythroxylum baracoense. Classification (NCBI taxonomy): domain Eukaryota; kingdom Viridiplantae; phylum Streptophyta; class Magnoliopsida; order Malpighiales; family Erythroxylaceae; genus Erythroxylum; species Erythroxylum baracoense. The sequence continues at coordinate 22,958,283 of JAOTAY010000190.1, forward strand.
TACCCGGACTTCCTCCTGAAAGGGAAGTAGAGTTGTCTATTAAAGTTATGCCTGGCACTGTTCCTATGCCCAGAGCACCATACAGGATGGCTCCTACTAAATTGAAGGAGTTAAAGGTTCAGTTGCAAGAGCTACTAGATAAAGGGTTCATTTAACCCAGTGTCTCACCTTGGGGAGCACTGGTTTGTTTATTAAGAAAAAAGATGGTACTCTCCGGATGTGCATTGATTACAGGCAATTAAACAGAGTCACCGTGAAGAATAAGTATCTGTTGCTAAAGATAGAAGATCTGTTTGATCAATTGAAGGATGCAGAAGTATTTCAAAGATAGATCAACGATCAAGATACTATCAACTTTGGGTAAAGGATGTGGATGTTCTGAAGACTGCATTCAGGACCTGTTATGGACATTATGAATTCTTGGTAATGCCATTCAAGTTAACTAATGCTCTAACTGCATTCATGGATCTGATTAATAGAGTGTTTAGGCCCTATTTAAACTAGTTTGTAGTGGTCCTTGTAGGTGATATCCTGGTCTATTCTAAGAATAAGCATAATCATGTTGAACATTTGCGGGTTATGTTACAAACCCTATGAGAAAGGTAGTTGTATGCTAAGCTGAGTAAGTGTTATTTCTGACTTCAGGAGGTATCTTTTCTATCCATGTTGTTTCTTCTCATGGGATTAAAGTTGATCCCAGTAAGATTGAAGCAATTGTTAACTGGAAGCCACCTCGAAGTGTGACAAAAGTGAGAATTTTTCTAGGTTTGGCAAGTTACTATCGCCAGTTTGTGAAGGGATTCTCAATGATAGCATCCCCTTTGACTAAACTACTACAAAAAGGAGTCAAGTATGAATAGACTGCTATATGTCAAACTAGTTTTGTTCAACTAAAAAAAATGCTTATTGAAGCTCCTTTATTGGCTCAACCCACTTCTGGTAAGGAATATGTTATGTTTAGTGATGCATCTAGAAAGAGTTTGGGTTGTGTTTTGATGCAGGATGGAAAGGTAGTTACATGTGCCTCTAGGTAACTAAAGCCTTACAAACAAAACTACCTTACACATGATCTTGAACTTGCAACGATAGTGTTTGCTTTGAAAATATGGCAGCACTACTTGTATTGTGAAAAGTGTAGGATTTTTACTGATCATAAAAGTTTGTAGTATCTACTTACTCAAAAGGAACTTAATCTAAGACAACGACATTGGTTGGAATAATTTAAAGATTATAACTACACTGTGGTTTACCATCCGGGTAAGGCTAACGTCGTGGCTAATTCCTTAAGTCAAAAGACTATTTAGCATTAGCCGTGCAACAGAGTGAAAGAAGACTTGTATTTAATAAGGCTTTAATAGCTCAATTGAAAGCTAGGTCTACCTTGAGGCAAGAAATTTGTTATGCTCAGAAAGTTGATGATAAGTTGCAACAACTTATTTTGGCAACTCAAGAAAGTAAATAACCAATTTTTTCTGTGAAAGGAGATGATGATATGTATTATAAAGATCGATTATGTGTGCCAGCTAATGGTGAATTGAAGAGAAAGTTATTGTTTGAGGCCCATAATACTGTCTTTACAATACATCCTAGTGGAAATAAGATGTATTAAAATCTGAAGCAGCATTAGTGGTGGTCAGGTATGAAATGTGATGTCGTGGACTATGTATCTAAATGTTTGAAATGTCAGTAGGTTAAAGCTGAGCACCAAGTCCCATCTAGTTTATTACATCCTATTTTAATTCCTCAATGGAAATGGGATAGTATTACCATGTATTTTGTCACGGGACTTCCTCTCACTCAAAGGAAGCATGATGCTACTTAGTTGATTGTTGATAAGTTCACTAAGTCTACTCACTTTCTACCTATTCATCCTGATTATTCATTAGATAGGCTTGCAGACCTATATGTGAATGAGATAGTGAGGTCACACGGGGTGTCATTATCTATTATTTCTAATCATGATCCTCAATTTACTTCAAGATTTCAACAAAGTCTGCAACAGGCTTTGCGTACTTGAGTCAACTTCAGTACCACTTTCCATCCCTAGACAGATGGACAATCTGAACGAGTTATTCAAATATTGGAAGATATGCTTTGGGGTTGTGTGTTAAAGTTCCCAGGAAGTTAGGATAACTATCTTTCTCTGATGGAGTTTGCTTACAACAACAGTTATCAGACCAGTATTGGCATGGCGCCTTATGAAGCCCTATATAGTAGGAGGTGTAGAACTCCAATATGTTTAACTGAATTAAGTGAAAACAAGATGATCGGGCCTGATATTGTGAAAGATACTAAAGAGAAAGTACAATTTATCCAACAAAGACTGAAAGCTGCCAATAATAGGCAAAAGTCCTATACTGATTTAAAAAGAAAAGATATTAAGTATCAGGTAGGTGATAAGGTATTCCTGAAAGTATTGCCATGGAACCACATACTTTGGTTTGGGAAGAAAGGTAAGTTGTACCACCCACATACCCCTTGGGAGATATGTGAATGCTACACAAAACAAAACCAAAGTAATCCAATACATACTAAAGCATTTCTAGAAACTCAAGGAGCATACATTTCATTCATTATTGATTGGATCATACTCAAAACATAACATACACATTATACTTATTATATACAAGCCTTAAATCCAATTCCAAACTGTATTATGGTTTTTACAAACTATTAAGCAAAACACAAAATACAACATATCTCATTACATTGAAGAACAACTTAAAACAAACTAAACATTTCCAGAACAAAACACAATCTTCATGGCGACTGCGGTTGTTATTGTCCTAGTCTTCAAACCCTCTTATCTGAACCTACACAGGACAAAACCATCGTGCTAAGCATAAAGCTTAGTGGGGAATAAACTAACAGGATATAAGTTAATAGTTGTTTCAAACACAACATAAAGATTAATAAGGAATAAACTAACAGGATATAAGTTGACAATTGTTTCAAACAGTCATCTAAACATTGACATATTCAAAATCAGATAATAAGCAATGTTTATTTATCCATTTCAAAACTGAACCAAAATATCATGAATCTCAGACCAAAACAGAACATATCAGAATAAGTCACACATTTATTTAAGTGCAAAACTCACCTATTTCAAAATTGAATATTATAATATCATAACAAAACTTGTCTATAATAGAAAAGAATTTGCTTATTTCAAAATAGAGCTCAGATGTTTCAGATCAAAGCTTATTTATATCATAACAAGTTAGTCCATTAATCCTTTATACAGAAGTGGGTAACGGGACTAATACAGGAGATATCATGATCGGTATCACAAAACAGGAGAGACTTATGTCTCAATAACAAGAGACACCAAAGTGTCACATAAGCAGCTGCAAACCCTTCTAGGCATGCTTATTTACCCATGACTAGGACTTAACAGTTTTAAAACAAAACAGTTTCAATTCAGAATTCTCATAAGAGGAACATATTACAACACATACCACTTTTTTCCATTTTGTTCAACTTGACATATTCACTTATTTTCAAACAAACTAATATGTCATACTATTATAAGTACGTGTAATATGCATCAATAAGGGTATTGAGTCTTTATAAATTATGCATATTCACACAAATAGAAAGCATTTCCAATATAATCCTAACTATCAAACTCCTTGGACAACTGATGGTCTGGAATTATCACAATATTATCGCAAAAATTCCCAAGTCACATATATCCATATTCAATTCATAATACATAAGCCTTTGAAACTCATTCATTCATGAGCACACCAAGCAACTCAACATTGTACACCATACATCCTTTACATTACCATCTTAATTAATCATGCATAATTAATCTAACTATTACTTAATTAATCCTATACAGTCATCAATTGCACATATTTTACTTATATCTCATTATTTAAAAGTCCAAATGGTCTAATTTTTAGTGCTATAGAAACTTATTACATACGAGAACAATTCTTTGGAAGAACTTATTGCCCAGAAACCTAATTTTTTTATATCAAAATGGTCATACAAAACTAACCCGAAACTTATCCTGTGAAAACATCTGTTTGGATGTTTTGGATCCCTTATCCCACAATTGTGGGAAATGGTTAGGTAGGGAAAAATGAGATTTTGTGCAATTGATGACTGTGTAAGGTTAATTGAGTAGTAGTTAGATTAATTATGTTTGATTAATTAAGATTATAATGTAAAAGATGTATGGTGTACAATGTTGAATTGCTTGGTGTGACCATGAATGAATGAGTTCCAAAGGCTTATGTACATAAATTGAATATGGATGTATGTGAATTGGGAATTTCTGTGATAATATTGTGATAATTCCAGACTATCAGTTGTCCGAGGAGTTTGATAGTTAGGATTATGTTGGAAGTGGTTTCTATTTGTGTGAATATACACAATTTGTGAAGACTCAATACCCCTATTGATGCATTATTGCACATACTTGTAATTGTATGACATGTTAGTTTGTTTGAAAATCAGAGAATATGTCAAATTAAACAAAATAGAATAAATTGGTATGCGTTGCAATACGTTCCTCTTATGAGAATTCTGAATTGAACCTTTTTCTTTTAACTATTAAGTCCTAGTTGTGGGTAAATAGGCATGCCTAAAAGGGTCTACAGCTGCTCCTATGACACTTTAGTGTCTCCTGTTACTGACACTTCAGTGTCTCCTGTTATTGAGACATAAGTCTCTCATGTTCTGTGATACCAATCACGGTATCTCCTATATTAGTCCCATTACCCACTTCTGTATAAAGAATTAACAGATTAACTTGTTTTATATTTTGTTATATGCTCAGTTTTGATATAAATAAGCTTTAATCTGATACATCTGAGCTCTATTCTAAAATAAGCAAATTCTGTTCTATTACAGACAAGTTTTGTTCTGATATTATAATATTCAATTTTGAAATTGGTGAATTTTGCACTGAAATAAATGTGTGACCTGTTCTAATATATTTTGTTTTGTTATGATATTCATGATATTTTGGTTTGGTTTGGAAATGGATAAATAAACAATGTTTATTATCTAATGTAATTTTGAATATGTGAATGTTTGGATGATTGTTTGAAACAATTGTCAACTTATATCATATTAGTTTATTCCCAACTAAGCTTTATGCGTAGCACGATAGTTTTGCCCCGTGTAGGTTCAGATAGGAAGGTTTAAAGACTAGGATAATAACAACCGCAGTGGCCATGAAGACTGTGTTTTGTTCTGGAAATGTTCAGTTTGTTTTGAGTTGTTCTTCAATGTAATGAGATATGTTGTATTTTGTGTTTTGCTTAATGGTTTGTAAAAACCTTAATATAATTTGGAATTGGATTTAGGCTTGTATGTAATAAGTATAATGTGTATGTAATGTTCTAAGTATGACCTAACCAATGATGAATGAAATGTATGCTCCTTGAGTTTCTATAAATGCTTTGGTATGAATTGGATTACTTTGTTTTTGTTTTGTGTAGCATTCGCATATCTCCCAGGGGGTATGTGGGTGTTACATAAGCTCAGCCCATACTATATTGGTCCTTATGAGATTCTTAAGAGAGTCAGACCAATAGCTCTCAATTAGCTCTTCCTGAAGAAATTGGCCAAGTTGCTTGATGTGTTTCATGTTTTTGTGTTAAGAAAATATCAGTCTGATGATACACTTAAGATTCCTCTGCAAGAAACTCAAGTACAAATGGATTTGACTTATGAAGAAAGGCCTGTGTCTATTTTAGTCAAAGAAGTCCAACAACTCAGAAATAAGCAAAACTCTAGTTAAAGTACTATAGCAACACCATAAACTCAAAGAAGCAACTTGGGAGCCAAAATTTACCATGAAAGCTCAATACCCTCAGCTATTCTCATCAGGTATGAATTTCGGGGATGAAATTCTTTTAAGGGGGAGAGAATTGTAAGGTCCCAAATTATATCTTGGTTGAAATGTTACATATTCATGAAAGTAAATGTATTAGATATTGAGATATGATCATAAATTGTATATGGTTTGAATTTTGGCTTGATCTTGAATTTTGGTTAATGGATCATACTTAGTAACTTGTAATTAATTGTTACCATTAGAAAATTGATGTATTAAAATGGACATTTGGATTAGGAAAAAAGTCTAGTGGTAAGATAAGTTGGTACATAGAAATGTGAACGACTAAGCCTATGAGTTAGTGACATTTGGCATGGATAATGCATTGGAATTTGCCAACATGATAAGAAGACAAGTGGCTCACTCCTTTTTTTTCCTTGTAGCTCACCCCATGAAAGGACATATGTCCCTTCAAAGTTAAGACACCTTGCAAAGCAAGAGGTGAATCACTCCAGCTCATTTGGTGTTTTGACATCCTTCTCTCTATCCTTTGCTCCTCTCAATCGAAACCTCTCACTCCCTCTCAATTTCTAGAATTTTACTTGATTTTGGATCATCTTCACTTGGAATCTTTGTAAGTTACTGCATCAAGAAGTAGGTCCTGCTATTTTTAGTGCTATTGTCTTGTGAGTGCTGAAATTTGCACCTTGATCTTAAATATGTGCCAATTGCTTGGAAGGGCTAGATTAGCTGATTCTTTGGAATAGGAATTTGAAGTTAAATAGGTAAGGGAATTCTAAACTTGATAGCATGTATTAATTCAGGTTTTATGATAATTGATTTGGCATGAAAAATGTGTTATGATGCTGATAATTAAGTGCTGGAAAAATAATTCTAGTTTGGTAAAATTTCTGTTTTGGTTTTAATGTATGTAAGAGAATAAGTTGTTTGTTGTCTAATGAATGATTTTCGAATTGGGTTTGAACATGAATTTGATAAGGGATTGAAACATGGATAAGGTATAATTGAAGTGAAATTGATGGTCTTTGGTGAAGGTTACATTGAATGGAGTAAGAAGGAGTAAAATTTGGAAGCAAAATGAAGGTTGTGGGTGAGTGAATCTTCGGTTCACTCATCCCATGATTGTGACGGTCGTGGGTAGTACTTAGGAAGGAGAAATATTTGTTTTAGGCAATTGTCAGACTATATAAGGTTAAGGTACTTAATAATGGTTTTATTAAACTTAATTGAGGTTGAAAATTAACCTAGATGATGTTAGAATAATTGAGTAAAAGTTAATTTATTTATGGATTGTTAATTGAGGTAATTACTTAAAGAATGTGCGGTTAGTGAATCATGTGTCTAATGTTGAATTGTATGGTGTGTTCAAGGAAGAATGTGTCCTTATTAATATAAATCTGTTAAAAAGGGTTTATGTGATGTGAATTGAATATTATTGTTTATGAATTGGAAATTTGTTTAATTATATGTAATGTGTAAATACATAGCACATTTAATGGTACATTATTACAAATTTTTATGCTCACAAGGTATGATTAATTGGAAGTGCATGTATATGTTCAATTTGAGGAAAGGGGAATAAAGATATATGTTAGGCACTACATCTTTTGCATGTTATTTTGAAAACCTGAAATGGTTGTTTTAAAACTACCAAGTCTTAATCGTGGTATATAGGCATGCGTAGAAGGGTATGGGTCTACAGTTGCTCCTGTGACACTAAGGTGTCTTCTGATATTGACATTTTGGTGTCTTCTAATATTGACACTCTTGTGTCTCCTAATATTGGCACTTTGGTGTCTTCTATTACTAAGACATAAGTCTTTCCTATTCTATGATACCAATCATAGGTATCTTCTGTTCTAGTCCCGTTACCCACTTTTGTAAAAAGGATTAGCAGGTTATTCTGTTTGTGTTTTGATATATGTTCAATTCTGAAGTAGGCTAAGTTCTGATTTGATATAAGTTATGTTCTGATCTGATACAAGTTAAGTTCTGATATGATGCAAGTTATATCCTGTTCTGATATATTATATTCTATTCCGATGCAAATAATGTTGTATTGCTCTTTAATTTGAATAGTTAAAGATTGTTTGCAATATGACACAAGTCAGTGTATGTGAAAGCTAGACGACTGTTAGAAGCAGTCGCTATTTTATATCTTGTTTAGTTATTCCCCACTAAGTTATATGCTTAACACGATGGTTTTGCCTTCGTGTAGGTTTTGATAAGAAGACTTAAGGTTAAGACAACCCAGTGGCTAATTAGGGACTTGATATACTTGGAAAATGTTTTGTTTGAATTGTTTTTAAGTTGTATCTAATAATATGAGGCATTTTGTATTTTGTGTAAATGGTTTGAAATGACTATAATACAGGTAAGGACAATGTGTATATTATGTTCTGTATATAACGTAACTTATGTCATTAGTGAAGTATGTTGCCTTATTTTCTTTCAAATGTTAGAATATTTTGGTATGTTTTGTGTAGCATCTGTATATCCTCTTAGGGGGTATTTGGGTGTTACCCCAAGACTATTAATGTTTAAGTTGTTGTAATTTTTGTCAAATCTAATCTTCTTTCTAGGTTTAGGATGTCAAGAGTCATCGTAAGTGATAGGGAACACACTTTTGCAATATGGTTATGAAAGCTTTGTTTAAAAAGTACTAAATCATACACAAGGTTTCCACTTCCTACCATCCCTACATAAGTGGCCAAGCAGAGGTGTCCAATAGGGAAATCAAGTTGATTTTAAAGAAAGTGGTTCTACCTAATCGAAAGGATTGGGGTTTAATATTGGAAGATGCACTGTGGGCCTACAAGACAGCCTATAAAACACCAATTGGTGTGTCCCCATATAGATTGGTGTTTAGGAAATCATGTCATATTCTTATAGAGCTATAGCATAAGGCATATTAGGCTATCAAGCATTGTAACATGAATCTTGATGATGCAAGATTGCATAGAAAGATGCAATTGTAAGAGCTTAAAGAGATGTGGAATGACTCTTATGACAATGCAATGATATACAATAAAAAGACCAAAGCTTTCCATGATAAGATGATCTCGAGGAGAAACTTTATTATTGGTCAAAAAGTGCTTCATCATTCTAGACCTAAATTGTTTCCAGGTAGTTATGTTCTTATTGAGTTGGTCCTTTTGTGGTTTCTAATATTTTATATATGGTGCATTCAAGATAAAGAACTTAAAATTTGAAAAGACATTTAAGGGGAATGGTCATCACCTAAAGCTTACTGTGAAGGATTTCAAATGAAGAATATGAAAGCAGTGGTACTTAAAGATCCAGATGATATCATGTGATGAACAAAACATAGAGTCGAGTCAATGATAGTAAACAAAGGCCCTACTTGAAAGGCAACCCAATGGAAGTTTGTTCCTTTTCCTTTACATTTTCACATTTTTATTTTTGTTGAATGCTCCTTCTCTTATGTTTAATATTACGTTGGGGACAATGTAAGTTTTGATTATGGGGAAACTTGTTTCTTATGTGTGTTTTTAAGTTTCTTTTACATGTTTTTATAATTATTAAATTATAATATTTAATAATAACAATAATGATGATAATAATTATAATTGTAATTATAGTACAAATAATAATGATGATGATGATGATGATAATAATAATAATAATAATTATTATTATTATTATTATAAACACTCTTTTTTTGTTGCTTCTAAGATTATATAGTTATAATTAGAAAGTAAAATTAACAAAAAACTTGATAGAGATTTGGGCATGTATTTTTTCTCGTGGTTGGTCAATATATGTTTCCTTTAGAAGAGTAGCAACTAGTGGGTAGATATAATATAGTGAGATTTTTAGTCTCTTACCATGTTACTCTTATTGCCTTTTGTTCATATGCGACTTTCATGACATGTACACCCTAACTTTGCCTTGATTTTCTAGTCAATACCACATTTTTATCACATGCGTTAACATTGAAATGATACGGGCATTTTTTGGTTTTGCAAGCCATATTAGCCAAATAACCTACCTAATGACATGATTTGTCCTTCTACTAAACCCGTTGAGCTTTGTTAGTTGTTTCTTTTTATACTAACCATATTACAAGTCTTTAACTTAACAAAAATGTCTTATCTAAGCCTTGAACCTTCTAGGACATTTATTATTTGTTTACGTTTGTGGATACACAAGAGAATAAATGTAGGGGTGTTTATATATGTGAGTTAGCTATAGTTGATGGAAGGTGATTTTTATTTCCTATCAATGAGTTCCATCATTGATGTAGTTTCTTTCAATTTTTGTCTTTATTAAAAAAGAAAAGAAAAAGATAAAAAGAGAATAAAAAAGTTATCAAGGAAGAAAATACTTTTTTTACAAGTGATTTGTATTAATCTTTTCTCCTAAAGTTGTACATAATGGGTGACTTGATTATGATGTAAATAAAAGAGAAGTTGTTATGAAGCCTTAGGATTATAATGGATTGATTATCATTATTCTTATGGGTGATTTCTTCTAATTTCTTGTGCTTTATATGGTTTGAAGCTTTGAATATCAACTATGGAACAAAGTTTTTGCATTCATAATTATTGATGGTACCCATACTTGATTGGATATTAATTTTTGCACTTAAAGCTTTATTGAGTGTTCTTCTTGCTTCACTAGTTTTGATGGCATTTGAACTACATGACCTAGATATTTGTCACCTTAACCTTAGACCCTATTACAAAAATTCCTTTGATTCATATTTTTATGTAAATCTTTAGTGGTTAAGAACTAAAAAGATGAGTAAAATGGTGGAATGTCTTTAACATACAAGGTCTTTAAGTGTACCTATAAATTGATTTCATTTTTAATCATAACTTGTAAAAGTCTACCCCTAGATTGCTCAATTGTTGAAGGAAATGGTTATTGATTAATCATAATTAAAAATATTGAATGTTTAATTCTTACAATGGTTTTGAAAGTTATTATTCTATTTTTATGACTATCTATTATTGGGAAATCTGGTTAAAAAGGAAGTGTTTTGATTTTGATTTTGATTTTGATTTTTATCTTTAGATTTTCCCAAGGATAAACAAAAATAAGTGTGGGGGAGATTATTAAGTAATTGATTCATTATCTATTTATTCCCTAGTTCTTATTTATTAGTGTGTCTATTTTGGTTAAAATACTTATCTTGGTTCATATTTTGGTTTAGGTACAAGTTGGTGGAAAATGAACTAAAATGAAGAAACTAACATCCTTGGTAAAATTCTTCTACTAATATTCAATCTTATTTTACCTTCATGAAGCAAAAAAGGAGATGAGTTAGGGTGAAATTGGGACAAAGAATGGAAGAATTGGAATCACCGTGACTTATACAGCTGTTAAGTTAAAGTTATCGTTGAGATTGAAAAAAGAACTGTATTTAAAACGCATTAATTAATCCTTGCATTTTTGTATTGTTTGATTTGATTTTTCTTCCATTGTTTAATTTTATTTTACAGCATTAACGGAATACCCCCCCTTGGGAAATCCGATGCATTGATTTATTCATTAAAAAAGCTAATCATACACTCTGTACGGATAAGATCTTTTCTCACCTCTACTACAAATTTAGTTGCACAAAATTATGCTTTATTTTTTAGTATGTTTTGCATGCATCATGAATAAATATAAAACTAGGACTATTGTAAAAGTATATGAACAAGTCTTTAGTGTGGATTTTTTAAATACCATTGTCTTGTGGCCAGGATTGACATTATTAGGTTGCTACTTGCTATTGCAAACCAAAATGGTTAGGAAGTGTTCTAACTAGATGTAAAATATGCATTTTCTAATGGCTTCTTAAAAGAATAGATATATATATGAACTAGCCTAAAGGATTTGCTATGCAAGGTCAAGAAGAAAAGACATACTTGTTAAAGAAGGCTTTATATTATTTTAAGTAAGCGCCAAGAGCTTGGTATAGTTGAATTGATTATCACCTGATCAATTTAGGTTTTGTCAAAAGCTTGAGTGAAGTAACCCTTTATGTGAATAAAAATGGAACTCACATTACTTTTGTTTATGCTTAATGATCTATTGATCAATGGGAACAATCAAGAGTTTATTAATGAATTTGAGTTTGGAATGCTTAAAAAGTTAGAGATGGGAGAGAAATGAGAGATGTGATATTGATAACTTACTTTCTTATATCAAAAGTGAAGCAACAGAAAAATGAAATATTTATTAGTAAAAACAAGTAAGCTAAGGAGATGTTAAAAAAAATTCAACATGGAAGTCTGCAAGCCTACAAAAACATCAATGCAAACCAGAATGCTCTTTCATAACGATGATGGAATAGCTAAAGTGTGATTAAATTCACTACGAAAATTCGATTGAATGCCTCATGTACCTTATTGCATCAAGGTCTGATAAAGTGCATATTGTAAGCTTGTCATTTAGGTTCATGCACTATGCAAGTGATGAACATATGCAAACTGTCAAGAGAATAGTAAGATACATTACTAGAACACTTGACACTAATACTAAGTAAGCAAGAAATAGTTAACTAAAGATAACTAATTTCTCTAATATTGATTGGGTAAGCTCAATTAATGATATGAAAAGTTCAATATGTTTTTGTTTCAATATCGAATCAGAAGTAACCAATTGGTGTTTAAAGAAACATGAAATTATGGCTCAAAACACTATGGAAACAAAATTTGTTGCTGTAAATGCAATAGAAAATCAAGTAACTTGGTTGAGGAAAACTTGTAAGATTTGAGTAATACGAAAAACCAACTCAAATCTTTGTTGATAATTAAGCATTCATATCAAATTCTAGTATCTCATGGAAAGATAAGTCACTTGAAGATTAAATATTGTTTTCTATAAGAAATTCAAGAGTAAGTGTCCTTACGTCTTGTTTAAGAACAGTAATGAAGGAATTAGACTAAAGAAAATAGGAATGAGAATAGAAAGGTAGAATCAGAATAGGAATGGAACTACTAATTATGCATATTTGGCATAGGACTAGACAAAGTTAATATTTATGATAGTCTTTGATATCAAATATTAGGAATGATAATGAGAAAATTTATACTCATATTTAGTAATTATATAATTTATTTGTAAATAATTAATTAAAATATTTTGTATTTTATAAATAAATAATTAAAAATTTTCATGGTTTATAAAATTATTAGTTTTTAAATAATTATGAGTGATTTTGTGATAAAATTAAAAGTAGCAATGAAACAAATAAAATAATTGTTAATGAAATTAATATAAAATATCGTAATATGTAATTTTGATGATAATATTTTAATAAGAATCAATTTGTTGATAATATCTCGTATTTCTTATCTCTTATTCCTAATATTTAATTATAGCTTATATCCCCCCCCCAGTAATAAAAGTCTATGATTTTTAGAATTCATGCCCTATTTTATCTATTTCCAACAACCAAACAAGTAAAAGTTGGAGAATAAACATTACATTCTTGTTCCTTATTAGTAGGGATGTCAATTTCGGCCCGGCCCGATCCGTTTTTGGCCTGGGTTTGGGGGCCCACGGGGCCGTCCTGACAAAACGGCGTAGTTTTGTCCAAAACGACGCCGTTTTGTATTTTTTAATATTAAAAAAATATAGACAGGCCGGGTTTGGCCTGGCCCGTCGGGCCACCGACCGGGCCGCGGGCCTGCCCATCCTGACCTGCCATTTTTGAGGCCGGGCCGAGGGCGGCCCGGGCCCGACCCGGCCCATTGACATCCCTACTTATTAGTTACCAAATGAGACCTTAGTGTATTGCAAGATAGATAAACAAATTGCAATTGTGTTCAATAAGGCTTTGCCTAGAATGGGAGTTTGCAGCTTCAAAGGCAAAGATGCGTGTTTGAGTTAGGCCTTCAAAAACTGCTGCAATGAAGCTTCAACAATAGGGATGTCAATTTCGGCCCGATCCGGCCAGTTTTTGGCTCGAGTTTGGT